>VXAD01008914.1:718869-896753 GCA_013399195.1 Dicrurus megarhynchus
AAAAAAAAGGAAAAAAGGAAAAAAAGAAAGGGAAAAAAAAGTCCAATCCAAGCTTTTCCATACACAGTATCTTGAGGCACAGGTTCCCCTACCCTTCAATGAATTTTTTACACAGGCTATATCATATATTACAACATTGTTTCTATTTGAAGTTATGGCACATTGACTTTTTGGAGTGAAAAAAAATTCTCCACTGTGTTCAGCTGCTACAATATGGCACAAAGTTAAAAGTTAACACCTTGACTAAATACTCTGATGCTTTTTTGCTGGCTATTTTTGGGGTGCACATAAATAAAAGGCACACTTTTTCTCTCTTCTCTCAAATCATTTATGTAATGTACAAGCCTAACTTCCCAGCACTGCTCCAGGCCTGCTGGCCCAGTGCAAAAAAATATTTAAGTCAGCTTCCAGTGCTAGTAGCAGCTTTATATGCTTAACCAATGGCTTTAGTTTAGCACGCTACTTCCACTGTGGTGACTACTGACAACAGGCCAACAGTGTTCCTGAACAAGAAAATTACAAACCCTAAAAAAAAAAAAAAAGTTAAATTATTTATATTCACTTACATGTCTGTTTTCCAGATGTGTTCACAATGTTCAGAAAGTGCACATTTTGAAGTCTTGTTTCAGTATTACAAATGTCCATGACCTACACATTATAGCAGCGCCACTGCAACAGTATCATTAAAGAACTGTCAACCTTTCCATGACTGACCCTCTTCTGCAAGAGTATCACGAAAATACAAGAATTTGATCTTAGCTAGAACTTAGTGTCCATAATGTCTTCACTATGGTATTTTAAAATATTTGCATTTAACTTTGTACAGCAGTCAGAATCTGAAAAGCAGTTTAGTAGTTTCACTTTTTGGCGCTCATTTTTACTTAAAATATTTTCAAGAATGAAGGTGATCTTACAGCACATGAAGAGCCCTCAATAATAAAAGCTCCACTAAGCATTACACACTGTTAAAAACTTAACAAAACCCCATAAGATTTAGCTACTGATTTGTGAATCCTTACAAAATTACTTTTCGTGATTTAACAACAGATAACATTGATGAAATGATCATATGTAAAAACACCTTAGGTCTTAACATCAATGGTCTGACAAACATATTTAAACAAGAATATTCTGAGTTAAGACTAGTGCTAAATTTAGCTCCTAAATATAGCTAAATTTAGATTTAAGAGTTTAGATACTCTGAGTTTAATATGCCTTTAAAAAAGGTAAAGTCCAACTTTCAGAAGAGTCTGTAAAACAGCCGTTTCAAGTAAGTCTGGAGGAATTAGGTATTGTGGCTAGAATTACCATAAATATGTACTACATGCTGACTTGACAAGATTGTGTTAAAAGAAGTGTGAGTTGAACCACTACCTTTGAAGGTTCTTGCTTTGGTTATCTTTAAAAAAAAAAATCTGACTGTTAAAATAACAGTGCAAGTTCACTATAAAGCCACATGCCTCTTTCTCGATGTTCTCTTATCACTTGGTTTTTATTATGTCCACTGCCAGCAATGGACATTCTGCTTGGAAAATCCACCTCCTGCTGTGAAAGGTTTGGCTGAACCAAATGAAGAATGTAATTCTGATATCAGACTCAAATGGGAACACACTATTTCATTTAGTTCTTGTTAAGAATATTTAAAAACCTTCTTCACCTACAGTCTTTTTGAAACACAAGGCACAAATAGAGAGTGGACATTCCAGCAAAAGGTGATTGTCTGAAATTAATAGTCCACAGCAGTCTTCTAGTCCAGCACAATGAAAGATTTTTGCTGTCCAATTCTATGCCACGTCTTCCAGATAATCTGCAACGTCGCTTAACTGAGAAATGGTAAGGTCTTGTGTGATGCTCTCGAGCTAGAAAATAAATAAAATTGCAAACTCAGAAATCACAAAAACAGTCAGTATTATGTTATGTATTCCTTCATATGCTTTCATATACCTTTTGGCCTCAAGCTTTCAGTGAGATTACACAATCCTTTAGGAGGTACTCAGACAGATCTATAGATACTGGAGTAAACCTTTGTATGTTGGGTGCTGAATCAGTTTCAAATACTTTTTACACACCTAGAAAGGCAGAGTGAATTGTACTACTGAACAACTGTTGCAGGGTTTTTGTTCCGTTGGGATTTTTTTAATCAGTATAGCATCTAACTTAGCAAGGATACTAAGTGTAAAACACAGAACATAACAAATAATACAATCTTAACATATAACCCAGGAACTTAGGATAATGGCACGTTACTTCACAGAAGGTTAGAAACGAAGTCAAGACAGGATCAGAAGAATATAAAGAACAACAATTTTGAAATAATCATACTTTATCACTGGCATTTGACTCTTCTGTTCCCACAGAAAGTTCGTCTATTTCTTCACCGATACTGATGTCGCTTTTTTCCGAGCGATGACTCGTACTAAGAAGAAAGAAAACCATAAGCACAGAAATAAGACTTCCTTATCAAACATCCAGGTATGACATTTACTTCATACCTGACATTTGATTGGAATTTCACTTCCTAGCAAGTTAGATGTGAAGTTACTTAAAACCGCATAACAACTAAAGGCTTTCTACCTATACGAAGCCATAATAAATACTGAGAAATACTTGGGCCTTGATTGTGCAGTTTACAACACCAATACCTCCACATCATAAGCATGAGGTTGTTAAATATTTATTACTGACTACTCATGATGCTATATTTTCCAGTTTTTATTGTAATTGCATGAATTGCTAAAACATTATTAAGTGCATGGTTCAGAAAAAAACCCCAAACCTCAAACCCCTTCCACCAAAAAACATAGTATCATCCTAGAGTTAGCAGTAAGTTTTTCGGGAACTCATTATCCCTATACAAAAAGGGACCTGGCTTGGTTGTTTTTTTAACTTGTAAGTAAATTTATTAAAATAGCAAACTGAAGCTTAAAGCAGTTCAGAAATACTGACAGATTCCAGCGATAGTGACTGTCTGACATATTACGAAATAATTCAAATATGCTAGTGGATATGCTTATAGTGCATAAAATACTATCCTACTGGGTATCATCCTCCTCTTACCTGTTGAAGTCATCAGCATATTCATCATCATCTCCATTTCCTACACAAGGTTTAAAAGCTATTAATCAAACAAGTTTTCTCTTCAGGAAACACAAAAAACCCCATATATTCCTGCACCAAAATACATGGTTTGATGACCAGAAAAAGCAGGAGTAGATTAAATTACTTATGCAGATTAGAAGGATGAGTTATCTTTGTCATTAATTAATCTCAGTATTATTAACGTAAACGGTTTCAAAACTGAACATGTGTTTTCAGGACGTTAGCTGCATTGCTGAATACAAAACTTAAATACTTAACAGTTATATCTTGAGAGAATTCTTCCATCACACCTTCTTCATATTGCACCAAAAACGAATAAATAAATACACCACTGAAAAGCAGTAATACTTATCAGGCTATCTGTTACCAAAAATACAAACCTGCTCTTTTTGTAGAAACCTCAAGAACAAAATTCATCACTTGATATTAGTAAATGCATGTACAGAATGAATCAAATTTTTGCTCCATGTGTAAAATATTAATCCATAAGACATCAGTTTTCACTTTTCTGTATTTCTTTAGATCACATCTTGCTCTTAACTACATTAAGCTTCACAATACATGTTAACTAGAATGACGTAAGTTAAAGCTGAAGATTTTAGTTCAATATGTGTATTTGAGTTTCTCAGATTCCTTTAAGAAGCTAGGCCAGAATTTATCAATTCTGGCCAATCAAAAATATCAGAGCTTCCTTATGTTTAGCAGTTACTTGCCTAATTCTAGTGATCCCAGCTTTGCATTCACCAACCGCAGGTCTTTCAAAACAGAGTTTCTATCCAAATCTGTAAACAAAAGCACTTATATCAGAAATTGGACTTGTGACTCCTCAATAAGATCCTACTTACACACACCAACCAAACATTTATAACAATTATTCTTTTATAACAACCTTATGTATTTTTATAGTATAGCAATATCATATTAAATTTTCAGAGCTGAACTCTGATAAAATTCAAAAACTTAAGGAGTAAACAGGGATAACCTCCCACTACTCAGGGATTTACAACATGAAAGCAAATACCTCTAAAGAACTGGTACAAATAATTTAAGATAATACAAAGGAGTAAGCCAATTTCAGTTTAAAACTGAGCGGTAGAATTACACACTCCTTTATATACACTGCTTTATATACATACAAAAAAAGGGATGTAGATAAGTATTTCATGCTCCAAAGCATAAAATGCCCCAGTGGTAGCACAATATATCCAAACCAGTGGCATCACTCACTAAGAAAGCACTACTGTAAAGCACATTACAATCAGAAGGGGGCCATGTACTCTATCATTTTTCCATCTGAACGTGTACCTCATTCATTTCATAACAGAAATACCTTCTACAATCATCAAAACACAAAAACATATGAAAACTTACTATCAGACTCCTTTAGCAAAGGTGCACCAGTCAGGGAGCTTAACCCACTTTTTAGAGGCGGTGCATCACAAAGGGATGCTAGACCTCCTGCTTTATTGGCCTCAGTTTTCCTGTAAAAAACCAAATAAATAAGTACTCCACAGAGCTGTAAAATATGCATGATTATTTTCTTTTCTGTTATTAAATTATCATAAAACTAGAAAAGCAGTATTACAGCAAGAAAGAGCAAGGGAAAAGGACTATGCACTCTGCAACCTTAAAAGCAGTAGGCAGCTCACTGGCACAAGTGCCAACCACAACATTCACTGAGAAAGCCACTTTCTCACCCATGCAAAGACTTCCGCCTGTCTTCTCTCACAGACAGAGCACCTTCATCAGCATCACTATTTATGTCTAGGGACCTTTCACCATCCCCACATGTAAATGCAGCCAAAAGAAGAAAGATTCAGATACAAATCAGTACTTTAGTCTGTTTTACATCTAAAAGAGATTACATCTGATGAAGCTATTAATTCTAAGAGCAGTCAGTTCACAGAATGAAAACCTCTCAGTTATAAGAAGACAGAACTCATTACATGTTAAAGTTCCTTTGGCTACTAGCTAGTTCAAATTCTACCTGCAAGTAGAGGATGAAGAAACACAAATTAAAAGAGACCAAGATTTTCACATTTAGTGTTGCCAGAACTGTTTACTATTTTGATTCCATTCCTATTAATAATGGACATCATCTGAATCATTCATTATATCTAGACCACCAAAATATCACGTGTAACATCACATTAAAACACTTCAAAATTTTGAACAATGGGTCAGAGACTTAGAGATAATGAGTGCCTGGATCATCTCTCACACTGTCACTAGCAACTGCTTGCTCCTTTTCTCTCCACTGAAACCATCTTAAAGGAAAGGGCAAGATTTCCATAAGGAAATTACCTTTCTGCAAAGAAAGCAGTCCTGGCAGCTGTGCTATTTACTTATCCCTTGGGACTTGAGTACACCAGCACAACATACCACAAAGGGATTCCACCTGAAGAATGTGGGGTTTTTTGCCCTCGAGAAGAGTTGTCAGGAAGGTAAAAATGAACGATTCAGCACACACAGCTCAGCTACAAATAGATTCTACCTCATTTGTTGTTAACATATTCAGCAAACCTTATTATGGGATGTTACTATAATCGCTGCATCACAATAACATAATGTGCTACAAAATACTAATTGGTGGACTGTGACTCTACTACAGACACACGTACTCCAGAAGTATTTTTTTCTGTAGGGAGTTTCTTTACTAGGAAAAAAAATCCTTACTTTACTAAATAATAAAAGAGTCTCTTTCTTGGATGGTCTTTTAAAAGAAATCTAGTTTACCCAATTTCAAAGTAAATTTCCCTTCCTGTCATATGAAAATGCTCAAACAATAAGAAATTAGTAAATATTATTATTATGCAGAAGTTTTTACAGACTTTTCTAATTTTCCCAACTTATAATTTAGACTACTTGCTACAATGGTTACTTTGGTTAAAGGCTAGTTAAATGAGCTCTTGAGTAAGGAGTAAATGCACTCAGATGCAGTTTTAATCTTGATATTAACAATAATAAAAGGAGAAAAGAAATACCATACTAGGGTTATTTGTAACACTCAATATTTTCAAGAGTACAATCACTGCTCTTCGAGGAAAAAAAAAACCTACTACTAAAAACATCCAACTACTCCAACTAAAAACATACAACAAAAGCTGTACTATAAATAATCTTTCACAAAGAGTCCATAAATTTACTAAAGAGAGACCTGGTTTACCTGGCTTGATTACTTCGTGGTCTACCAGGAGGATCCTATTCTAGGACTAAGCATCTACTGTAGCAGTAATACAAAAAAGGCTTATGCTGCTCTGCCCACTATCAGAGTAGCTGGGGGGAAAAGCCAATTGCCAAACTGACTTACAAATGATTCGGCAACCTCTTCTTAATGTCTGCTAAGCTGGAGCAATTCTCTGACTACTTGAGCATAGCAAAAGAACACCATGAAGTGATCCTACAGCATTTCTCAATATAGTGGTATCTAAGCTAAGCTTCAAGATAACTCAACATGAAAACAGAAAGATAGGTTTTTCAGTTTTATAACAAAGCTGCTGCATAGTTCAGTCACTTGTTCTTGTTTCAAATGGCATTTTTCAGTCCTCAGACTCCACAGATGAACAATAAAAAACGTGCTTGGATGCATCTGCAAAACTGACATTCGCAGAAGTCACTGAAAACACAGAACTGCACACAAAAGGTGTTGCAATGTGAAGAGGAAACCCTCAGCTGTAAGAAAACTTTCCTTATTATTACAGTCTATGGAGCCAGTTTAAAGTGGTTTTTCTATTCCTTCCAAAGCCGTACAGGTATTTAATGCACTATCCCCATCACTGTCCACTTCCTTTAGTACAGATCACCACTGCAGCTCCGTTGCAAGAAGAAATGATGTCTGTGCCTCATACATGTTCATTCCACCCAAGAAACAGGCCAAGGACATTAGATACCCTAACTGATCACCTTAAAGTGACCCTGGTTTCTCCACTCATAGTACATCCAAGAGATCCCAGAGGACACTGTGCATAGAATAGAACAGAATCATGGAATAGAACAGAATCAGAGAAATGAATATTTCAGAAACAAAATGTTACAGATCTAAACAGAAATGCAAATAATCAAATAACAAATAGCTCTCAAAGGTCTGCAAGCATACAGAAGACAAAATAAACCACATATTAAGTAGAACATCCACGTTACCTACCAGCTGTAAGTTCTTTCTGGTTTTGGTATAGGGTCATCAAAGAAAGAATCTCCCTCTACATCATCTTCATCCAAAACTGCATCACTTTTTTCTTTGGTATTCAAGTCTTTGTTTTCTAGTTGAGGATCTAGTTTTGTTTCATTAGGCAGAAAATGAATACTTCTTTTGCTTGCTTCCCCTGATGAGACACTTGTATCACTCTGAGTGTTTTCAGCAGCCTTGAAAGATAAAGGAGTAAGTATCCATGTCATATAATACTCTATATATAAATGCACAACACATAACATACACCTAGCATCAATTTTTAAAACATTACCTCAAATTTCTGAGAAGTACTAGTAAGTTTATTAGTATCATCAAGAATCACACCAGAAAAAAGTTGTTTTATCACTTTAGAAAGTGTTCTTTATTGTTGCTGCCATTAAAATCTTTTGTTCCATCCTGTGCATTGCTATGCTATCTACATCACTTCTATTATAAAAGCAAACCATTTAAAAATATCTTAGGCATCAAATAAAGAAATCTACAGAGTGATTCTTATGCTTTATTCATATTATTTCGCAACATGTCTACAAACAAAGGTTCTTAGTTATAGCCATTGCCTTCAAAAGAATTCAATTTAAACCCATGAAAATTACTCCAAGTTCCACATTAAATGGTAATCTCTGCAATACAGCATCAGGTTTTAAAGTAATAAGCGTAAGAAAACTGCAGTTACTGACACATTCTCACTTCAAATACTAAAACCAAAACTGACAATAGCGAGACTTTAAAAGAACTTTCAGTCTTTTCCTCATGCTTATGGCTCAGACCTACAGTCTAGAATGTAAGGACAATTCCACGCATAACCTTTAACATCAAGTCATACAACTCAAGCTGTAACTTAGCACGGCTTTGTGGCCCAAAGAACAATATTCTAATTTACCTAGATAATTAAGGTGCTGTGAAAGAAAAATGTTTTTATATTATTACCTAGCAAGGAGTACTGCTATTTTTACTTTCTCCTAGACTTATTAAAATTAAGCCAGTAAAGGATTTATTACATTAGCTTCCTTTCTGCAAACTAATAGCAGCACAGTTTTGAAACAAAACAAAAAGTATTATTTAATCCAGAAAGCCAATATGTATGCAGGTTGTACTGTCCAAAGTATTTTTTTATTGGTCATTAACTTTCATTTGGAAGGCTGAACCAAAATTAGTTCAAACTAAAGGCTGTGAAAGTTAAAATTACCTTGGTAGGTCTTTTTCATACCAAGGTTATTTTATCGCAGTCATAGAGTAACATTCAATTGCTGGCAGTAGCTCAGTTTTTCTAGGGCAGGAAAAAGTACTTAAACCCATGGGTAGTAGTAATAAAAATACTTTAATTTCCTATCCTAGAGGAACAAAATTGTTTTTGAAAATTAAGAGCTTAACGACAGCCTGACTACAATAAAAGGGAAGCTACAGCTACTTTTCTGTTCTGGGCCCTAAGGGAACAAACTGCTACTATGTCAAAGTATAAGCACAACAGTTCATCTTTGCTTGGAATCACATATATGAAAGTTCTGCTGAAGTGGAACAAATACTTTTGAATTGCAAATCGTTTAGTGAATGCAGTCATATCTGCAGTTTCATAAGAGTTCTTTCTTTTACTCATCTCATGCATGTTACGAAGCTTTTAATTATATATAATCTTACGTTATTTGGTATAGAGTGTGCACTTGACCGTCCATCAGATGATTTTGATGTGGGGCACTGGCTGTCACTTAGAACTGGAGCCACCTAAGAAGTTTCAAATAAGCACTTATTAAAAATATATATTTAATTTCATAATAACTGGCAGTGGTGAGGTCACATCTCAACCACTGCATTCAGTTTTGGGCCCCTCACACTAGAAAAGATATTGAGGTGCTGGAGCATGTCCAGAGAAGGGCAACAAGGCTCCTGAAGGAGATAGAAAACATGTCCTAAGGGGAATAGTTGAGGGAGCTGGTCTAAACAAGACGAGGCTCTGGAGGGTTGTAGTGAGGTGGGGACCAGGCTCTTCTACCGTGCCTGCACCTGAGAGGTCTAGAGGAAATGGCCTTAAGATGAGACAGGGGAGATTCAGATTAGATATTAGAAAAAAAATGTTTCACTGTTACAGTGGTCAGGCATTGGAATAGGTTGCCCAGAGAGGTGGTGGAGTCACCACCCTTGGAGGTGTTGAAGAGGCATCTGGATCTGGCGCTGAGTGCTGTGGGTTAGGAGTTACAGTGATGGTGCTATGCTGATGCTTGGACTGGATGATCTTAAAGGTCTCTTTCAACCTCACTGATTCTCTGATCCTATGATAATTGCATTCAACAAGAAACAAGGCTACCATCTGCACTCACACAGTATGCAAACCCTGACATCATGTGTGGGAAGACAACTGACGGTAGAACCAGAGAAAACTGAGAACTTATAGTCACACACAGTATGGAAATCACAGGATGAAATGCAGCTGCTACTTCCTGGATGGAATGTAGTTGGCATGCACAAAATCTATTCCATGATGATTCCACACACCAGGCAGCCTGCATCCCTAAGCACATGCTAAGAGGGAGGAAACAGGGTGGAACAGAGTGAAGACACTGCATCCAGGCTCTGCGGTAATCCTTGCAAGGACAACAACTTGATGGTACCGTGTAACTGGTGAACCACAGAGGAGCTGTTGGCCAAGGCAGATGGAGACCTTGTCTTGCTGCTGTGAACCAGCAACTGTGACAAACTCACTCTACTCAGACGAACTTAGCATTACAATTAGATCATAATGAAACAACACACACCTCCATCCCAAAGTTACCCACCTCCAAGGTACAACCACCCCTCACTGAGCACACGCTCTGTATTTTACTGACTGTATCTTAAAGAGTGAAGTGAGAGAATTTTACACCATTCATTAATAGAAGTGTGTATGACTACAGTCACTCAATCTCCAACTAAATGTAAAGAAATAGTATAAGAGTAAGTTAAGAACAGGGAGAAGTTATAGAAGATTCCATCATAACTTCTGGGACCAGCTCACGAGCTGAACCTGTCTTCTCCCCTGTTGGGGTGCCCTTTGGGTAAGGACCATATTCGATGCATGCTGAGTGATTATCTTGAGCTAGGTTTTTTTGGTGGTTAGAGCTTGTCTGTATATTGCTTTAAATACATTTTTTCAGTCTGTTATTATCACTGGCAATCTTCACACCTCAGCCTGTCACAATTTTCTCTTATCAGTGTGATTATTAATCAAGCACGTTACTCCGTAAACTGTTCAGTGCGAGTCCTTCCTACCAGCTGCCAGCAGGAGAGAACACGCTCAGCTGAGTGAGGAGAACCAGGAGGGGCTCTCCCTTTCTAAATTGTACTAAGGGATTTGACTCCAATACAGTGCTGGCACGTGTCCCTCTGCAAGTCAGCTGAACAGCCTACAATACAGTGGGCTGCTCAGTGGAGTCCCCGTGACGGGACACGGACAGACTGGCCGGGCACAAGGGTCTTGGCTTTCCTGGGGCGTTCCCCGACTGATCAAACACTAAGGGCTCAAGGAAAACCTCCTTTTGTGTGACAGAAAATTGCTATATTAAAAAGTCTATGACAATTGCTTCTGAATTTAAGCTGTCTTTTGGACACTGAATGCATCCTGGGTGTAGAGAACTTTCTTTCAAGTCACAATCAAATGCTATTGGTTGGGTTTAATTCATTTAATCAACATATTAGTTATCTATTCCATTCAAATACTACTGTCATTGCCTTCAAGTAGTTCAATACTTTGATATATTTAATTTTAAGTATATATGTTTTTAGAAGAGCTTTAAGGCTTTTGACAAAACTCATTTGAGTCTTTTCATCATATTAAACTTAGAAGTATGCCAAGGAAAACAGGTACAGATACCAGTGCTATTAAACCACACCAGAAATTAGAAAAAAAGTGACACAGTGTTTTGTGTCATTTATCTAGATTCACTCTGTGCTACTATGTTGTAGCAGAATATTAATAAAGAGCCCTAGGGTGGTATTAAAAGTAATATTAATAAAGTTTATCTCTTATCTCTCTGATAAGTTTAAGGCATAATATAATAAAGACCTGAAACTCTATAATAGTACAACACTAGCCAAGTGCTCATAATTTCAGTTTATTTTTCATCATTGAAAAAAATGAATAAAGAATTATAAAGAAAGAAATTTCAAGTTAATATTACTTACTTCTCCACCACCTGAAATCTTTTTCTGCTGACACTTCCTAACAACCTCCAACAACAGGGGACCACACACAGTACCTTCTGCTTCTGTAATTCCCAAATCTCGGGCTAAGTTTTCTCGACCATCAAGGCCATTTAGCTGAGGGACAATAGAAAAAAAGAATCACAACATAGAAATAACTGTCAGAAAACAAAATATATATCTTGTAATATAAAAAAGTCTTATTTAACACAGCTCTATTTTGACTAAACAGTGATTATTTATGACTTCTTGTTGCTTGTGGACTAAAGTAATAAAATCATAGAATCACTCAGGTTGGAAAAGATCCTTAAGATCATCAAGTCCACCACTACACCATGTCCCTAAGAGCCACATCTACACCTCTTTTAGATACCATCTATTGCATAACTTACTTCTGATCTGTACCTGAACTTATCACAGATCATGCAATGTTGTTTTAAATATGCAAGAAGCCATCATTAGCACGCTTTGGGATTTAAGAATTTATATGGCCAAGTTACTTTAGCCTATCACATTTCAAAGTGGATCCAAGGACACCCAGCCACTGGTTCCAGCAAATTCATGGACGATGGGGAGTTGCCATTCCTGTGCATATGGAACTACACTTTTATAGGTCAACACTTAGTTTTGGTCTCTGCTCCACCTTAAAAACAACTGGGGTTTGGACAGAAAAAGGGATGACAGCAATTCGGTATCATCCAAAAAACCCCAACAACACTTTCTGAAACTGAACTTCACACTACAGGAGAAGCAGAATGCTACAGCAAACCCAGGTTGGTTAGCACAACCCCAGATGGCAACACTGCAAAGGGCACCAGTTTATCTTGATCTCTTATGATCATATAGTGATACTTCCTATCAGAACACTGGTCAAGCAAACACTGAAGTGAGCCACCACTAGTGAAGCACACTGAAACGGTGACCAAACAGTACAAGAAACTGCTCAGAGGCAGGGGCTAGTAGAGAAAGACAAAGTCAAATCTCTCAGCACTATACACAGCAGTCTCGGCCCGCTTACTTAACTTTGGCCAAATTTCCTTTATGCACTGCAATAGGTGAAATGGACACACTTATTGGAAAACAGAAGGGGGTGTTTCAAAGAGCATGATATGCCTTTACAATGCAAATGAAGCATTGCTCCCAAGAGTGAGTGGCAACACAACACAAAGCATGGCTGTTTTTGTTTCTATCTGGTAGCATGAACATGAATCTTTGTACAGATGTGTTCTAGTAATAAATTAGCAACTAATTCAGCTAAGAATATTTGGCAAAGAACGCAGTTGTATGGGATTTTCTTTGAATAAGCCCCTAAAAAGAAACATGAAGTTCTTAGAAATAGAAGTCAACTAATTGATTGATTTGAAAAAATTGGATTTTTATAATATTAAATATTTAAACTGACTTCAAGAAAAAAAAAGTACTCGAGATGTAATGAAAAATTCTACAGTGAAATGAAACTGCTTCAAACCCAAAATTGTTATTAAAACCTTTATATCATAAAAACAGACAAACGGACAAACATGATGAAAACCCTCAAATTCAGTATCTAAAGCCTTAAAGCAATCAGTTGGGCCATGTGATCATTGTATGTCCCTCCCCACTGAACTATTCTATTCAATCAACTTTTGTCAAGTATATCTGCACTAAGTCCTTTGTGTCACTGAAATTTCTCTCAGACTAGATGACTGACATTATTTTAATTTTCATGTAACAATACTAACTTAATATTATGACATAGTAAAGTTAGTGGCAAAATGTTGCAGGAGTATGCAGGATTTGTATACTATTATATGATCCCACAAAAATTATCAACTTGTTAATTGAAAATGAAATTATTATCTAGCATTGATTTTAATAAAGAGAAATAGTCGTATTACCCCACTTTCCTGAAAGATGTGTCTTTATGACACGAGGTACCTTTTACAAACAAAGCATAAAAAAAAATTATTTTTAATAGAAACAAGTAAGTGGTTTAAACAAATCTGCCATAGCTTCTGCATTCATTGCCATGCACTTCAAACAATGAGCACAGCGTACAAAAAAAACCAATATATCTTACTGTGCTTGATTCAGGCTGAAAAACTGCTAAAGTAAAATCAAGGTTGAAAAACCGTAGAAATTCTGCAACAAGACCTGCTACCAAGCGACCTAAAAAGAAAACGAGAAGAGTTAAAACGCACCAGATATAAAAATATCTTATGTTAAAGATTTAACATTAACACTAGCACACATAGCTTCAGTATGGACATAGCTTAGACATTCAGCAAACTACACCTCATAGCAAGTTTGTATACCAACTCCCTAATTTCGAACTCGGATGTCATATCAAAATCATTTAAGCCAGTAATTTTGCAAGAGCATATAGATTGCTTACAAAATTCATGTGCAGCATATTTTTTAAACTTTAAACTTTTATTCAGCTGTTTTAAAAACATCACTTTGACATTTGTCATATATGTGCATTCACTCCTGTACCCCTACTCTTAGTTTTCACTGGTTACTGTTTCTATTGGTCTAGAATGTCTCTGAGTTAGCACAACCATAAGTCATCATGAAATATTAATTTCAATGCATTAATCACCTTAGTCAAAAACTAAGGTTTTTATTGCAAGTTTAGCGATATTAACTTTAAAAATTATAGACTTAATTCTATTCTGAATGAGTAGTAATTAGGACACCTGAAAGAAACAAAAGCATACTTAATGTCATGGAGACTGTACTGTTAGTAAGATTTAAAGATTTAATCCTTTGTCTCCTCTTTTTATTATATTGAGAAATATATACTAAACAAATAACTTACCATCCTTTGTACCTAAAAAACTTTTCAAGCTTTCATTTACCAGAGGTGCTTTGTTCTGTCAAAAAGCAAAAACCAAACAGTAATTAATGTCATCTACATGCTAGCAAGAAACTGAAAACCGCAGCAAGATAGTGTTTTGGTGTACTCTGCTCTGCAATGATGGCCTGCCCATGTAATTTACTTCTTAAAAATCCACCTTTGTATTAATTCTACAACTATAAGTAAAAGCTATGTAGCAATAAATTTATTTAGGCAAATTAAATTTGTCTCGGAGCTAAAGTAATTTCACCAAAATTCTTAATAGCATATTGATTTTTTTTAATCTAATGACTGAAGAGGTAAGCTAAGTAGCTAACTTCCCAAGCTGCTCCTCTAAAATAGTGCAAAGTTTAAGGCAATTCAGTCCAACCTTTTAAAAAATGGAAATTTACAAGTCTTCCAAATGAAGTGTGGACCACGCTAATTACTAGTACACAAATCAATACTAATCATCTATTAATTAAAAGACTTTCAAAGATATTATGAAAATGGTTTTTTCTCCCTTGTTAGATTTGTCCTCTTCAATTTTTAAACAGAAATAAATCAATGTGCTATGTCTGGGTTTGTCAAAATCACTCCAGGATATTTCAAAACAAATTCTAAATGCCATTCGTAAGATGGAATTCATATCCTGGGTAAGAAAAGGATCAGTTATAGGTGTTTATCACTACAGTTGCAAACGCTAACACAAAAGAAAGTGCTACCTGAAAAAAGAAAATCTTGCTTAATATTTAAGAATTCAGAGTAGTGGTAAGTATTAATGTATCAGCAGTGTCTACAGTATAAATTTAAAATATCATGATACATGTAAGCTTTTTGAGAAATGGTGAGCTGAAATGTACTGTAGCAAATCTCTCTTCAGGTTACTTGAACTATTGCTATTAACTCTCCAAGTAGTGTGGGAGGTTGCTCTCTGGGTGCTCTATAATATGCTGAAGCTTCCTATAAAGAGATGGTACTGTTCTTCTATATCACCCTTCCATCATGTCTTCTTCAACTATCTTATGTTAAATTTCTGGAATATGGAATCTCATATCATGGAATACTTCCCCTCCTTACTAATATCCCAATATTGTCTGTTTCAGTTAAGCATTTTTCCAGAAGAGCACAACCACTGAACCAGTAGAGGAATAAAACAGTTTTTCATTCCTCTCCTTTTGAAGCAGAGAGGCTGGACATACAGCACTCTCTACTCCCCAATTCTAGAAAATGGAAAGACAGAGGAAATGAAGCAAAGCTGGCAGTAGAAGAGGTCATAAAACTGGTATCTGTATACCACAGCAGTACTGTTACACAATCATGATAGCATCTCATTCCCTTAATATTATTATAGTCCCAAATTACCAGTACATAGTCCATCTCTTAATTAATAGTTCATCCTTAAGTGTCAAAGCAAATTATCCTGAAGAAAGCCTACAACATCCTTATGGGAAATACCATAAGCATTAGCATACTCGGCATTTTACTGCAGTAAACTGTTTTCACAATGCACTTGTCAAAAAACCCCAGTATAATATTTTCAATTTCAAAAGACATTATTCTGATTTGATAAAATTTCTATCAGTCAAGTAGATATCTTTTTTAAAAGATGTATTTGATGGAGAAAATATTTAGTTATTCTAGTCAACTGGACAGAAGCCATATAAACCCAGGAGAGACAGACACTTAAAATTATAATATCAAAAGGCTATTTAATAATTCCTGGTTTTAAACCCTGACAGTCCTGTTTTGTGTTGTTAATGCATCATGTTCTTATGCAGAAGTACATCTTTTTATCTTGCTACATTTTACAAATAGAAAGTATTAAATCTATTATATTTAATTCGACATGAAGGATGTTTTTTCTTTCTGATTTTTTTTTAAGGTTCTCTTACCTCTACTTTCTCTTGTTCTTCTAATGCCAAAAACACAGCTGCTCGTAACTCTGCCTGCCAAATAGAAAACAAAACATAGCGTTTCTACAAGCACTGTTTTTCCTATGCACATAAGATGCAAAGAGCTAGCACGTAGCTTTACAGTTATTTGTTTCTCCTCAAGCAACTTGGCATGGACTGTAATCTTTATCAGTGCAATTAAAACACTTAAGATTACAGGCAATGTGACTTCAGGCAGAGAAATAATAGTTTCCAGTCTGAGAACAAGGCAGGGGGCAGCATAATTTGATACAAGACTTCCAAAATTATTTCTTTGTACACAAAAAGATTCCAAAGTACCTACATTATCTCCTTTTCTTTGTACGTAAAAAGATTCCAAAGTACCTATATTATCTCTTAGTTTCTGCCAAGAGTTAAGCACCCATCTCTCTCAGGCAGCTTCAAAACACCTACCCCTTCATTTACAATTCATTCAGGAAATATGTACAAATAGGTTGTAATAACCCATTAAAAAACTAAACATTAAGATATACAAATTCCTATGATTTCTTGTCAGAGTACACTCAAAAGCTCAGAATTTCTCAAGGAAAAGAACATGATCACAGTCATTCAAATACGCCTGGTAGTAATGTTTTACCTACCCGATTCTAAATATATTATTATAAAGAATCGGAATTCTTCTAAGGACGACTTTGAATATTGAAGCTTAAGCCTTGCCTACTTTTAAAGAATTTTTGTAAGCACTACAGTTCGCATCAAATGGAATACATGTGATGAAGTAGTTTGCCACTTTAATCAACTCTTAATCTGACATTTTGAAGTCAGTAGATAACACCGCAGTAATAAACTATAAAAGACAGTATACTAAAGTTTTCTCAACAGAAAAGAAAAAAGCAGAATTTAAAAGAAAGATTTATTTTCGTAACTAAGAATAAGACCAATATGAAGAATGTCTGGACTTTCTCATATATATTACAAGAGGTACTAAACATGAAGTAACTGTTCCCTCCCAACAAAAAAATCAAATGAAAAGCAACCGCCCACCCAAAACAACCCCAACAAAGCAAAAAACCCCAAACCCAACCAAACAAAAAACCAAACCAAAAAACCCAAACATCAAAACCACACCAACCAAACAAAAAAACCCACCCAAAAAACAACCAAACAAAATAAACCAGACCCAAACACCTTTCATGGGAAAAACAAACACTTTCTTTTTAAGGAAACCCCTATTTGGACACCTTTATGAAGGACAAAAAATAACTCGAAAAAGCTAAAAGGATTTCTCATCAAAAGAAGAGTAAAATGCTTACAACAATTACATGCAATGGTCATACTGACACTGCAATCACATTTTTTCAGTTGCTGGGATACAGCATTCAATCAGGAAATCCTCTTATAAGCAATTAGTTTATTTATTATTCTTACCTTTTTTCAGGTGTTGGGGTCCAGTTGTCAATTGGTAAGACCTTTTACACACTCCATTAACCTAAATATTATTCTTACAAAATCAGTTTTCATTTAACTTTGCAACCAACAGCTAATAACTTGTTTATTTAGTCATGTCACTAAGATAAACCTGAAACGGTTGCAAGGCTTTCTTTGTCACTTAGGCCACGGAAACTAAATATATTTACATAAGAGGATAATAAAAATACCAAAGCATTCCTGACTGGCTATTACAACTGTTCAAAATAAAACACACCAGTCAATGCATATGGGTAGTGGCAATTCCCCCTAGGGGTCTGGATCATGGGACTGGAGAACAAAGTTGTCTGAAAGTAGCTGCCAGTACATCAGCTAATCCAGAGTCTGACCTGTTTTGAGATTCTGGAACAATATCACAACTATTGTTGTGATAATGACTATCAGTCATTTTTTTTTCCACTTAATTGGGATTGTTTGTCTGCTCCACTCCTCTAGGTTCAATCCAATGGCTTTTAATTACTAATAGAGGTACTTTTCTTCCTCTTCTTATTTATTTAATGACACACGGTCAATTTCTCCCAGATGTTGCCATTCCCTGTGAATAGCTGGTTCACTTTTATTTATTTTAGTGCCCAATTAATAGACTTAAGGTCAGGAGCTGATCACCAGAAGACAATACCACTGGTATTAACATTTCCCTTTAGCTTACCTGAATGATCTAGAATACCACCTTAAACCCCCTCCACAGATAGACAGCCCTACAATTGACCCTCCAATCCTGCAAGCATCGCAATGTTTGAAGTTACACTTTCCTGTACTCTTCCCACAAGGAAAGTTTACACTACTACAACAACACACTGACCGTCGTACTTTGAGGTGGGTACTGCTCAGATCATAGCAAAATATTCTCAAAATATCATCGCAATAAATTTAGACAAAGAACCTTACACTAGAATTTGTGTGAGGTTAAAGCAGTAATTCTCAACTTCATGCAGAAGAACGTAAAAAGCAACAATAACAAAGCTGAGGCCAAGGGAGTAGTCACCCTACTATAAGATGAATCATACTACACCAGTAGGATAGACAATGTCATACAGGCTTTTCAGGACCTGAGGCCAGTCACAGAGAATTTTAACACCAGAGATTGAGATCACCCTCATCAGGTATGGCCACAGCAATTTGCTCCCACCAGCAGATTTGAAGATTTATATAACTACACAGATTAATCCATTTACAGTGTTTTTCTCACACTTCTTTTGTTTTTAATGAGTATGAATGGTTTGCATTTGTCTTCGCCTTAGTACCCTTTGGCACCAGCCCAATCTGTGTTTCATACATTGTTACAATCTGCTCTCGTCATTTTCCACATTTCCCTATTCCACACTGCCTCACTCTGCTAGCAGTTTTCAACATAATCCAAATACACTGGGAAGAATTTTATTCACCATCTAGTAGTAAAGCAGACCAAAGCTTGATATTCAAATTCCCCACCCATATTCTAAGTCTACAATAAAACAGGATTATGTCAACACAGACAGATGATGATGAGTAAGTGTCTATCACTTTTACATCCATCAAGCCTACAGACTTCTTTCTCATACTGTGAAAGATACCCATTCTCTTCTATCCCTAAGTAGATTTATCAGGCAAGTGCTCATGTCAATGAAACAGCAATTTGGTTTCACTGAACTTAGCTAAAACAAGTAAGGCTAACATTGTATATGACAAATACTGTGTGTGTTAGAGAAATGTATGGGTCAGTGTTTTGAAACAAAAGTGCATTTCCCCTTTTCCTTCCAGGCATTTACAGCTCATCAGACTACACTGTTTATTACTGATTGTTGTGGTACTACAAATCAGAAATTTCAGTCCATGAAAAAAGCACCTTTTCTGCACTGAACTATAGTATTCCTCTTTAGAACCTGGGTAAGTTTACCCTATTCTAGATAGAGAACCTTTTACACGTATCCTATGTACTGTCCAGGAAAACAGCTCTCTCAATCTGCAGTTCCCTGGAAAAGGGGTAACAGCTCTTACTTTGTCAAGAGCTCCCCAAACACACTTTTTAGGTGGTATCTCAAAAAATGCCTATCTAATTTAGAAATGTGCTCTTAATAGGAAGACAACAAGCACCTACATTAACAAGGTTGTTGGTCTGATTTAGTAGTATGCTTGTAAAGCCATCCACAGAATCTCACATAGCAGATACAGGATGAAAAGTGAAAGGATAAGGCCATTCAGGACTGAAAGATGACCTGTAGCCTGTAACAACCTCCCACTTGCAGATTCCAAAACGTATAATATTTAACATGTCCATGGAACTTCTGGGGTTTTTTTTGGTAGTATTTGTCCTTTGATTCCTTGCTGGAATACATTTGTCCAGGACTTAAACAAGAGGTCCGACTTTCTTAAGACAAAACTTGAGACAGTGTTTTCCAATAGGAAAACACTTGTGAACTCCAAACTCATTTCTACACCTCAAAGCACGTAGGCACATCAGTGACCAAGATGATTTCTTACAATAAGCACAAACTCTGGATACGGCTTGTTCCTTGCATTCTGTCTCCTTTGTACAGCTACACAATTCACTTGCAATCCCAATATCCCAACACCTTCCAAAGAGATCTCACAAAAATAATTTTTTCCTATCAAACTCTATTCATACTTTCTATTCCTGGAGCAATATTTCATATGAATGAGGAATGGTTTTCCAATACTGATCTCCAAGTGCTGTGGAATACTAGGTTAAAAAGTGGGCACTTTAGCTTCATTAACTGCTTTGTACCTATTGCACAGTTGAGTACGACATTGTCTGCTAGGTAACAGCTCTGCTGTCTGCTTTAAGCATCTCTCAACCTTTCTACAAACCCTAAGAGTTCGGCAGCTTTTGCAAAGCAAGTCGCGGGATTTTTTTTTTCATCTAAGTAAGACCCATTAGCAGAAACCATAATATAAATTTCAGCCTGCCAAATGCATATGGTACTACCCTTCTCAACCCACATCAGCAGCTGAACACACTGTTTTTGAAGCCATACAGGCTACTTTGTGTATTCCTTAAGAAACAAGGGGTAGGCAAGTTCTGCAAGTGTCAATACGGGAGACACTTCAGACACCTGCAATGGGCCAGCCGGAGGTGCAAAATCTCCTGCAAGCTTGCACTCCCAAATCATTATCAAGATGTGCACCAGTGGATGGTGTGGTCAAATGTGTGTTTAGGGCAGCGAAATGATTGAAATAATGCATTTTGCAGGGTAATGCTCAGAGATCTTCCAGGCAAAGCACAGGAATGTATAACTGCCATCTGAGCAGTGCTGTGGAACAGCCCCATGGGTGCCCAAGCATAAACAATCTCTTGCATATGTAAAATTCAGTGACACATGGGCACCTTTCTGCACAACTTTCAGCATCTCCACTTCCTAACACCAAAAGAACTGTCATACACCTTGGTAGATACAGAGCAGATGCACTACTCTGGAAAGAGAAATGGCAGAACATTGAGCTGTTTAACTGCTGCTGATCAACCCAGGCTAAACCTCTGTGTGCACCAGGATAAAAACCTATACCAGTCTATATGCATCACAGATCCAAGGATGGTGCCAAACCATAACCAGCAACTTCTCTACCAATATTACTCACTAGTACCCTCCCTTTCATCTCCATCTGCAAAATCTGTAAAGGTTCTCATCCTTGAGCATTTGGTGAGTATACTCTCCCCCACTGCCTGCTAAACTTTGAAATCTTGGCTAAGTGACATAAAGGATTGATTGTGCACACATAATCCTTTAGACATAAACAAACAAAGTCTGGGACTAGAAGTGGAACCAGTCACACTTAGACTCCTCTCTGAGAATATTATGAGGACCACATTGAATTTAAATATTGAATTTCAGTTAATTTGAAACAATTAAAACCAGTTATGTTTAATTTGACTTACAAAACTAAAAAGAAATAAATGTTACATAAAAAAATAATGATTCTGTTTGAATCCAAGAAGTAAGTTGATTTTCTGGTACGAACTGCTTTAAAGCAAACAACACATCACAACACACAGAAAATGGGAGCTTACACTGTAGTGCACAGCATGCTCATTGTGACAGTTAATAATTCTAAGACATTTAAAAGCATTGTTCATTCTAGTACATAGATTGAAGATGCAAAAGCAAGCAGGACAATTTTAACTGACCTGTGCACATGCAGTTAACAGCTCATATTAAAAATTAGTACTTTTATCCCCTTTAACATCACACCATTTGCCCGTACCTGAGCTGTCTAGGTTTTGAAGCAAATTAGTAAGAAATTAGCAGTACCAGCTGGCCAGAAGCTTTACTAGGCATATGACACTAGTGATGCTAACCCCCCTCACATAACTGTAGCAACAGCAAATTCCAGAGAAGATGCAAAATTCAGGTAATATAAACTTATATTATTCCAAAAGAAGAGATTAAAGGATATAAAGCAAAACAAAATAAGATAACAAACAAACACACAAGAAGCATAATGGCTCCTCTTGCTCAGATGACGACATCTTCCCTAGGAGAAAGATCACATTCTCTTCAAGACAGAACACCCCTATTTGTACACACAGAAACAGTGATAATTTTCACTGAAGTACAAATACCTACAATTATATTCTCTGTGTTTACAGAATTCGTTAGAAAGCTGTCTTATTCATCAGACTAATTCCAATGATTAACAAACTATATATAGTATACATCTGTACTATATATATATATTTATGTGTGTGTATATATACACACACACATATTGCAGTTTAGAGAATACAGGAAATTCTCAACTGCAAGCAGCAAACACATTTATACAACTTCCAGCTTTCACAATATTACTTTATTAATTACTCCAGTGCTCAAACTTTAAGACAAATACAAAAATCACGAACAAATTTTTAATTGCCATATAAGTAACATTTTTTCAGCTATGTAATTTACATCAACAATGCACCCAAGAAATTAATCTCAAAATAAGAATAAACTAATAAACTACAACCCATTATAAAATCATGTTTTATTAGAGAACTAAATTGTGACACTGTTTCTAAAAATTACTCTCATTATGTTACAAAATGTGTGACACTCTGATACATTCCATCCACTGAAATAATTCCCCTTGAATTCTAATCCTTCCAGAGATGTCTTTATCTATAGTGCTTCATACCAATGCAGCTATACTTTGACCACTTATTTTTCTCCTTAAAATAAAGTAGCTACTTCAATAAATCACAAATACATTATTATAGCTTTCTAGCCTCATCCATCTTGAAAAATGGTCAGTACTCATTCTAAAGTATAAAATAAGCAATGGTTTTGATAACATGTAAATATTCAGTTCTACCACATAATAAAAAAATATTGACACATAATAGATAAACACTATTGAACAACATTATGTTCAATTAATTTTAATAAAAATATGACCGCAACTCTTTTAATGGGTGGTATAATCTAATTTCGATTAAAAGATGACAGTTTAAGAAGCCTTGTTCAACCTTAATACTTCCAGCAATGGGCTTTTTGTCAGGTAATTGAACAAATTCTGTAAGTCATTAACATTACCAATCAACAGTCATCAAACTCACATGCCAATTAAGGTTTACAGCTAAGAAAAAAACCACCATTAATTCCTCCGGTCAACAGCCTTAGCCATAAGTTATTAAACAGTAATGCCTGGTATTAAAGAGAGACATAATCCAGCAAGGAGGCTGTAGTTTGTATTTTTCTAAGTAATTTGCTAGCTTGCCTTAATGACACCTTACACAATACTGGATACCACACACTTCAAGCATTATAGAATAGTGAACTACAACAAATGTATTTACACAAAACTCAATGGACTGGCAACCATAGTATGAAAATCTACATACTACACAAAGGCGGGAATTAAGAAACTACAGTTCATGAGTTCAGTGTGACCCAATTGCCTTGTCATTCTTTTTTTAATTACAATTTTATTATCACCATACTTGCATCGTTTAACAGTATGTGAGTGGTTAACAGGTGGCCCAAAAGGCCTATCTGACATCTATTAGAAAAAGGTCTCACTACTCAGAACGCAGTTATGTGAGCTAGAATCTTCATTCACTTACAGGACTTATTTAAGGATCGTCCATTTGAAAGGGATGAACAACATGGTTTTAAATATTATTTTGATGAAACGTATGACTAGTTCAAAATGCAGTAGACTTGAAAGTATGCACACAAAGATGCTCTCACTTTCATAAACCGCTTCAGTTGTTGAACTGTTCTTGAAATATCAGCAGCGACCATCCACCTGTGGAGACTTAGAGCACTGTGGATAAACACCCCATCCTTGACCTGAAAGCTACACTTCATTTCTCCTCTAGCCTTGAAGAAAACCCATTTATTTTCGGGCTTCCATACCTGTGTTGGTCTCTATTATATACAATAATTATTGCTGGGAACTTTTAACTTGAACAAGAATCCATGGAACCAATTTTTCTACTCTTTCTGGTGCAAGCTCAGGCTGCACCATAGACTCAGAAGTAATGGGCACTCCACTATCTTCCATTTATTTTCTTAACATAGCGTTATTTGTTCCCTGTAAGCAGGCAGCATCCCCAGACAATTTCCAGACTCAGCAAGCCTTCAAGGCACAGCTGAAGCAACCCACACTCAAGAAGAACAAGTGCTTAAATAGCGCCCCACAGTAACTCCCGCTTGAAATTTTCAGTAAGGGCTTTCCGTATCGAAGCAGGGATTAACTTTACCCACCCCGTCCCACACCACCCGGCCGCCCATCGCTTCCAGCCAGTTTGGCGGCAGCAAGGGATCTCTTACGGCCACACGGTACCTGCGAGGGCGAACGCGCACAGCCGGGGCCGGGCGCCCTGCGGCGGCCCCGCGCTCCCCTCCCTTTGCCCGCCCGGGGGATCCCGAATTCCCGCGGCCGCGGGGCAGCGCCGTGCGACGGTCAGGCCCCGGGCCCTCGTACCAGCTCCACCACGAGCGGCCGGGGAACACCACGGGGAAAGCAGGCGCCACCGCCAGGCCGCGACGCCGAGGGAGCACCCCAGCCGGGAACACCGGCTGGAAGCGGGAGTGAGAAGGGACGAAGCTCGGGAAGCCTCAGTCCTCCCACACTCCGAAAGGCCGCGAGCCGCCGTCAGCGCCAGCTAACGCTCCCCGCCGGCGGGAGGCTCTTCTTCGCCCACCTTAATCTTATTGAGCACCCCGCTGCTCTCCAGCGTCTGCACCAGCAGGTCCCGCAGCTCCGTGTCCTCCTCCGCCGCCGCGGCCGCCATCTTGCTTCTCCCTGACAACCGCCCAAACCGCGCTAGCGGCGGGGCCGGCCCGGCAGATTCGCCGCCGCCGGAGGCACCAGCCTAGGGCGGACCCGAGGGAACGGGGCGGACCGGGCCGGTGGCCGCCCTCAACACCGCCCCGAGACGGGACGCACAGAGGCCGCGGCCGCCCGGCGCTTTTGCCGCCCGCTGGAAACTGCGGCGGCCAACGGGCAGCGGCGGGCGGCGGGCGGGAAGTTCAAAGTGGGGGCGGCGGTAACGGCTGAACTGCGCGGCCGTCCGCGCCCGCAAGCGGCCCCTCAGATCCTCCCTGTCCCTCCCTTTCTCCCGCCACGCTCGAGCCCAAGGAGCCATTCGAGGAGCGGCTGAGCTCATTTGGTCTGTTCAGCCTGGAGGAGACTGAGGGGAGAGCTCATCACAGTCTACAATTTCCTCGTGAGGGAAGCAGAGGGGCACGCAGCGATCTCTGTGATGAGTGACAGAACCCAAGGGAATGTCATGAAGCTGAGTCACGGGTGGTTTAGGTTAGATATTAGGAAAATGTTGTCATCCAGAGAGTGGTTGGACACTGGAACAGGCGCCCTAGCGCTCCCCAGGGAAGTGGTCACAGCACCAAGCCGGTCAAAGTTCCAGAAGCGCTTGGACAACACTCTCAGGCCACCCTCTCCCACACCTGGCAGCTGCAGCTGCTCTGTATTCGGGCTGAAGGGGCGAACAGCCCTCGTTCCAGGGCCAAGCTCGCTCCAGCAGCTTCTGAGGGAGGCAGCTACCCCAGGGCAGCAGTGGGCTCCGGGCAAGGTCTCACTCGCCTGCTCTGCTGCCCACAAGGGCACCTGGCGCTGCACAGCACCAAAAGGGGCTTCTGGAGCCCTTGTTTCGTAACAAGCATGTTCGTTGTTGCTCCTTAAAACAAAAAGTATAAAGCTTTGTAAATTGTAATGTTTACTCTGCAGCACTATATGTGGCATTTTTTCCACGCTGAACTGCTTATTATTTTTTGTGAAGAGTAGTCCAACATATGACAAATAATATCGTAAGTTAGGAATGCTCCAAGGAAGCATGTACAGCTCTGGGGTAAGGCAGGGCGTTTTGGAGGCTGATTTTAAAACATGTGCACCGACTGCTCTAAAGCAGGCCAAGCCTGTGAGGACACGTGTCCATCACTCCACCCCACTGCTGCTGAACACATGGGAGATACTGCTGGAGCCCCACGCCCATTCCCACAGCTGCCCAAAGAATATAATGTTGCATTCTGAAGTCCCGAAGCTTGGAAACATTAGCAGTCTTTCACTTCAGTACAAAACTGTGTTAAAGTAAACCCACAACACTGTACTTAAGCACTTAAGACAACAATTCTTTCCATCTAATTTTTCAAAACCGTGTCAGAAACAGAAACAAATAGTAAATGGAGAAACATAATGTCTAGTATTACAGTTATTTTTATTTGTCCACTAGATTTCCAAACTTAATAGAAAGACAAAACCCACTTGACAAAATATTTGACAGAGTTAAAGGAAAGATGGAGCAAAGGAAGAAAAATCAGTAGACATAGCAGGTAGTTTATAACTTGTAAGATTCATTTCAGCATTTCACTAATAGTGCCTTCCAGCTTTCAAATTCATATATAGTATTTTGAATCCATTCTACAGATAACCCTTTCTGAGCTCTGCAAAACACCAGACTATTATATAGCTAAACATCCATCAGCTTGAGGGCAGCAAAGCACAGTCTAGTGTCCTATTGCAATGTACTCAAACTGTCTCATGTTTGAAGGAAATGTTGCCATTTTGAATGTATGTAATTCCCAAGTCTAACTCTGTGGAAATCATAGAAACACATAGCTACAGGCTCTTAACACAATTTAATCAAATTTAAGCTTTCAAAATCATCCATGGACAAAGTCTATTGACTTAAAATTAGGACATGAGAATATACATGTTCCAAAATGTGTACATCTGCTCAGAGTATTGTAAATGTTTCCTTACCACGCTTTTAAGAATATAGTCTAGCTGGATTTGTTTATTTGTGCAATGGGAACAATCAAAGCAAAACAATGCATTGTGTCAAGGAGACAAAATTTGAAAGTCTCTATCTTGATTCTTAAATCCTAATGTAAACTGCTGAAAGCTGGAAAAATGTATTCTTTTGAAGTGTTTCAACTCATTTTGCATTGTTTTTTTTTTCAGGCCACACATTTCAACATATAAACATACAGAAATCTAGGATACTACCACATTTGTTCAGGATTTTCTGAGGAGAATATAATTTTCATGAAATTTAAAAGAAACTTTTCAGATATTCTGACATTTCCTCATTTTTTCATAGCATCATGAGTGCTAATAGGCAGCAATCAGGAGATAAAAGTCAATAGAGAAACAAAAGATCATAGTAGACAGATAAATATTAAATAGAAAGTCTTAAGGAGATGGTTATCCAATGTAGCTGTCCATTGTTTATCTTTCTGTATTTCACAAAAGCATTCTTTTTAATAACAGCCTCCATTAACATGCACTATTTTATGATATTGTAACATAAAAATGTGGCTTCTTTGTCCTAATATTTTAAAGGCTTTAAAATTTTACTGTTTCAGAGTAGCTTTGGATCCCTTTTTGTAACCACTCTAATGGGAAACTTGTCATTGTTTTCACAATGTGCAAAGCGGTAATTCGGCAGCCTCAGAGAGCAAATTCTTGCTCCTCAAACAGGATTAGCATTGGAGCACACGACCCTGCAGGCTGGAGAGTATGTGCAGTACAGCCCACTCTTTTCACCCCTAGTCTGCAAAGATAAAATCAGCCTGAGA
Organism: Dicrurus megarhynchus; assembly: GCA_013399195.1. NCBI lineage: Eukaryota > Metazoa > Chordata > Aves > Passeriformes > Dicruridae > Dicrurus > Dicrurus megarhynchus. The sequence continues at coordinate 746,548 of VXAD01008914.1, forward strand.
AAACAACTCGGTGTGCTTTTCTACTGACTTAATGGGCAGTGACAATGGGCAGATGGAGCCCTGATGTCCTCAGCGGCAGGACGAGCCGAACTGATTACAAGGATCTGGAGAGCTTCTCTATTTTTAACTCTTCAAGAAAATTTCTGAAACTTTTGATACCTCTTAGACAACAACAGATGGATGACTCATTCCATCCAACACATTTTCATGTTTCCACAGAAAAGGTAAGCAAAGAGATTAGTTTTGCCTCATCCTCCTTCTTACCATGTAAATGCATAAACATAATTAAAAATTTTACCAGCTAATAAAACTGAGACTTTGAACAAAGACTTTATTACAAAGACTGTAATTATCTGTTTAAAACAAATGTTGTTTTGCTTGTGAAAGCAGATCTACCCACACATTTCTTAAGCGCATTAATGTAGGATGGTTGTAACATACTCCCTGTAGTTCAAAACTATGTAATAGTAATTAATAATCACACTTTGTATTTATTACTCTTGCATCGGCAGAGAAAGAGGGGTCAGAATATGTTTCATAGTTTAACATACCGCTGAGAAAATATTGAACCAAGTCCTGACTCATCCCTTGGGGCTCCTTCCTCAGAAACTTCCTACTTCTCCCAAGCACGAGTTGTTACAATTTCAAACTTCTCTATTTGGAGAAGCACGCCACAGACGCCTGTGTCAGCTCCCCGGCTTGCATTAGTCAGTAGTCTCCTATTTAGAGTCCCCATCGCACTCTCGAAGACCTCTGTGCCGCGCAAATTCTCAGTATGAAATCCTCATAACTAAACCCTTAAATATGCTAAAGAAGAACCAACCAAAACAGCAGGACGAGCAAAATCATCCACATAAATTACTTCCTCCGCAGCCCGCTGCCACCCGGCGCTCCTTTCTTGCCCGCGCTCACAAGGGCTTGCTCCCGGCGTGCTCGGCTGGCCGCGGGGATGCTCCGGGGATGCTCCNCCGGCGGGTACGTGCAGTGTGCTGAGGTGCGGTGAGGTCTGAACCCGGGGCAGTGGAGGTCGGATTTGAGAGTTTCCCTGCTCCGGCCTCCCTCTGTTCCCTCTTCCCGCCCCCTGCCCGCCGTGGGGTTGCGCTCCCGCGGTGGCAGCCGGGCAGGGGGGAGCTGCGGTTCGGCCCGCCCGACGTGTTTCTGAGTAGGCTTTTCTGCCTGGCAGAGTGGCGCTCTGCCGCTGAGATTCTCAGTTGCGTGAAGTGCAAAGGTGGGACTTGCAGGCCTGGGACGGGCTCAAATCGTGTTAGCTTTCACTTCTTTATGCTTTAAATTCCATGCGTAGCAAATCGAAAGTCACCCAAATAAATGGCAGCATTTTCCAGAGGCGGGAGAACTGTTAATAGTTGTTTTTTTTTACACTTGACATCAGCTTTGGCATCCTCTTGTCGCCTCCCGCTTCCGGTGCTTGGGTGATTTGCAGTCTTTACAGTTTGTGGAGACGCCTCTGTAGTGATTGTTTATCTGGAGTAAAGGCTTTCTGGTGTCAGGGAGTTACATCGGTGCTAAGAGCAGAGCCGTGTGTTGGTTGGTGTGCGAGGAGGGCGAGGTGCCGCCGTGCTCGGCTCTTCCCCAGGAAGTCAGTGGGGCTGAGCGCAGCACCTGCTCCCGCCGGGCTCAGCCCCACAGCGCTCAACCTCGGCGGCGAGTTCTGCATCGCATTGAACGCTCTGAGAGAGGTACTGCTAAAATCGTGCTGTGGCGGTAGGCGTGAGTATTGCCTATGAAAAGGCTTCAAAGAACTTATTGCAGTTACTCGGGCCAGCACTCGGGCTTGGGATGAATGGTTAGCTGGGAGTGGACTGCGGAGGTAAAAGTTGCCGGAGCTAAGAGGGTTGTTATAATGCTTCTGGCATACAGTGTTGTGACTTGGCTTGTCTAACTCGTTGTGGCAGAGGCAGTCCGTGCTGACTTGCTTGGGATGCTACCAAAGCCTTTGGTTCATTTTTGTGGCTTTAGATGCCAGGCTAACAATCCTAAATCTTATCTCTGGGCATCGTTGCCAGCATTTAGCTGCATGCATGCTATGTCATAACCATGGGTAGTTCCTGCTGATGCTTGAGTGCTCTTCTGCAGCATCTTCTCTTCTGATTCTGCATGCTGAACTTAACTGTAGAGCAGGAAATTTAACATTAATGAGGGGTTTGCTAGTCAAGCTAATTGTTAGAAGCAAAAAAAGGAAATAAGGGAATAAAATAGAGGTGACTAATTGCTAGTGTCCAAAAGAAGCATGTGCTACATCAGCAGTGCCCTCAAGATGGTATATTGGAACTCAAACCATAGTGAATGTATTAAAGGAGGATTTCCTCAGTATTTATTACAAGTTCTCCTAGTCTTTGATAAGCCCGAGCAGGTAATTTTGAAAACAGCAGGGAACAATGCTAACATAACTGAAAGTGACCTTGTCCTGACCGGGTTACTGACACACACACAGAAACACCCACAGAGACATGTTTTGCATTCCTTCTCTAAGTATAGTAAATGAATAGTCTTCCCAAAGCTGTTGCACTTTGGAATTTTATCTATAATGAAAATGAATTGATAGCCTAGTTTCAAATAATAATTTTATGTATGTGTGCAGATTTCATTTTGAAGTTTTAAGTTTTTTACATTATGAAGTCTTTTGGAACATCATGACTTTTTTTATAACTAACTTTCATAATATGAAATCCCTGTTTCTTATTACAGAAAAGTTGGTGTAAGATTTGTTAAATCTATTCTTTCTTGTATTTTTGGAATTAGTAATCTAGTGTAATTTTTAGTAAACTGAAGCAATTTTTATTAAAAATTAATGTGCTTTATACATCTTCGTTGTTAATACAGTTCTCATTTGTATGTGTATTTCCTCAAATCTGCATCATTTAGGTGCTTTTAAGGTGACATTGATGCACTTTTCACCCTCCACCATCAATGTCACAGACAAAGGTCAGCTTGAGTAAATTACTCAGTCTGTCATGATAGTGCTGTGGTAGGTGTAGTGTTGTCTTCTGAGCTAATACCTTAGAGAGAGTTTATGTATTGTTTATCAGTGGGAAAAAGTATAAGTTACAGACTGAGGACTTTCAGATCTGCTCAGTGTCTTTGTTGTCCCTATGTTCTGGTTCCAGGGTTCAGAACAAACAATATGTAGAATAAATCAGCACCTTCTTCTGTTCTAATAGCAGCATTTTTTGAAGCTCCCTCTGTTCCTGGTCATTACTTGATCAAATGTAAGAGTCCAGTGAGAAAGGAGATAATTGCCTTTATGCTTTTTTTGCAACTTAGTCCCTGAAAAAAAAGTTTCTTTCTGCCTACCAACTTACATCAAAAGAAGTGCCATAATGCTTGCTGGGTTATTTTTCTTTCATAATCTACTTTCTTAAGGTGTTTCTTGCACACCTTTGTAGAGTGCAGCTTTTTTTTGGTGATATGTGACATTACTATCTTTTAAGTGGTACTTCCTGCTTTTTATAGGTAGGGCAGAATTTTACATGAATCTTACACTCCCTACACATCTCTCAATGTTTTGTCTTGGGTAGATAGTTTTTCATGCAGAAAAGTAGTCTTGCTTGGTTAGTTTTCAGTTGAAAATAATAGAAGATGAAATTATTAAGCAGGTCTGTAAAGCAGAATCTCACATCGTTAATTCCTGTTGTTCAAATGATGAGACTTGAGATCACTTCAGGTGCAGAACTTGTGGGAAAATTGAATATCCAGCAGTTAATTACTTACTTGTGACTTTTTTTATACACTGTATGAATATATCAATTTCTTTAGTACAGCATATGTCTTGCATTAGCTAGATTTTGCTAAAGATTAGTTCTACATTACTGTGTCCTTTTCTATACAAGTAGCACAGTCCAAAGGTTTTTTTTTTTTTATCCTTATTTTGCCTGGTGAGTGAAATTCCTTCAGGTGTTTTTTAAGAAAGTAGATCAGGAAATTGACAGTTGGTAACTAATATTTATCTTTCTCTATCTTCTGTTAGGCCAAATACCTTGATAATGCGTCCATTACAAATTAGAGAGGCATTAATGTACGAAATAGAAGAATGTCTTAGAAGTGTTAGCTTCCTCACAATTTAGCAAGACCTTGTGAAAAATTTAGCTGGTTAATGGTTACCATTGTTGCCCAAGCCCCTCACGAGTTTTGAAATCCCCACACATTTTGCAAGCAGAGAGGGTCCCTCCTTTGTGCTTCAGCTCTGGCACAGCATTTGCGGAACTGTGGGATTCTGCATGCTGGGTCCAGAGCCACATAATAACTGCGGGAAAATGGGCTCTGACCTGTGAATTAGAATTACTCTGAGTTTTCTTAAGTTAGCTTTAATGGCTGAATTAGCCATCTCTTTACTGGTGTCAAAACAGGCTGTATTTATGCATTAAAAAAACCTTCATAGAAAAAAAAGGATAGGACTTGTGTAGTGAGCGATCTTAGAAAGGTCACCTAGGTTACACACAGAGTCTTGCAGTGTAGGGTTCTCATTTTGAGAAAGTTGGGAAGTAGGTTTGGTGAGGCTCTAATAACTTGCATGTAAATACATGCATGTACACCTGTTTCTAAGAGGTAGCATTTGAAATGCTGTGAAGTGGCTGGCAGATACGGAAGGCAGTTGGGTTTTTTGGCCTGTGCCAAGTGAAAGTCCTTCTGTTGGTGAAGGTTAAGATCATTTGGTTTTTTATCCCCTGACTTCTAAGGTCCATGAGGTATTAGGCAAATTGTGCATGCTTTCATAGAGGCTGTCTCAGGTTTCTAACAAGAACAGAAACTCATCTGGTTTTAGCAGCTTTTTTTTTAAATATCAGCTCAGTAGTTGACTAGCATTTAGACAGAATTTCATTTTTGAACATCATATTTGGCTTCCTGTGAGTTTCTAATATGAGCCTTGGCCAATCCAACACAAATAATCAATGTTAAGTTCAAAGTTTCTTTAATGAATCCCTTTGCGCATTCGAGCTGACCACAAGTAGAGTCTTCAATTACATAAAGTATAGTTGTGTAGAAGATTTATGTATCTCTGTTAATTGGAAGGTGGCTCTGTTGGGACCGTGTGCAAGTAAAGAAAAAATAGGAAATGGTCATCTCACCCTTGATGCCATTAGTTGATGAAAATTACCATACAAGCTGGGGAATCAGCCACAGCCCTGAAAGAGATCCTCATTTTCCCCCAGTTGTAAATCTAATCTAGAGTTACCGTGACCTGCTATTTCTGACATAGTAGTGTTTTTCTGCATTTTAACATTTAAATGTGTTGGATAGGTAACAGGTTTCTTATTTCAACACCTTTTTACAGCTATTTGGATAACAAAATGAGACTTGCAAAGCTGCACTATTGGATTCTGGGTTGGTTTTCCGTGGCGCTGTGTTGTTGGTGTACTTCAGATACATTTACTCAAAGGTAAGTTGTGCTTTAAAATGAAATGTCTGACAACTCATTAAGTGCAGATCAGAATGGTTTAACTTCTAATGTAAATTTGTTATCATGTACTATTTTTGATGTGTTATTCTTCCCTTAGGTGACTTATTATTAGGCATCTACATTAACTGGAGGACCAAGGATCATGCCTGAGAAAACCTTTCTGTTTATTAATTTATCAGCATGAAGAAAGAGGGGAAACTTAAATTCCATTTGTTGCACTTAAAACTTTTCTAATCTTGCTGTAGACGAATCATTTAGAGTTGTGATGTAGTAATGACAAAAATTGAAAATTATTTTGAGACTTAGAGCAATAAATCTGGAGTCATCCCTGTGGCATGAACTGCACCAACTGCTGCATTGTTTACTTTTTTATCTTATTTTTCCTTGCTATTTTCTCAGTTCTGACCATATAAAATTCTTTTTCATGACATCCCAACTGAGGCCGTATCAGATAGCTGCACAACCTTTTGGCAGTTATTTCACCTTGGCAAAACCTGAGCTTCGCTACCAATGGGCCATGGGAGAAACCACACCCCAAATCACACCCTTCTGTGGTCAAAGCTGAAATTCCTATTGCATTATATGAGGAAATAAACTTTTCTGCTTCCTTTCAGTGCTTTGGCAAGAGAATGGTTAAGGGTGCTCAGTTCAGTGCTGAACTTCTTTCAGTGCCTACTTTGCAGGTGGTTGGTAGCTTAGACACTGCTAATGTTTCTTCAATCCCCAGGATTTAGGCTCTGGCTTGTCCATCTTGGCAATAGAGTCAGCTCTAGAGGCACATTCCTCTCAGACCCAAAGAAGGGGAGATATTTCTGAAGCTGCATAGTTATTGAAAATGGCTTTCCTTGGATTCCAGTTCTGAGCTTAACTTGCTCTGTTTAATAAGTTCAGTTTTCTGACCTATCCTTAGCCAAAAAATGTGTTCTAGGAGAACTCCTTTTGGCATGACTGACATTGCAGAAGTTCAGCTGCTGTTTCAAATACAGATGATAGATCTAATGAAAAATCTAATGAAAGATCTTTTCTAAGCAAGGACATTTTAAAACCAAGGAATTTAACTGCTCTGCAATATAGGGTAATTCCTCTATTCAGGTTTCTACAACAGCAGAAAAGATCCATATAAAAGTGTTAATAGTTTTCATTGTGGCTGTGCTGGTAAGTTCCAGAGCTATTCTCCTAAATTATACAGAAAACCACAGGTACATGTAAATGCTTAAGAGAAAATGTGGCCGTTGCAAAGTAGAAAGACTAGAGGAAAAAACTGAGACATGATGTAACACAGAAGGATCCCTAGGTTGTCCTCAGGTTGAGAGGAATTAGCTTTGTCTTTTATTCCTTTCTTTTTTTTTTTTTTTTTTTTTTCTTTTTCTTTTTATACTATATCCTCTGGCAAGAACAAATGACTGACAAGTGGCTGTTAGCTTCTGGAGAATAACAATTTATTTTGACAGTTCTGCACATAATGCTGTCAGTTTAAATAATTTACAAATCTGTTCATTTTTCCTATTGGCTGTTCTATTTAATTACTATGTCTGGTTGCTTAATAGCTAAATATATCTGCTGTAGTGTCTGATGCAACAGGTTTTTTATTTACTTCTGCTTTAACCAGAATAGATCTGCTCCAAACGGTTGGAAAAGGTCTCTATAGAAGTGATGTGATACAGGCTTCCAACACTTCTTGAACAAATTTTTGAGGGTTTTTTCCCCATTTGCATAGGAATAAGATAGTACTGGTGGGTCTGTGAGTTACAGATCTCTTATTCTTAGAGGCTTTGAAACAGGCATGTTCTTGTAAAATGTAGAATACTCCTTAAATTCTTCTATAGGTAACCTGAAGACTGTCATGGTTTGATCACTTAATAAATGTTTGAAAATGACTTAATTTTTAGTAAGCATTTAAAAATGTACTGTTTGTATTAAATGCCTATAAACTGAGAAAGTCAGAATTTTTGAGGTTTGTAGTTTGTACTTTACTTTTTATTCTGAATTTTTTTTTAATCAAAAAGTTTGGAGACACTTGCAAGATCCAGTTGCATCTCCTGCAGTAGAAAGTACATAGTTTGTGAGTGGTTGTAGTCTTTCTTTTTTAGAAGAGTAGTTACAGTTCCAAGAAGGTTGTGTGCTTTTTTTTTTTTTCAGATAATGTGCCCATCAAGAAGAATTAGAAGATTCTTAACATCCTAAACAAAGAAATTAAAAAAAATTAGAAGACAATTAAAAAAAAATATTGTTTTAAAAGTGTGCCAATAAGTGCTCTCCTAAATATAAAACAGCAGTGTGATTTTTTCCATACTTAAGAAATGGAAAGCACATAGAGATAGGGGGCCAGAAGGAGAATTTGTTTAACAGTAGGGGGTATTAGCAGGTTTCCAAATATGTTGTTTCTCTGTGACTTGTTAGTTTGTGTTTGGAGTGTGTGCCTGAAGGTGTTCCTCTTTTTAAAATGCTTGAGGAAAACTAAATGTCTGTCTCTCTCCAGTGACAACCACCCTCATTCCTGGAAAAAGCTGTATTTTGCTCATCATTGGCCAGTGACTGTGTGTAAGGTGAGATTTTTGTGTTTCTCTTTTATCCTAAGAAAGGTAGCATTGGAAAATAAGCATGTGAAAACAGATTGAATAAAGCCCATTAAGTATTTAATGTTGTTTATGCCTTTATAAAGGCTTTTGCTGATCTTGATGCAACTTTTGCTACTTCCCCTACACTCCAGAGCAGCCATAACAGGGCAAGATTGTGGTGTGTTACAGATAGTCAGTGTAGGGCATACTGTACACTAAGCTAGTTACAGGATTTATGACATCTTGTTAGTTGTAAACTTAATCCTAGACTTCCATCAGGCTCTGTAGGAAGACTTGCCTGCTTTGTTTGACTAACAACAGATCAGTACCTGAACTATCTGCTGCACAATAAGATTTAAGCTTTGTAATGTTGGCTCCAGTATTTCTGTGATGTCGTCAAGTACTGATTCAGTCAGGAAGGAGAGCTATAAAGGCATCTCTTGAGTATTTCTGTGTTTTGTGCTGTATTTGAGGGATGTGAACCCAAAATGAACCCAACCTTCCGACACAGGTCTGTCAAAGCAGAGGTGTACTATTGCTGTTACCCGAACCAACTCCTACAAACCAGTTTTCCCACTGTCTATTTATGCTGGTTCCCTCTCTGAATTCCAGGGTAGTGCAATTGATAAATTGACAAATAACTTTCATAACCTTCTAGTGAAATTGTGATGAGTAATTGAAGGTGTTGAGCATCAGAAAATGTAGGCATCCTTACACTTTATTGATTTCTATTGATCTTCTGTAGTAAGAGGTGGACAGAAGCATTCAAAGTGAAGAAAAAGGGAAATTAAAATCATTTTAAGTGACTTTTTCCCTAGTTTCTCATCATTCAGTCATATGAAGAAAGAAGATCTCAACTGTACTCCTATAACAGCTTTCTTGTTTTACATAAGTGGAGTTCCTAAATTCAGGAATTCATTTAAGTATTTTTAAGTAGGTAGATTCTTCTGCATGTTTGGTGTATTTATATATGATAACTGTTTTGTTTCAAGGTGTAAATATTTTTAATGTTATTACTCAGTTTAAAACTGTTGACCTGATGTTGAAAGGAAAAAGCTGTGTGAAAAAAACAGCAAAAGTCATGGTATTATTTATGGAAAAAAGCTTTGAGATACTTTTTTTTCTGAAAGTACTTCTTAGTTTAAGCCTTCTGTGTAAAAGAATCTGATTATAGACTCTTTTGTACGTAACGTGTTCCTCAGAGGTGTGTGGATGAGCTGCATCTGGATTCCTACCTGTTTTCCATATCTCTGCTTGAAAAGTTTTTCAGGCTTTTGAAGGCCCAAAAGGCCTGCTTTAAAATTTGGAGGGCACAGATCAGCATGCCAGAAGTTTGAGAATACATCTCTCCCAGCCCTTCCTGGGCTTTAAACAGTAAGTGTTCAGCTGGTGCTGAGTGCGATCAGCACAATTAAATTGGAAAGTGTTTTGTAATCGTGTTTTCCAAACTAACCCATTAGAATAAAGCAGTATCATAGAAGCAGTGATAACCCCAAGACCTAGTTACTGACTACTGCAGTGAAAAGGGTGAAGGAGGAAGAGAGAAGTTCTTCCTTGTCATGTGATTAGAAATTCCAGTACCATATAAGTGATCTAAGGTGGCTTTGTCTTATGCAAAGACATCTAAGCTAAATTCACAGACCTCAAGTGACTATGAATTCCACATTCCCGTAAAAAATTGTGCCTGTGGCTAATTCGTGCCACACTTTCAGTAACAAATCAATGTGACTTAAGAGCAACTCAAGGGCAAGAAGAGGGGCTTTCCTACTCCCTTTTTATCGAGTTGTGAAGATCTTTTATTCAAGAATCTAAAAGGAGAACTATTATTTCAATTTTTGCATCCTGGAGATTGCAAAAAGTTAAAATTTTCTGTGTGGTTGGTTTTTTGTGTGTGTCTCTGTGTGAAATGTGAAAAATCCAGTGGAAGTTTGTAAGTTACTCAGTTCCTTCTCTGTTAGGAATGGGAAGGACAATAAGGAAATGGTACCTGCTGTCATCTGCCTTTTACTTCACATATGTGCTGGTCAAAGGAAAGAGTCAAAAAAAAGGACAATATAATAGAGTAAAGAACAGAACAGTCTGAATTCAAGTTTGAATGTCATGTTAAGCAACAGATAATTTTAAAAAAAAATTTTAGGTTTTAATATGAGATAAAAAAATTTCCTAAGTTCAGTCTTTGGCAATAATTTTGTAGCAAAGGCTTAAATAAAGAATAGAAACACTGTTTTTCCTTCTCTTTTTGGTAGAAATAGAAGTAGTCACATAATACAGAAAGAATTAAAGTGACTAAAGTGAGGGCAGTACACTGTTGGGATCTAGCATTAGATCAAAGAGCTCTTTGATCTTTGCTTGATTCTTTGTTGTTTCTTTTCTATATTAAGCCAGGTGTGTCAAAGTAATTTCAACTCTTGCCTGTTCTGGAACAAAAGAAATGTTTTTCCAAATGTCCATGTAACTCATAAGATAACATGTCTATGACTTTTACAAGTTTTCTGTGAATGAGGTCTGGTTTAGATGGTTTTGTGGGTCTTTATATTCTGTAAGGATAAACTTGTGAAAGGTTTTAGCTTACCAGCTCCTGCTAGAGGTGTTCAGTAAGAAAGAAATTTGTTTTATTTGCCTCCCAGTTTTTTTCAGCAACCTTATAAATTTGGTTAATTTATTCATTTGTTTTACCCAAGGGGTGGGGAGAAGGAGGAAGGGGAGTAACTGCACACTGTTTGAGGGGAAGAAGTTGAAGAGATAAACTCTCTCCACAGTTTGAAAAGCAAGGTTTTTTCTTAGCAGTTGCCATGTTTCATTACAAAACAACTTACAATTTATCTTAATTAAAGAGATGGCCTACTTAAGCAAGGTACTGGGAAGGAAGAGCAAGATTAAATATTTCACTTCCCAGAAGCTGATTTTTTATTTCAGCTTGGTGTATCTGTTTGTGATCCAGTAGCACTACTCTCTTGCATTTACCAGCTGCTGTACCAAGGGATTTGTAACTTGGGCAGATCTACAGGTAAACTTCTGTGACAGATTGATGGTATTTCACATTTTGGCATTTCAGAGATGATAAAAGCTTCCATGCTTCTGGCACTTGCTGTTTGTGCAATGTCTTGCTGTTACAAATGGGCTGATCCCTCTGCTGTAGCATTCCCCTCTCAGCACGGTGGGTACTCTACAGCCTCACGGCACTTTGCTCAGTTTTATATGGTTCATTTGGATTGATTATCAGATAGCTTTAAAACAGGAGAAGACAAGGCTTCTTTTTCAAATTATCTAGGTATATAGGGCTTTCTGGGGTCCAGTGTGCACTTGAAAATAAATATTTGTACCTCTGTTTCAAGTTAGTGGTTGCCTGATGTTGAATTAATTCTCCAGCAATCAGTCTGTGATAAACAGGAAGTCTGAGAAGAAGTGTTTTTGCACAAGCAAGCAGGGGTACTCAGGTTTGCAGACCAGCATTTGCATTTTTTATAATGTTGATGTAAAGCGAACATTGGAAAGATACTAAGGCTAGAATTAAAAAGGAGATTGAATGAAGGTGGCCAAAGCATGCAGAGTGCCAAGTAATGTGTTGTAGGTTGCATTGACCTCACAGTTCTGCCTGCAAGCAGGGTAACACCAGGAGTCTGATGAAACATGTAGAAGAAACTGCTAGGAAGGTCAGTGCCATGATAGGGGAGAACTGATTCCAAATTTAAAATGCTCTGGGTGTTCCATTAGCATGCCTGAGAACTGCAGTTAAAGATTGAATAAGGAGCACAATTGCACTGTTTTTGTTGCCACCTCACTTGAGCAAGCTGTTGACTGTTAATTCGCTGTGCTTTGGGCTAGATAGCCAAACCCCTCCAGCTCCACAAAGCTTGTGTCGTGACAGGAGCAAGATTGTTTAGGCGTTCGCAGTGTGTGTTTGTTCAAAATGCTCCTTTCAGGAAAAAAAAGCTGTTGCTGGGTGTAATTGCTTGTATTGTTGGTGGCAAGAGAGAAGAGGAAGGAAATGGACACCGAACAAGAAAGTCTTGCAGAACTTGCAGATTTGCTGCCACTGGCCTGTGGCATGTGGAAGGCAATTAGTGAGATTACAGGCCTGTCTCTGCTCTTCTCTACACTGTGGTCTTGCTCTGGCATCACATAAAAGGCATTGTGGCATAATTAAGACAGAATGCAGAGCCGAAAAGGAAAGCTATTATTATGGGAAAAGAACGTCTGAGGAGGTTGTTAGTTAATGGCAAAAAGTGTTTACTTGAAAGAGCTCTAATTGCTAAGGAGAATAATCAGGGAAAATACAGTAATGGTGTTCTGTGATGTGTGACATGGATTTCTTTGGTTTGTTCTTTTCACGGATATGTCTCTCTGCTCTAAACAATAATTAATGTGTAGGCTATTTCTCCTGTATTATCAACAGTTTTTACTGAAGGCTCTGGTTTTTTGTTTTTACGGGAAGTATTTAGTCTTTCTTTTTCTCTCCATTCTTTTGTCCCTCAAATCAAAATCCTTAAAACCTATGTCAGTTTTACTTGGAATAAGCAATATATTTCATCTCTTCTTTGTATTTTTCACTTTTAATACAGTGATAAAACTACTCCTCTATGCTTAAAGAGAGTTGTGTACTTGTCAAATATTACAGTTCATTTTGCATGTTTTTATATTAATGGCTCTGCACTCTTTGAAATGATGTGCTGATGAGAGAAATATAGACAGCTGCCACCTGGAATATTACAAATGCAGATAAAGCTCTGTTCATTTAGCATGGATCGGGCTACTTCCTGTTATCTCAGAACCTGTCCTTTTGTCTTCTTTTTACACTGTTCAGAATGCCCTGGTATGCACTTGATCTGCTTCAAAATTTTAATGCTGCTGGGTCCCTAAGTGGCATAATCCACAACAACTTCAAGTAACTGGAGTTCACCAGCTCCTGGTTTGGCAAGTAAAAGTTAGCATGTCACAGTAGAACCTGGTGCCATCAGCCAGTGAGGTTTTACTTTTCCCTTTAAACCTTTATTCCTGGACACATGCAACAAATAATTCTGTGTTTTTGTTTCCTACAGATGAATGCTAATGATTGTCATGACCCTCCAAAGTACTGGACAATCCATGGATTGTGGTATGATCACAGAGTGGTGTTATTTCAGCTTGGAAAGGAAAAAGCAAATTTTGTACCAGGATGTTTAGTGATTTGGTTTTGTTGGGTTGGGTTTTTTTGAGGGCTTTTTTTGTGGTTTTGTTTGTTTTGTTGTTGTTTTTTGTGGTTTTTTTTTGACATCCTAATCTGTCCTTGTGATTCCTTGAAACAAAATTAAAACCCTATGGTTTGACGTAAAACTGGAATACACTTCTGTATCTCATGACTCGTTGAACTCTTAAAATCCTCTGGCCACATAAGCATTTTATTTATTCATCTCCTCATAAGATCAGTAATAGTCTTAAGCAGAAAGGGAACTATAGTTTCCCTTCTTCTTTTTTGTCTCTCTGAGTAAAAAGAATTTGTTAATATCTCATGACTGCTCGTGGCTTTAAGTATCTTATCTCCACACAAATACTGCGAAAGTATAGGAAAAACTAATTTGCTTCAAAGGAATCAACTCACTGGAACTGGTGCCAACGGCAGCAATTCAAAATTTTTCCTGACAAATACAGGTTACAATTGGTACGGGAGTTTAAGCTATGCCTTCTGGAAAAGTGAACAGCATTATGTATAGATGCCCAGTGAGTGTCTTGCAGAAACATCAGATAGTGCAGCAATTTAGGAGGTCAGTGCCATTGGTGATACCAGTGACATCATGTGCAAGACTCTTCTAAATCATTCGCACACCAGTGACTTTTACATAGAATGAAAGGGGCCAAAGGGCCAAACAAAGAAATCATGAAAAAATCTTTTGGCTGTCTTCTGAATGTTCATGAGAAAACTTTTGGCCATAATTAATATCTTGAAGGTTTTACGTCTAAACCACTGTAGATTCTGATGGTTTACTTGCATTTGTAAGTAAAATCTCCAGTTATAATCCTGCGTATTTAAAATTCAGGCCAATGATATAATGTTAGTTACCATTAGTGAGTTAGGAGACATCATTGTTTCAATTTTATTTTGCTTCCCTAGGCCTGACAGAGCTGAAGACTGCAATAGGACATGGCATTTCAATGTCACCGAGATCAAGGTATTTAAAACAAAACCAGACATACCAAGCAGAGATAAGTGCAATTGCTTTTGCACATCCTAAATGAAAAATCTGCAGTTTATAATATCACTCTTAATGTTTACTGAGAGGTATGGTTTTTTAAGGACTCCAGGAATTCTTTAAGTGCTTCTGGTACTACTCGAAGTTGCAGTCCTTGTGATCATTAGCAGCTGTGCCTACTTGATTTTGTGAACATGCAGTTTGGCTCATTCAGCTACATCCTCCTTAAAAAAAATCTAGAGTTCCACCACCACATAAGTGCTGGATCTGCAGTGGCAAAAAGTATGTGTGAAAAGGAAAAGATTCAGTCAGTCTGTACTCTCTCTTCACATTTTCTGCTGCAAAATCAGAACAAAGAAAGAAAGAGCTCAGAGTATGGTTTTCTGTGTGTTTTCTACTAGAGCATTAGTCCTTTTTTGTTCTTTTTCTACTTAAAAAACCCCAGCGTATTAATTTCAACAAAATTCATTTACGTGTTGTAACCAGGGATAAGAGACTTGAGCCGACAAATGTGAAAAGCTGCATGATTGAACAACTTCTGCAGGGACAGCTGAAGGAAAGTTTTGCTTTGAGGCAGTGTGTCAGTATCAGTGTGCTCAGATATTTAGGTAGGTGTACCTGTTACATCCAACAACAGCATTTTCAGAACCTGGGGGAAAAAGACCTTTTATTTTTCTTCAACTAAATGTTTCAGTTATGGACACTGAAAGATGAGGCTTCAGTTGTAGAAAATGTATCAATATATGTAGATTGCGTAAGAAATAGCTTTTCAATGCTCTAGGTGCATTTATTAATTGTGGTATTTTTAGGATCTTTTGTCAGACATGAGACACTACTGGCCTGATGTGCTTCATTCATCTCTGAATCGCACCCAGTTCTGGTGAGTACAAAAAAGCTCTAAAAAGCATTTTGGATATTATTTTATAAAAAAATCCTTCTGAGTTGTTCTTCGGGTGAGATGTTGTGCATGAGAAGAAGTGTCCAGGAGGCCACTGAAGCAGTGTGTCTTGCTAGTCTCATTTACAGTATAAATCTGTTCTCTTGAAAAATACAGCTGTTGAAGACAGGGCTATGGCAGAAGTTTTAGAGAAATGAAACTTAGTGAGAGTGTTTCCTCCCTTTGTCCCCAGGGAGGAGAAACAGCTGCTGTTGACACATAAAATCTGAATAGCAGTAGCACTTCTGGGATGTCACAACTCGCTGCAAGAGCAGCTCCCAGGTCTCTTTCCCTAGCTAGTTTCACTGTGTTACTGGCCTTGAGAGAGCTTTCCTTTAGGACTTCCTCATAGAAGAGGAAATAGAGAAATAGAATGCTCTCTGTCATGGTAGCCACTTCTCTGTTCAGTGAAGTTACTGACAGTAGTTCTGTGCTACCACCAAGCCTGTGGGTGCAAGAGGTACAGAAGGATGGAGGCCTTCAAGACCACTGGCAGCTGTTTTCAGTATCTTTTTATTTATTTATTTATTTTAAATGGCTGTGCTGCAAAATAAAGTAACACTGTGAAGAGTATCATCTTAAAGTCTCAGTAAGTATTTTGTGGAGACTAAAGTCTCTGTCCATCCTGGAAGCTCACAGGACTGATTAAAACACATGGGCCTGGTGCATTCTTGGCTTGCTGCAGATGATGGTGCATGGACACTTGGTGCCGACTGCACCAAACCACTCCAGTAGCAGTTCTATGGCAGCAATCATAGGCTTCTTGAATGCCAGCAGATCTTTGTCCCTCTATTTCTGGTGCCTTTTTAGAGAGAGCAGGACACTTAAATACAAATACTACTGAAAGCCTTCAAAAGACAAGCACTTCACCATTAGTTTTACACACATGCATGCATACATTCTCTGAATTAAAATTATCATCCTACATGCAAAGCCTTGCCTCCAGCTTACTGCTGTTTCAGTAGCCCTTTGGATTTGACTATTGTCTGCTTCTGATCCAAGCTAACTCTATCTCTTGCTAAGTTTACCCCTAAAAGAGCTTCTGTTTACTTTGAAACTGTGGTATCTTTTCTCATTAGTAATTTAAAATCCCTTGTGGAGAAATCTGCCCATGGAAACTGGTCTCTTCCAGGCAATAAACAATCCATTTGACATGCAGTTGTGTTGAATGTTACAGCCAAGATGAGAACTCTCTACAAGGCTAAATTTGGGAAGATACAGTGAAAATCTTACAGTAAAGCATCTTCTCCCCTGCCTCAAATCTCCTGACACCACAGTTGCTTTATTAATTCTCTGTTCAGAAGTAGTGTACTATTTCTGTAGATCCAAACATATTCTTTTAAGAATGAACATATTCATTCCTTAAGAAAAATCTGAAGTTTTTAGTATGAATGGACAATTCCAAGGCAGGCTTTCAAGTGAATAATAGTTGTCCTTCTTCTCTGCTTTTTGATGATGTACTTAAGGCATCATAAGGTCACAGGATGCTGTGATGATGGTGAGAGTTTGTGATTAGATAATCTTTATGTACATTTGCTGAACTGATACCTATATAGTACAAGCGGCTTGTGAAAATTTGAAAATAATTTTAAAAAAAGGCATCCATAGGCAGTGTCACTGAAGATTATACTGCTTAGTCTTTCAATGGACTTTAGAATTGATAGGAACATTTTTGTCTTTTTCCCAATTTTTGTCCTGTTTGAGCTTGTCTACTGTACACTGCAAGAATTTCTTTCTTTGGCTCTCTGTTCCTTGCTCATAGGAGAATGGATGGTAGATTAGAAGTAAGACTTAAGAGGAGGCCTGTGAAAATTCTGCCACAGGCCAGCATAAAAGTTGATGCTAAAATCTTAGCAGCTTGTGCAATTTCACTGTTTCACCCAAAATAAGGCTCAGTCCTTTGAGTTCAGAAAAAAATTTAATGCTTTGAAAGTGCTTTTAACACAAAAGGTTCCACTAAAACTTTACAAAAAGCTTAGAGACAGTAGTTTTCTAGGCAAATTCTTTGCATTCTGACCTCTGATCTCTGTGTAAATACACTGAGAGATCATAAGAGCATGATATATGTTTTACTTCATGAATGTATAGCTGTTGCTGTAACTGAAATGGTGGGAGTGATCTTGCTTGGGTTACTTTTTACATGTGCAATAAATTTGAGTGCGGTGTCCTACTCCACATGTGTAGCCTTTCAGATGCTTGATTTAAGTATAATGGCTAGCTTGTACAGCACATATATTTGCAAATAATGTGTTCTAAAATCTGCGTTTTGCTTTTATCCTATAGGAAACATGAGTGGGACAAACATGGCACTTGTGCAGCCACACTTGAGGTCCTTAATTCTCAGAAAAAGTACTTTGGTAAAGCCTTAGAACTCTACCAGCATGTTGATCTCAATGGGTATGTAAATAAACTTTCATTTCAAACAGTTTTTAAAAGTTTCAAATCCAGCCTAAAATGAAAGTCTAAAAATCTGATGGTAGAGAGGAAATGAATATTAGTGTAAATTATTTTTAGTACTGAAGTTCAGAGGAAGAGTTTTTACCCTGAGAAGCAGTCTCTGGTCACTTCAGAGTCAGGTAAGGCAGCAGCATCCTTAGCAGCATCGTTGTAGACAGTGTGAGCCAATAAATTTTTGAGAAGCTTTACAGGCTGTATCTTGATACCAAAAGCTATGGTACCTGTAATATTCTAAATCAAGGACAAAACCCCCCAAACTTCTGAGTCATACTGAGCCCCAAACACTTGTTTTTAAGACAGTGCCCTCCTCAGAGGAAAGGACAAGCTGCAGGCAAAATCACGCAGAACATCCTGGGAAAAGGCTGAGAGGGAACAGCAAGAGAGGAGGTTATGAAGGGTGGTGTTCAGTCACTGCAGGCAGTCCTCTGCTGTCCTTTCTAACACCTCCAATGTGACACTCTTGCTTTGTCCTAGGGGCTGACTTCTCATGGTTCCAAAGCACTGGCCATTCCAGATTCAAAGTCTTGATGAGACTGTTGTGGCTTGTCCAAGCATTGTATGAGAGCTTCTGGCTGCAGGTGAAAGCCAGAAGGTTAGAGTCCTTTCCTGATCAGTGCTTGGTATGAGTGAGATGATGTTTGACTTAGATTTGTTGACCATAAATTGTCTGTCTGTATAAGAGGACAGTGTCTGAGAGAGGAGATAGTTTTGTACCAAGAAACATACCTTTAAAAAAACTCAATAGAACAACCCTAAAGAAACCCCAAACCAGCCCATCCTGTTTATGCTCTGCCAGTGTCCTGTCTAAGCAATCTCCTAGACAAAGTCTCATTTATTTTGCATATGCACAAAGGAAATAAGTCTTTCTTCCCTCCCACCTCAGTTTTGTAGATGTCTTTTAAAACTGTAGCAGATTTTTATACACACAGTGTTTGTGCATGTCATATGCAATGTTAAAATTAATAATGTCTAAGTCAATTGCCTAAGTAGCTGTGATGGTGTGACTAAAACATTTACAGATGGCACAGTGACCAATTATATGACTGTATCAGCATGTGCAACAATGCAAAAGAATAGATACTGAAGCATGTTGAAATTAATTGCTCAAAGCTTATTATATATTGTGAAAATGAATATAATTAATTTTATCTTTACTGAAAAAAAAAGACTGCCAATGTTTTCACTGTATATCACTTATACTTGAATGGGAAAAAATAATGACAGTGATTTAAAAAATTGTTTCCAAAAAGCAAATTATTAAAAAGAGGACATCGTGCAGAGTTCTGTAAGAATTAACAGAACATCATCTGTTTTATTGGCCTCCTTATATCCAGTGTAAAATGACAGTGAAAAACAGCTTGTCCTGTAGTGAGCTGGGTAAAATCTTCCTTGTGCCAAAGCTGACCTTGGAAGGGAAGGGCTGAGCATTATCAGCATTTATGGATTAAATCCTGCAAGATACTGACTATTCCCACTTCTTACAGAAGAAGCTGGGACTTACAGACTCATCACATGTTAGGTCCTGAGTCTTGTCAGCGTGGACATGTGGACTCCTCTCAGGACTGAAGCTAAAGGAAGGGGTACACAGGCTAGAGGTTCTTGAGCATTACCTCATTTCTCTGATGTGACCAACTTTTCCTCTTCAAAAACATATTTGTTAGGAAAAGTTTCTGCCCTGACAGTAACCTTGATCCAGATTGACATGCTGTATCCCTCTCTCAGTTTGCTGTGTGTTACCCACCACAGGAAGCCCATCTGGTGTTTGAATATGAGGGTGCCTAGAGCCACCCTTACACTGCCCCTGTGCCCTCCGCAGTGGCTGGAGCACAGGGGAATGTCTCGAGGCAGGGGAAAGGAAGCAATTAAACTGCACGCCCTAGCTGGCAGTGAACAGAGCATTCTGAAACTCCCTTTCCCCTAGCTGTGTCTGAAGACTGAACAATTCCAGCTCCTCAGATTAAGGTGCAGAAAAGGGTTCTTCCTGACCCTGCCAAGTTAGATGGGAAGTGGCCTTTCAGAAAAGGGCCTTTCCTAGGCTGGCAAAGAATGGAAGACAATTTGCCCTTGCTCCTGTCACTATAATGTTTGACGGGTTCTTAAGATTATCTGTTTTACCTAATGATTATGAAGGTATGTTTGCATAGAGGAAACATGGAAAAATGTTTTATCTTTGTTTCAGTTGTCTCTTGAAAGCTGGGATAAAGCCAAGCAGTTCATATTACAAGGTAAGAGGCAATCTTTTATAAAACAAAATCATGTGCATGCACTTTTTTTTAGTAGGAGTCAACTAATTCCTGTAGAACAAATGATCTTTTTAAAATTGTATAGTTCTTTAAGCTTGTGCTTTTTATAAAAGTTTTTGAGAGCTTAACCAGTGTGGCAGCTGTTGGAAGATGTACTCGTGACCTATTAATCTCTATAAGCTTTTTACTTTTTCAGATGACTGCTATAAAGGAAGCTCTTACAAGTTTTTATGGTGTAACACCAAAGATCCAGTGCCTTCCTCCAGAAGAGGTAAAAACCCCCCTAACTTCCCAAAATAGAAAAAAAAAAAACCAAAAAACCAACAACTTCTTTTTTTTAAAGAGCACTTTTTATCAAAAATAAAACAAAAATAGAGTGAAAAATCTTCAGTATGGTGAAACTTAGGTCTAGGTGTTCCTTGTGTATACAGCTGTTTGCATTTAGACATTGTTTGAGTCTTGGACTTGGGTTTTAAAGGTCTCTGTCTTAAAAGATTTAAACCTGTATCTCTTGCATGAATGCTGTAACCACCATGCCAGAGGTATTGCTGTAGCCAAGCACTTTCCACTGTGCCTGCTAAAGTTTAATTACTGCATGGCAAATTACTGTCAGTCTTGGTGAGGATGCTGCTGTCAGCAGCAGCCTTCCCTTCACTGAGCATGGCTCTTGTGTTCTGTATGAAGACGTTACTCAGCGAACAGAATCCTTCTGAAATAAAGCAGCTCAGAAGCTTGTCTCTGAGATTGTTCCAGAAAGCCCATACCTAAAGAGGTACAAAGAGGCATTTTGAGCTTCACTCTGGTTCAGGGTCACTGTAGTCTTTCCTTATGAGCCAATCATGTCTCAGATTTCCATTTCTTTTTACTTTTCCTTGCCAATGATTGTGCTGTGCATCATGCAGTAGAGAATGTGGTACACAGAGACAATGTGCTGTTAAGTATAGGTCACCATATCTGAACCAAAAGTGCCTTTGAAGGAACAAAGCAATATTCTGAACAATTACATGTGTAGGTTGTAGAGTTTTCTTTCCTTTTTTTCACCTAGGTTACTCTGCATTTATAGAAAATAAAGTAAAAAACAAAACCCACAAGGTTAGCTTTCACTCTTATAAGTGGTTCCTTTTTATCTCAGCTTGTTAAAGGTGATTTACTACAAAACACTTGGCAGAGTTATTGCCCATACACAGGCAACAATTTATGAAAACTTGCTGAGATACAGTTCCTATTGGAGTGTGTTGTCAACTCATTTGCTTGAGGTTTTTGTACTCATATGTTTTTTAACATCAAAAAAGTCTATAAGTAACAGTATTTTTAGAATGTGTTTGTAATTTACTTTAAGGAACAAAGGAATATTAGTTGCATGTGGGTTGTACAGTGACCCACCTTTTGACATTAAAGAAATACAGACTACCACAAACCCCAGTTTCTAGCTCTGCTCACTGTAGTTCTGCCATTGCTTTTAGTACACTTGGGATACTGCTCCAATTATATGAAAATAATTTACAGCTTGGGTCTCCTGTACTTAACAGCTGAAGGTATTGGGTCATAGGAATGAAAAAGTACATCTCAGTTATTTGAGGATAGACCTTTTTCAGAGTTCTAGCCTCATCCATGCCTGAAATGCATGATGGAGGTACTTTGGTGTTGGAAATGTGTTAGACACACTCTTTGTTCTTAAATTTCTTTTAAAAACCCCAAAACATAAATAAACCCCAAAACAAACAACCCCCCCAACAACACAAACTCCAAACAAACACAAAAACCCCTCACCACAGTTACTTTTGCCTTGTATGTATCTTTTTGTCCTGCTTAATTGTTTCAAAACCAATTTTTTCCCACATTTTGTTAGACCTGAGCATTTGGGGGGATTTTCCCATAATCTTTTTGCCACATGAAAGGCCCCCATGCCTGCCTACTTTTTTCGTGGTCAGTATTTTTGTTCCTAGCCTTTCCTGTAGTCCAAAAATTACATTTCTCCTTCTGACAGCTTGGTTCTGTAGTCTTTTCTGTAAAAGCTATTATAAAATTTAGTTTCTGTTCTCATTTATGGAGAATTTTGTTTGCCTCAATTCCTATTCGTCTATGAAGAGCTGGTGAAAAGTGTCTTTCTGGTCACATGTACTCTTCAATATTCACAGATTATTATATATCCATATATATATATAGATAGATTAAAAAAATATATTTTATATATATATATAAAATATCCACAATATTCAACCCGAGCTCATCATTAGGTTGAACAGTTCTGTGCACTGTGCAGATGAGTATAGGCCAGGGTAATGTGTCACAGCATTTCATAATGAGGCTTACTAGTTAGACAATTCCCAGATTGGTACTGAGTAACAGTATGTACTATAAGCTGTTCAGAGTGGATGCCTCTTGTACTTTTCTTGGCATTTTTCATCTGGTAAATACACAAATAATCACGACTGTATTCTATAGATAGAATGTAGCTGAAGAATTGATGTATTTTCTTCTCCCCATGAGGCTGATCTTACCCTTCATGTTTCTAGGGTGAAGAAGCACAAACAATTGGCCAGATTGAATTCTGCTTCACCAAAGAACTGCAACTGATAAACTGCATGGCGCCGAAGGGTGAATCCAACCCAGTGCAGGCTCACTTGAAGCTTGGAACTGAAGAGCTGTCGGTCTGCAATGATACTCTCCCAACCTATTATCCTTCAGAGGTCCAAGATCACAAATGAAGCCATAAGAGTGGGAAAAACTTTTTAAACAGCAACAAAACCCAAACTCATGTAATATCACAAGTCCCTGTCCCTATCACAAGCCTACAGTGAAGATTTCTGCTGGAAAACAAAGTTCTTTTGCTATTAAAGGAGAGTGGCCCACATGATGGGATCAGCATCTGATCTACAGCTTGGTCTGGATTTTTTGGCTTGCTTATGGTTTGACTCAGTGTTCAAAAGAGAACTGTGACTTTTCAGTTTGACATGCAGTTAAGTCTGCCACTTCAGCTGCTTTTTGGTTTTTACCAGTGAGTCAGGGAAATTAAGTAATGCTTTGTATTGAAAGGATGATCGTCTCTCTGAGACGAGATGACAATTTCTTGAGAAGAAAATACTGTAAACAAAAAGAACTCTGAGACCTGTCTGAAGGTCCATTCCCGGAGGTAATATCCGCTGCCTTCCATAATTGCTCTCCAGAAGTGCAGAACAGAGATAAGGTCCTCTGAGGTTTTGAACCTTTCCTCACTGAGGGATCACAGTGGACCAAAGACAACTTTTGCATAACTTCTTAGTGAAGTAAAAATGTTCTTCAAGTTTGGGCTCTTCTACCTAAAAGCTCCCAGGGAGACTGTATTTGTAGCCTTACCTATTCTTTGATTGTTTTTGTGGCAGTAGCACCATGCAGTCTTGAGGAACAACCAATGCTAGAGCTTATATGTTAGTATAGGAGAATATTAGGCCCTAGAAATATGTTGTTATTAATTTTGAGTTGTATTTGAGCATTCAGCATTTCTACATGTGCGTGTCTGCACCTTTATATAAAAACAACATTGTCACGTAATCACTTTGTTTCAAGAAACAGCTTTTTATAGATGAAACAATACTACAGGATTTTCAGTAATGAGTACAGATGTTGGCAATAGTGCATCTCTACCCCATAATGATTAGTAGCATGCCACGAAGTTGGATGTTTCCAAAGGGAACCAGATTTTGATGACATCTTCCCCACAGTGCTGTGTTGATCTGTGTGTCTCAAGTTGTGTTTCAAAGAAAGACAATTATAGCTCAAGGAGCCATCTGTTTGTTAGAATAATATTACTGTGAAAACATGAAATGCAGTATTAGAAACAAATACGTTATATTGAGGGGGTTATAAGGTTATAAACCACTTACTTTCACTCTCATTTTTGACTGTCCCTGTTTCTCTGCTGCTTTTCCTTTAACGCTCTGTTACCTTTCCATTCAGAATGCTGTCAGTTTTTTAGGCTTTCAGGAAACTCAGCTATTTACTTATTTTAACAGCTAAGAATTTATTATGGTTTGCCAAATAAGTGATTGTTGGGAGTGCCTGTTTTTCTGCAGTTGCTTTAGTTCCTCAGCCCTGTTCACAGTTAGACTCAAAACTCAAACTTGGAGGCAATGAATGGTAGCACTGGTTCTTGCAAAGATATATTGCATTGTCATCTTGAGTGCAATCACACAGCATGTACAAGACAGATGAGGGGTCAGACCCAGCTTGCATGGATTTAGGAGGGGCAGGTCCTGCCTGACCAACCTGATCTCCTTTTATGACCAGGTGACCTGCCTGGTGGATGTGGGGACAGGTGGGGATGTTGTCTTCAAGCAAGGCCTTTGGCACTGTCTCCCACAGCATGCTCCTGGGAAAAGCTGGCAACCCATGGACAGGTGCACTCTTCACTGGGTTAAGAATTTGCTGGACAGCTGGGTCCAGAGAGAGGATTGAGTCCTCCAAGTTGCAGAGGGTGGGTATCACTCTGCTGGGGGACAGGAGGGCTCTGCAGAGGGACATGGACAAGCTGGATTGATGGGCCGTATCCAGCGATAGGAGGTTTAACAAGACCAAGTGCCAGGTCCTGCACTTTAGTCACAACAAGCCCCTGAAACACTACATGTTGGGGACAGAGTGGTTGGGCAGTGGCCAGGCAGAAAGGGACTTGGGGATACTGATTGGCACCAGGCTGAACATGAGCCGGTGCGTGCACAGGTGGCCAAGAAGGCCAATGGCATCCTGGCCTGTATCAGCAGTAGTGTGGCCAGCAGGACCAGGGAAGTGATTGTCCCACTCTACTCAGCAGTGTTGAGGCCACGCCTCAAGTGCTGTGTCCAGTTCTGGGCCCTTCAGTTTAGGAGGGATGTTGAGGTGCTGGAGTTAGTCCAGAGAAAGGCAACAAGGCCAATAAAGGGTCTGGAACACAAGTTCTGTGAGGAGAGGCTGAGGGAGCTGGGGTTGTTTAGCCTGGAGAAAAGGAGGGTCAGGGGAGATCTTGTCACTCTCTATGACTGCCTGATAGGAGGTTGCAGCCAGGTGGGGTCAGTCTCTTCTCCCAGGCAACCAGCAACAGCACAAGGGGATGCAGGCTTAAGCTGCACATGGGGAGGTTTAGGTTGGACATGAGCAAGAAGTTGTTCACAGAAAGGGTAATTGGGCACTGGCTGCCCAGGGAGGTGGTGGAGTCACTGTCCCTGGAAGTGTTTAAGAAAAGTCTGGATGTGGCAGTTGGTGCCATGGTCTAGTTGACAAGGTGGTGTTAGATTGTAGGTTGGAATCGATGATCTCAAAAGGTTTTTTCCAACCTAGTTGATCCTGTATGGTTCAGCGTGATAACAATGGAAGATTTTTTTTAGTTGCAGGATATATTAAAAATATTAAAATATATTGAAATATATTTTATAATGCCAAATAATGCCTAGGGAGATAAAATACACAAGTGTGAGTTCTCTGCAGTTGAAGTGTAATGCATTAATTTAAGAAAAGCCAGTAGCTGTAAATACAAACCTTACAAGCAAGTGACACAGACACTAACAGCCTTCACAGTGAGAAGCTCGAAGGTAAAGCTGTCTCTTGCCAAAGGGAGTCAGCAGATACACACGAGTCATAAATGACCAAACTCTGCAGCAGAGTAGATATGCTTCCATGCATTTTTCAACCTCATTTTCAAATGAAAGAAATGTGAAGGAGCTGATAAGTTTTAAAACTTTGAGAAGAAAATAACATAATCCAAAATGAGTGAGGGAGACAACATGCAGGCTGCAACTGAGTAAAAATTGACTGAGAAAAAGTAAAAGTTGGCTAAAGTAATCTCACATACTCTGAAGTCCCATTTAAAGGGACATACCTGAAGTACTGTGTTTGCCTTAAAAAACCACACCCACATACTTTTTACTACACATTAAATATTTAAATTTTCTATAGTGAACTTTTCAGTAGTATCAATAACACCGTATATATATGACTACTGTTGCATGGGTTTTGGCAAACCCACCTGCCTAACTTCTAGGAAGATTCAAATGTCTTTTAAAAGCTACTGGCTGATTTTTATACAGAGATGTGCCAAGACATTACGAAGTTTTAAGTGATATATTTAAGGGATGCTTTAAGGTCTGTATGCGGGCAGCTAGGAGAACAGGTGAATGAATCACCATGTTAGACCAAAGATCATGTCCAGCCCTTTGTGTTCTCTCTAGCAATGGCTCACAGCCGGTTGTGAGCCTTGTCAGTTGCTTTCCATCAGAATGTCTATAATTTCAAGTGTTGGATTAAGGCAGTTGAAATGCAAGAAGTAAACAAAGGTGTATGGGGAGCCATGAAATTCAGTTCTGAAAAGTGTCACTCACTTCCTTATGCCGTATAAATTCTGTCAGCCTTGAAAATTGAGCACAGCCTGGGGATGATGGGTCCTGTATTCTTTTCTACATCATTGAATAAATTAACTAAATTCCAGCAGAGATGTGTGTGCATTCTCGGTGGTTTAAAACACTAGTCAACTCCACAAAGGGACTTAGCTTGTTTATACCCTTTGTCCGTGTGCTCTCTCCTGCAAAATGCTTGAGCATCCCTTGGCACGTAGGTTAGAGCATAGGGATGTGTCCCTTTCCCAAGGACAACCCCTCTTCCTGGTGCCTGGGCAGGTTCTTTTCTCTCTGTTATTTTTTGGTCTCTTGTCCTGAGCCTTTCTCAGCTGCACAGCAGCCCAGCTTCAGCCAAGTTTATGGTGGGGCGGAATAGGAGATCGGAAAATGCAGCTTCTGCTCAGTTTCATGAGGTAGCTACCCATGTGCATGCATATTGTGCTTAGGGGCACATCTGTCTCTCCCTACCCAGCAGGCAGCTGATCTGCCACTTCCAACTGCAACAGGAAATGGGAGAAACAGAGGGGACTTCTCCTCGTCACTCTTGTTCCTATAGTGGGGGCAGCAGCTGGTTGCTGTTGCCCAAGGGATAGGCAAAGCTACGTCTGCAGGCCGGAATGGAGGTGGCACAGGTCTCTGGCTGTGTCCCTGCTCTGCACCCTCAGTGGCTGGGGAGTGCTGGGCTGTGCTGCTGCCCCAGCTGCTGCTGACTGGAAGAAGAGTTGGGCAGGACTGCAGTGTCCATGCAGCATGTCAATACGCTGCACGCCAAATCCCACAGAGGAGGACAGGCTAGGTATCTACAGCTGCAAAGCAGCAGGTTGGGAAGGGGGATCTTGACTGGAATGGGTTGTAGAATTTGGGTACCTCATTTCTGGTGTGGTTGTGCTTCAGTCAGCTGTGCTCTGGATCTGGCACTGAGCACTGTTAAGCCAAGGCCACAGAAGGTTAATGGTGCTGCTGATAGTGTTATTGATGCGTGATGTTGGTTCTGATGATGCAAAGGGAAATTGTCAGGACTTTGCAAGTTGCTTTCCCAGGAATGGAGCAATCGATGAAGAAGGTTGTACTTATTGTAAGTTCAGACTGTCATGCTGATATGGCAGCTTCCTTCACAAGGGTCACTTCATGCCTCCTGTTTCTGTAATATTCCCTGTTTCACGAACTTGCCACAGATTACCCAGAGTTGATATAAATAATTAATTTTAGAAAGTATTTAAATTTCTTGTGCTTTGAAGAATAAGAGGTTTAGTATACAGGCTAAATGAGACCTGATGTGGGAGACAGGCAGATTATTTTGTGTTTGTGATGTGATTTTCATTAGTCCTTACCCCAAAGTATACTGGAGCATCACAGACTGGAGGAGGATTAAGTAGACCTCAGGGGCAGCCAAACCCAACCATGCTCACAGATTGGTGGTGTAAATCAATACATCAATTCTTTCAGCATGAAAATCCCAGTGCTGACATTCATTTGCAATGCTCAGTCTGAAGGACTGATACTTCAGTAATCTTTTCTAAAACAAAAGAAGCAAAAATGACCATACTTGATAAGAATTCTAAGGTGTTATAAAATTCTTAAGCAAGCTGGAGAATGCCACAGTGCTGTTTTGTTTTGAAAAGAAATACTTTTCTGAGCACAGCCTTATTTACCAGAATAGAGGCTGTTTGCTTAGGTTTTTTTCTATAACTCACACAATTGTTCGTGTTAGAGACCTGTGCTCTGCATGCAAATTAGAAGAGACGAGCTAAACAAAATTAACAAGAATTAAAAGCACAGCAGTTACCTTGTAGCAATTCCAATCTCTATAAACAAGCACAATGCATCCCAGCAGGTACCTGCGATTGGATCCCTTACTTCTGCTTAGTATTGAGTAAAACTTGCTGCTGTCAGCCTTGGAGAGACTTCTCCCTTTCCAAAGTGCTCAGCTGAGGGTGGAGAAGCTGTGTGTACTTCTAGCAGAGGTTGGAAGAGCTGTCATGTTCCCTGACCACTGTGATTTTAGCCCATCAGCCTTCCACAGATCCATCTCCCTTCCCAAGATTTCATAGGTTAAGTTATGAAGGCCACACATATCCAGATGATTTGTGCTAACAATTCCCAGTGCCAGCTGTTGTGGGCTTGCGTTCAAAAGAACATTGTGAAGGGACTGCCCCTCCGTATAAACCCTAATTCACAGATATTTGCTAAATGCCTGGGGTATGCCTTTGTCAAGGATTTATTAGCCAGGAGGCTGGCTGACATGTGTGAAGTGGGAACCACTTTGTTGTCTCCCAGACTCTCAGATGTTTGAATACTCGTATCCTACTGAGGCAGTTGTTTTATACGTAACAGCTGGCCCTGACTTATTTTTTATCCTTCAGCCCCTGGATATCTTCAGAGATTTCAGTCTCACCGATTCTGTGAGATTTAGTGAGCAGCTTGTCATTTCTGAAGCCTAGTGCAGGATAATCACTGTAATAAAATAGCTCGGGGACACAAACTACCCTCTCATTTCCAATGCTTTGTGTTGTTTTCTCTTCGATTCCCTTCATTATCTTCAGTGACTTGAGGGATGAATGGACCATGATTATGATCTCACAGAGTAATTGAAAGCACAGATACTGTAAGAGGGAAAAATCTCTTAAATCTCATGGACAAAATATTCTCAAAATAAACACCTGTTTTCTCTCCCCATTTTCCCCCCTCTATGACTTTGAAAGATTCTGACTACAAGGAACCCTGCAGGTGTGAAAGAAGGTAGGTATATTGATGGATAGCTTTTAATCCTTTATTTGTTTTGTGTTTGGCGCCTGTTTTTTAGCCAGCCTGGCCGATTAACAGACGTGCTGACACACTCACAACTGACCAAGAACAGTATCTCAAAAACTGAATTTAAAAAGGTGGGGAAAATGGGTATTTATTAAATCAGTTAACAGTCTGGGGCCTCCACAATTACTTAAACAGAAATATAGCATGGATAGCCTGGTCTGTCTGGGCAGATGGGAGAACAGGGAAATTGGGGTATGTTTTCTTAGCTCTGCCACTATCCCCCCTGCAAGTGAAATTCAGCTTGAAATCTGATGGCAGTTTTAAATCCCACAAATTAAGTAAGACTTCCATGCACTTGCTGTCTGCAGAAGACCGTTTCATCCTCCCTAGCCCTGGATAAGTAATTAAAGTCTAAATGCTTCAAAATACCATGGCTTTTGGAGGTAACAGAACATCTGGTCCCTACAGTGCTCAAACCCCTGGTTTAAGCATCTGAGCTCCTTTTGCTTCCATGGTGTGAACCAAGTGGTGCTGCAGAGAGATGCCTCATGCAATAGTTGAACTGAATCTTAAATCCAGCTTCTTCCCAGGGTGGCAAGGAGGAATGTCCTGCTGCTCTGGTGCAGCCCTTCCTAAGCCTTTTGAGATAAACCAGGTATGGCATTCCTGGCAGGAGCCCAGACAGCACTGGTTAGTGTAAATAAGTGCTGCTTAGTCATATGGCACAGTCACACTCTTCCAGTCACCCCAAAGAGGTTTCTGCTGCTACAAGAGGCCTCTGGAGAATTTGCTGAAGCAGTCTTCGTGGCAGAGATGAGAACCCAGGGCTTCTCCCCACTTCAGGAAATCTAGCCAGTTTTCTTCACAGCTTCACAAGGAGAGACTTGGAGGAGGCTCTGTGCAAAAAAAAAAAAAAAGCCCCCAGTCTGGTGGTTTGGATGCTCCTACGGGAAAAAGAAGTCTCTGTCCCTGTTTGAGGGGAGAGTACAAGGGACCTCCTCTTCTGTGGCTGGGACCACTGCTTCACTTGCTGACTCCTACAAACAGCTCCAGCGCTTTCAGCTGTCTGTTAAACACAATGGGTGTTGTCTTTTGCTATGAATTTTGTCCTGTTGGGATAAGTGACATGGACTCTTAGGAAGCTGCCCCAAGAACTGGTAGGTGAAGGAAATAACCTACCTGGCAAGGAAGGAGTGCACTGGGTGCTGAAACTCCTCGTCCTCACCCAGATGGATGAGCCTCAGCAGCACATATCCAAGTGCCTAGGGAATGTCAGAATAGAATGGTGAGAGGGAAGACCTTGCAGAATGAGGCGCCAGGTGAAGCAGAGTTCCATAGAATGAGATTTTATGCTTTTTGTGCCTAAATTCCCCCAAATTTCACAAGAAGTACACATACTTTTTCTCATTCCTCTCTTAAAATTGGCTAAGCAGTGTCCTGTCCATTTCCCCCTCTCCAGCTGAATTCTGCTGGAAGCTGTTAGTGGTCAGTGGTGGAAATTTTAATTACTGGCAGCTTATTTTATAAGCCACAGAGAGCCAGACAGAGCTAATTCCATAACCCTAAATTATAAATAATATATTACCTAATAGAGATGCTGAAGTCCCTTTAGGCTTGCAAATCAGCCAGCTAATAACTTTTTGGTTTAGACATACTGAACACTGTAATAACCTGATGTCATTTTGAACACAGCAATTAAGTATTTGGTTTACAAGACAAATTGAGGCTCATTACAGTCAATCAGGGAGAATTACACAAACTTAAATTTCAGATATTTATCACAGTTTCTCAGAAGAAAATTTTATTAGCTATTCTGAAAGAAAAAGCTGCTGCTTCGTTATTCTGTAAAAGTACTGCCTTCATTATAAAGAGCTTGTAATGAGCTCTTATTCCAATCCTAATGTTTTATGGTAATCTGACTGCACCATGTCATCATAGGTCATTGTGAAATTAGATAGTGAGTGCGACAAGTATATCACACTGGCAACTTCTTAGCAATTTATTTAAAGTTTTTGCAATTGGGATGGCCAGAAGGAGACAAAACTTTACTTTAGATAATGCAATAGGACCTGATTCAGAAGCCACTGCCCAGTACACAGGACAGAACAAAACCAAACAACCAAATAAACAAACAAAACAACAACACCACAGAAAAAGAAATAGTGAGATTTTTATATGCTTA
This sequence comes from Dicrurus megarhynchus, assembly GCA_013399195.1. NCBI lineage: Eukaryota > Metazoa > Chordata > Aves > Passeriformes > Dicruridae > Dicrurus > Dicrurus megarhynchus. The sequence continues at coordinate 777,600 of VXAD01008914.1, forward strand.
GTTCATCATGTTTGCTTAACTTAGAAACTGTTGGGAATTTTCCAGTACTTTAGAGCTCAGTAACGTAAGTAATTCAAACACCACTTAGTTAAATACACAACACAGATATTCAATTATTTATGATTGTAATTTTTAATGATTTTAATACCACCCATCTTTGTAAGCTTTGTACTATATTTATCTTTTTTTACAAGATTGATTAAGCTGTAATAAAACCGCCAAAAGCCAATTACCAATATTGGGGTAATACTAATACTTTGTAGCAGAGCAATTGGAATAAAATTATTTCCATTTAGCCAAGGATTTCAGATGAAATATTAAGTAGCATCATGGCTAGATTTAGAGAAAGAAACCAGGCTGAGGCTGCTTTTAAGAAACTTGCTTAAGTTTTTTTCCCCCCTCAATTTCTTTACAACACAGAAGCCCAATGCTATTGGCACCACCTATAGCACTTGGGGGTCCTATTGCATGAAGGCAAATTTTTATTATCAGTTGAACAAATCACAGACTCTGTTAATCCCTAACCTTTGGATCATTACGAATGACTGACAATAAAGCTCCTGTTTTATCTCCCTGCTTTCAGTAACAGTATGTTTCTCTTCTAGGTTATTTGGCATCATTCAAGTTTAAGCTGAGAGGTTGAGTTTCGTTGTCACTCTTTGTGAAGACATAATTTACCTGAACATTACCTGAAATGTTACAGTCAACTTCAGTTTTGTTAAAGGACATCGCTATTACAAGACACCTGGAATTTGCATTCAAGTAACATAGAAGAAAGGTTTTCAGAGAAAACCATGTTAGTGAAGTAGTTTTGCCTTAGAAAAGTAGTTACGTTTCCATAGGAAGAAGTTTTGTCTTAATTTTCTTTATTACACATAGAGAATTAGAGGTAAAGACTCTGAGATAGTGAGTGTGCCATGATGCAGCCTGACTACATCAGACAGTTTATTACCAAATTTTATTCCAGACTTTATATATTTTGTGGAATTAGCTACCATGTGGCCTGCTCTCAGAAGCATATCAGGGCAGTTTATAAAGTAGAAAAAATTGTACAGTTGGTGTTATTTATATGAGACAATAAGCAATTCCAGATTCTGCTAGTTGTGACTTTTTGGGAAACATTTTACTTTTGAGAAACCTTTTCCTGTTTGTCAAGTGAAAAGTGGGATTTGGTTAGAAGAGAAGCCTATCAATCCATCTAACGTATTGGATGTGTCCAGGCTGGCCAAACAGCTGATTTGTTCCAGGATTCATCCAGAACATTTCTGAATCTCAGTTGTCCACACTGTGGTTGTTGGCTGCATTTCTGTCCTGGGAGGAGAACTTTCCAAGCCAACCATTTTCCACAAGTCTGAATTTTATTTCCCAGTGAGCCTTTTCTAGACATTAGCAACCACCAGAAAACATCCCTGATGCAGCCAAGATATTTACAGTTCCAGGAATATCACAGTGCAGAGCTGTGCTTTATTCTGTTGTAGCTAGATCAAAACATTAGCATTTCAGACAATTCAGTTCTGAAATTCTGAGACTACTTGTACTTCCAATCTGAACTTCTGTCTTGTTTACGTTAGCCTTCCTATTCTGGATTTTACAGGAGAGGGAAAGAAACCAAAGGACCAAGCGACTTGCTGCAGATTACAGAGAAGTAAAATCAGCCATGACCAGAACCTCATTTATCGCTGCCTGTATTAGCTTAAATTAGATTTGCAGCATTATTTGTTCTGTTTTGTTGCACAGTATTGTAAGGGATTTGTCAGAGGATTTGTTTATGTGACAGAGAGCAGAGTTATAAATAACAATGTTTTGTTCCTACAGGTGCTGTTTTACAAATAAAATGACTGCAGGAGAAACAGAGTCTGAAAATAATGTGCCATGTATCTGCTTTCAAAATGTATTAATTTATAGCATAAAGGCAAGTCAGCATGCATTTTGAAACACTTTTTATAAGACTTCCAATTCCCCCAGACAAGGTGCATTGCCCACGTGGAGATGAATCATTGCTGTCCTTGAGAACCTTGTACGCCGGAGCTGGTGGAAAGCTGTGCTGCCAGTCCTCCCGAAGGCATTTTTTCTATGAAGTACCCACCAACTAAGAACACTGGCCCCTTAGAAAGCTTTCCTAAACTTCACAAGTTTTCCTACTTAGCAAGCAAAATAAGCTCTTTTGTCAAGTTCTCCCAAAGACTGAGATCCTCCCTGCAGCCTCTGTCTGCAAAGCCTGATGCACATGTGGGCCTTTTTCCCTAGAGCTTTGCTAGAGGTTTCACATTTTCTTCGAAATAAATTCTGCACTTTGAGACTCCTACTGTCTCACTCCTACTGTGAGGCAGGACTTTGAGACTGGGAGGGACTGGTCTTCTTGGTGGATGTTATACTCCTGATTCTAGGTCTCTGAGTGTTAGAGACTTGAAAACAGGTGGCAGATTCACAGGGATTTATCCAGTCAATTACATCCGGAGAGAAAGAAGTAAATGAACTGTAGAAATTTTTAATAGCTATTTGCTTACTTTGTGAAATAGACATGACTGCAACGAATAGGCTAGGCCAAACCTAAAGTAGTTAATTGACTCCACTGGTGATCTATGGTGGAATTTGTATCTTTTGATCAGGAACAGATTTCTCTGGCTGGAACCAAGTGGAGCAGGGGACAAAGGAGGAAAATGGTCTCTGTTAAAACTGTTTGGACAGTGCTGTCTGAGAGGTCTAGTAATTAGATACACATCTGAGCCAGGGCAGCTGTTTGCCTGGGATCGTTTTTAGTGTGTGACTTAGCCACTTGGTCATGTTATATGGCAGTCACAGAAATGGTTTAATTGCTTGTGTAGGAAACTTCTAGTCAACCATGTCACAGTAATGTCTCAAGGCAAATTGCAGCAAAGCTTGAAAAAATGTTTTGCAAATTACTTAGGATGTCATAAACAACATTTTTCTGGTTTTAATGATACTGAGAAATCATAATTATTCAAGTAAGCCTTAGCCTCTCCTGTGATAACAGACAGGTGATTAAGACACTGTTTGAAAATAATACTGTCTCATATACTATTCAACATGGATAATATTTTTTTTTTTTGTTTCAGCAGGCTATTGTGGAGCTGTATTATTGCTCATAATGGGGTTTGTGATATTAGAGTGGAAATTGTACCAGTAATTACTCAGGTCAGAATATTCTGATATGAGAAAATAACATTTCTCAAACCCCAATTAACGGAACTGAATGATGATTCAGAGCATTGTACAGGGTATTATTGGTGACCTATAGAAATGATAAATGTATAATTATTTCTAGAATATTTAAGCCAGCAGATACTTAAGCAGTAGAAACATACTTACAATTATTTCCAGTAGAAGCAGTAAAAGGAAGCATTTAAAACAACAGGTTTTAAACGTGAGGTAGAACTTAGGGGTTTGGAAAACAGCAAAATTCTAAGATAAAACTACTTTTTTGCAACAATTTAAAAGCTGAGATTATGCAATTTCACTATTAAGGTAGCTACAGCAAATATAATTTTTCCACATCACACAACACACAGATCAGCCATCATTATGGTATTAAAATCAAAGGATAAATTAGAGATACTTAATAATGCCATGTGTATCTACTTTATTGAACAAGGTGCCTAAGAACATGTGTCCCAATACTAAGCATTGCAGAATTGTTGTGGAAACCACGGCAAAACGACATGCACATATAGTTAACTGTCATTAAAAAAACCCCAAGCAAACACCCTTAATAAAAGCATTAAGTGGAATACTTTTTAATGAGCTCTGGGGAAATCACACAAACTCAATTTCTGAAAAACTGGTTGTGCACTTATTTGGAAAAGGAAAAGGGCTGGATTTCATTCTTCAGTGTATCAATGCAATTAACTAAACTAGGCAGAACAAAATGTGCCCAGGAATTTTGTAACTGGGTCCATGCCATCTGCAAAGTAATTCTGATCCCTGAGAAACTGTCTTCTCCTACAGGTTTATGGGCTAGAAATGGTATATGTAGAAGATATTGGTTGCTAGCATGAAGTTTTTGTCAATGTAATTCCAGATTTGGTTTCATAGAAGTGCACAAACTGCTGAAACATTTGAAAGTTGTCTGACCAATCCTGTTCAGCTGCAAAGCTACAATTCTTTACATAAGGTGATGTCTTTTCCTGGTCTTAAAATCAAGAGTCAAACACAGTTAGAAGGGAAAAAGGGATTTTACCTTGGTATTTATTTTAAGGATCCTTAGGTGCACTACGTTTAGGTCAAATGCACCTCAATACACACCGCAATGCGGCCCCCCCCCCGCAAAAAGATCAGGTATAACATTATAGGTCTTACTAATTAGCATATCTATCAAAGATTCCCCAATGAGAGGCTTGAATGAGCCCCCATCCCCAGGGAACCTTCCCCTGGATGGCTCTATCTTAGTTTACAAAATGTGTTCTGGAGAGGACCTTGGGGTCTGGGCACACTGATCCCTAACTACAAAGCTTCTAAAATGTTTAGTCTCCTAGCTTGACAAATAAGTCTAAGAATGTAGGCAAAAAACACTAAGAATACAGAGACTGTAAAAAGGTAGAAAGAGGTATGAAAGAAAAGCTAAAAAACATCATCATGGCATCAACAGGACTGGTTTACTAGCAACCTTTGACTTCTATTTCTTCACTCTTAAGTGTGGGGAGTGAAACCAGCTCAGGTTGTACAGGTGACTCCTGAGGTCACTTCATGACTCTATTATATGCAGGAGATTACCACAAGGGCTAATGATTATCTTGGCAAAAGTATAATTCTTGAAGCATCTCAACAAGAACAAAGGTTACCTATTTTTATAATGGTTGGCACAGAATATCAGGTGCAATAGGAAGGGAGTAGAACATGAGATTCTCGTTGCATCAGTAGAGTTTCTTTTCCAAGAAAGATCATTTAGACATTACAAATCTGTACCTAAACGGATTTCTAGAAGAAGTGGTTCATAAATCAGAACAGTCCCTCCAGCACATACATGAGTCTCTATTCCTATCTTGAAAACTTCTAAAGTGTAAAAAGATTTTTATAACAAATCTGATTTATGCTGATATATTGCAGCATTTGGGGAAATCTGTGCAAGATGTAGACTTGTCTACATAGAAAAGAAATAGAAAAAGATTTCTGATTGCAGTGTGTTAGGGTCTGTATGAAGTCAAGCAAGTCATTAAAACAAAATGCATTTTCCTTGCTGTATTTCTGTCTGACACTGAAAATGTAAATCGTGTGATAAAGGTACTTCTGACCCTCAGTTTCAAATCCCATTTGTAGAATCCTCAGGCAAGTAATTAAATTTAAAAACTTTTGAGGATCCCTAAGCATAATTTTCCTTTGTTGTATTTTTATGATACCAGGAAAGGTCTAGGAAAGGTTGAGCATGTGTAAAACCATTCCCAATCCTAAGTACAGTGACAGCAATTTCAGAGTGGATAAAGACGATTTACATAGCAGTTTCACTTGATTGGCACTTAACAGTGGACTGAAAAGTCTTTCTTTACTTGACAGAAATTACTGTTTACTTCTGGCAGTTAACTTCATTTTAAGACCTTCTAGTTGCAATATACTCTGATCTTAATGATCTTACTTGGACTTAAGGCTCGTTCTCAAAGCCAAGATAGGGTCTAAACCTGCTTTTACCGTAATACTGCATGATACTGTTCTGTGAGATTACTTAGAGAAGTTAAACAGATACTTGAAGTGTGACAGCTTTGGTAAGAATGTGTGAGACAGAGTAAAACCTTTGATGCAGAGAGGTGGAAAAATACTCCAGCTAATGCTGAGTGAAAGCACAGGATCCCAATGGCTTCAAAAAGTACAAATACCCTTAGAAAGATGGATATAAGAAAATTATGAGAAAAAAGCAACACAAATGCTAAAAAAGTCCCCTATGAGGTGGCACTTTGTTTTAGTTAAGGGGTTAAACACTCACTTGGAATGTAGGGATCCTTTATTTAGCTCCCTTTTTTGGACAAGAGGATTCACATTTCCCACTATTCATGGAAGTCCCTCACCTGGCAGAACAGTCTGGTTTGGATTGCATCAACAGTTTGTATTGCTCTTTCCCTTTGCACTAATCAGCACTCTGCTGACAGGACTGGGTCTTGGGACTCCTATCCATCTGCTGAACTTTTGAGGCACTACACACAGTCATGAATTGCCTCTTCTCTTCATCTTGGTGAAATTTCAGATGTTTTATGAAAGGCTAGGCAGCTTTTTCAGCAAGACTGAGGTGATTCTCCATCCAGAAAATAACAATTAAGGACACGTGGTGTGAAGAGTGTGAAGTATGGGTTAAAGTGTCTCCAGGGCAAAAAGGTGGCAGTGGATCTTCAGCACTGAAAAGGAAATGCAAATCCTGCAATGTACTTCTGTCTGTTTGCTTCCTAGAAAACATCTTAATATAAAAGAATAGAGTATGGGGTAGAAAAGTACTGGGGATAAGTAGATACAGTAGATACTGTAGATACAGTAAGAAGTACATGTCAATTAATCTGGATACTCATTATTTTGTAATTATTTTGTTATAATTTAACACTATTTTTTGTCTTTCCATGTTTGTTGGTTGGTTTGTTTGTTTTTTTTAATCTTACAAGGGATGTGGTTCTGCAAATAATTTAGAATCCAGTTCCTCTTCACTGACCGTGATAATTGCCTCCAGAAAAAACTTTAAAATGCTTTCTAGTTGAGAGGATGAAAAGAGATTCAGTGCATCTTATTGAAAGTTTCCACAGCATGGGCTGCATGGCCTGGGCACTGTGCACTTGTTACACGAGGGATCAGACAGCCCACAGCCGGCAGCCACCTGGGAAGCACGAGGGTGGCAGCAGGTTGTTGTGTCCTTTCAGATGCCAGTAACACATGCACAGCCCAGAGAGGGGGAAAGCTGGAGCTCACTCCAGTCAAAGGCTGTATCCCAAAGAGATCAGCACAGTCTGCTCTTGGGGAAGGCCAAGGGGATATTCTCTGTGGAGAAGAGTTGATTGAACAGGGAGTTCCTGCAATAAGATGCATAGGACTTTTGTCAGCATTATAAAGGCCCTGAAGTCCTTACCAGCAGCACTCATAGGATGGTCCAGGTTAGCTGAACAGCTGAACATTCAGGGTTAATTCCCAACTTCAGCCTCCAAAAATCAGCTGAAGGCAATCATTCTGTGTAGGAGCTAATTGAACCCTGAAGATCCAGATAGGCATAATGAGGCTAGAGAGTGGGGAAATACTAGACCTCTGGGAGAATGAACATGAGTATGGATAAGTTAAGTGAAGTTGGGAAATGAGGGAGGAATTATCTCTTGCATTTTGTTTTATTGCTTATTGAGTATAGATGAAAATGCTGTGAGGGAGTTTTACCACCCTGTTCCAGATTTGAATTGACTTGAGAGACTGTGCAATCCAGCTAAACTCGAACATTTTGCTTTTATTCTTCCTGCTGTTACCTCAGTTTTATACAAATTTCCTAAAGCTTGAAAAGCAAATTGCAGGTCTAGTGGGTAACAGTGCTGAGAGCCTTGTGTGTCTGTTTGAAAGGCTCTAATGAGGCCAAGGAAACTGTTTTGAAATCTTGCAGAATTCTGCTCTTCCCAAGGAGAATTGTGCTTCATTTGCACAATCTAAGACAGGTTTGCCTCTGGTCACCATCGCCCTGCGTTCTCTGGTTGAGTACTGCTATGGAACAGCTGCAACCCTGCTCTGATTTTTGTCTCTTTTTTAAGTCTTTGGCCAGCTGATTCTCAGGCTCATTTGGTCACCTGTGTATGAGGCCTTGAAACCTTTTTTTAATCTGCTTTAAAAGTAATTTATGATATTAAATTCTGCTATTCTTGCAGAACAACTGTGTTTTTTCCTGATACAAATAAGCTTTTATTGATCAGTACTCATACACCAAGTTTGGCAAGATTTTGCTTTTCATGCCTTGCTTCACAAATTGTGCATTACATTTTTTTCAGGAATACAAAAGCAAGTTAGGGACATATAATGGTTCTTGAAGCAGAACACAGAAATCATAATTTATAAGAGAACATCAAACATAAGAGAAATGTAAAATTCTACTGCAGGCTTAATTTTATTTACAGTCAAGAAAAACATTAATTTTGGAACAAATAATATACTATACTTGTTCCAGAGCTTTTCAAACTCTCTCGATGGAAAGATAGCAAATGGATGATAAAAGAAAACCCAGGAAATCCATATCTTAAAACATCGGGGATTTTTACTAGCTGGGAGTTATTCTATTTTATTCTATTTTTCTCAGTAATTCTTGCTGGCAACAAAACCCCCACTGTCACTAAGTTACCACAATTTAATATGCATCTGAATCAAAATATCAGTCAGCCAGTGCATATCTGACTGACAGCCCCGTGGGTCAGATGTGAGACTACATGGCTCTCTGCACTCTGCTTTTCCTCCACTACAAACACTCTCTGCCCTTGCTCAGGGCACGATGCGTGTCTGATCCACAACAAGAGGTCAAGGGAAGCAACGGTTCCATTCTCTCCAGAAAGCCAAATTCCAAAATTCCGGGAAAGTGCTGCCAGCACTAACACCAGGAGTACAGTTCTTTCCCTCTGGAACCTAGGAGCAGGTGGCTCTCCTCCAGGTGATCCTCATTACATGAAGGAGGGGCTATAAATTAGTGCAGGCTGGGCGTACAAGAGTCTTCTCTGCCTTTGTGGCTGTGGGGTCTTCTGTAGTTTGTGCTGGTGTTGCTGTACTCTGGGGGAGCAACATTGCCTGGCTGGTGGATATGGAAGCACACCGTCCCTGTGGGCTCCTGGAGCTGTGGTACTGCTGCACCTTGACCTGTGATGGTGAGAAAGTGGCTTTGAGTAGCATCATTTCCTTACTGCTTCTCAGGAGGGGGAAGAATGGCACCTAGAGATAGGCTGGTAGCATGTAACTTCCTGACTTACTCATCTTGAAAAGTGGTAAGTGGTATGGAAAGTGTACAGGCAGGCTTCTTGTTTTTGTCTGGGCCTTCCTGCTGTGCCTTGTGGAGTGGGAGCCTGGCTGTGTGGCATAACAGGCTCACCTGTGGACACCCCATCCCTGCCTTGTGTGTTCCTATCCCACCAGTAGGTAAGAATTCTGGTTTGTCCTGTACCTCATCTCAGTGATGTTGCTGTTGAAAGCACCTGCTTGACCTCTAATGTCTATTTTGGAAAGAGTTGCTATGTTACAGCTGATGTCTCTCTGCTAGCAGGCACTGGAAGTGTTAAATGGTTTGGTCCCTTGTGCAGCAATATTTTAACTTGCCCATCAAGCTGCTTTTTTTCATTTTTTTTGAATCCTTCCCAAAAGGAATATGAAATGTGAGTTATGTGGAGGTGGTATACAGCTGTGCTGTGTAGCCTGGCTCTCTGTTCAGTCTCACAGCGTGAGAGGATTTTAGCTCTGGTCTGTGGCTTTCTGTCCCCAGCTCTCTCCTCTGTCCTTGCCTTTGCTAATGGCAACTGCCGTGATGAGGTGGAATTCTTTCTGGAATTGTGCAGTCAATAGGTGCAGGCTGGGCTGCAATCAAAAAGCCTTTAATCATCACCCATAATATACTTCATTTGTTGGGCTCAGATATTCAAGTCTGAATCTCAGTTATCTCATACTTGTCTATAAAAATAAGCAGCTACTGTGGTATTCATTTGGAAAAAGTAATGAAAATACAGCATGTCATATGCTTAAAATACCAAACCAAAAAAGCTGTTACTTCTGTCTGCTTAAAATTCAAAACACTGGAGAAATTAACTCAGTTTGGGGTCTGATTTGTTTTCTTTACCAGAATTGGATAGAAAGCACCTGCAGAGTTTAGTAACTCCATTTTTCTTTCTCATCTTCAAGCTGAAGTCATCTTTAAAAAGACAAATGTGAACTGATTGAAGGGGAAGAAATCATACTGCCTATTTGGTTTTAGATTAGAAGTTCTCGATATTTAATTTAAGTGTATGATTTTTGTGGTCTTTGTTGATTTGAATGTTTGTTCTGTTTGAGAGGTAATAATTCCCTTTGGTACTAAAGACACTTGATATTGCAAAGCTCCTGTAATAAGAGGATTGGTACTGTTTATGTTGAATAGACTTTATTAGTTTCCAGATTGCAGGTTAGATCCCTTGAAGAAGAACTTATGAAGCTGAAGTATGTTAGCTTCAGTTAGTGCTGCATTCACTCCTGTTCTTAGTGTGTGAGATCATTATTTACTTAGTGAAAACCTAGCAGCATGCATAAGCTTTCAAAAGGAATTGCAAATATTCTGATCCTTTCCTCTGTTCAAGGGTGTGGCTTCTTCAGGCTCTGTGTGCATCTTTTGGATGGATATGTCTTGTTTCTCCATTGTTTCTTCAAATATGTTTGCAATTGCTGAAAATCTCGTGTCTGTGTATGGGTTTGATGAGAGTCTTTTTTCTGAGTAGACATCCTGAAAATAATAAAGTCCATTTTCTTGACACTATGCTTTTTTTTCCTCCTAACATTGAATGTAAAATGGATCTTCTTTTAGGAAGGCTGTAATTCAGTTATGCCATGTGTTTAAGCAGAGTGTGTCTCCAGCAGGATCTAAATTGAAAATCTGCCCACAAATGAATTAGTACCTTTGTCCTCAGTCACCTAAAGTGTCTGTGTCACAGCTTTTGAGTAGCTTGCTGTGAGGTTTTCTATGATGCGTGATCTTACATCACATTAATGTTACTCTTACTGAATTATGCTTGAAATATTGCTTACAGTCCTCTCTCTGTATTTTAGGCAATCTTCACTTCTCTGCTATCACAATCTTTCCTAGTGTGTTTTAAAAAGAAATTTAAGTAAGCTTTTAATTTCTAATTTCTTTTAATTTAGAAAGTTTATATGAAAAAAATAGTTCCTGAGAATTCTGTCACCAGCATGTTGTTCTAGATCTAAAATAATAATTTCATTATGTACTTAGGTTGATGATTTGCTTGGGCTTCTAAATATAACTACTGACAGAAACAGTGACCTGTATGAAAGTAGTCTGTTTCATCAATGAAAGTTAATGAATAATTACATTTATTTCATGGGGACAATTCCTCCTGTGTGTGCTAGAGTAACACAGGTGGTCTTACCTTGTTCAGTGCAGCCACAACCTCCCTAGTGAGATGCAGCCCTGTTACCTTTTTCTTTTGGTATTTCTGCCCCTTCTGCATGGTCCAGTTGAGGTAGCAAAGCTGTTCCTGCTCTGTTCAGTAGGGAAGTGTTTAAGCAGTTGGAGACACCAGGTTGCAGCTACCATCTTTTTGCTGTGTGTCCCATTCCTATGGCATTGAGGTGACAGGGAAGAGCTTCTCCTTGGTTTTTGGGGAGGGAAGAAGGGTATGTTGGGGGGCTATTGTCTCTGGATGCAGTGAGTGTGGCACGTAGAGTAAGTGAAGTGTCAAACACTCTCACCCATCATCCTGAATTGCTTTATTGCCTCCAAACCAGTTTTTGTGGTCCTGAGTTGAGGGCAACGTGATTGTCCTTTTCCCTTCCCATCCCCTCATTTTGGCTGTGGTAAGTGTTCAAGCTGTGCTGCAGCTGCTGAGAACCCTTGATCCAGCCTGACTGGAGCTGTTGTGTTTGGCTCTCCAACCTGTGACACAAGTGGCTGTGTGCAGCAGGCAAGTGGAAGCCTCTTTGTTCAGCCAACATACTGCTGCTGCGGCAGGAACTGGCAGAGATGGGAATGTGTCCTTGGAAATGTCTGCTCCTAGGGCGTTGTGAGCTGCTCCTTGAAGAGCTGTATACACTTTGTTTTGGGGAAAGCAGTCTTTTGTGCGCTTGTAAGATGAAAACATGAAGCCACAAAACTTAGTGTAATCTTGTGTAGCAGGAAAGCTTTTGCTACAGCTTATCTTTATTGAACATCTTTGACTGTTTACCAGTTTGTAATAGGGAATTACAGCTTTGATGAAGAATATCCCAGAAGTTTGCACAGGGAATGACTGTGTACAAGATTACTTGAGTAAATGTTTCTGAGGGTCAGCATCTTTGCCACAGGAGTCCTTTCATTTTTTCTTTATTTGGTACAGAATGTAGCAGGTAAGGCTATCCTCTGTTTGGCAGCTCAGCTCTGAGTGGTTAATGCCTTGCACAGTAAGGAGACTAACAGGCTTTGGATTTCAGGCGAACTGTCAGCAAAGCAGCTCAGGCTTTCCAGCTGTGCAGGCTTGCAGTGCAAACATGATGCTGGTACCCACCTGGCTTGTGGAAAAACCAGTCATCACCTGGTTGTGTAGGTGGCACTCTGTGGAGCTTGGCTGATGCTGTGTGATGCCACTTGGTGCTGCTCCCAGTATTCTGCACTGGCTCACCAGCCCCAAGGCACTCAGGCTATCGAAGCCAGACCCAACGTTGTACCTCAACTGAACTGATGGGTCAGTGCAGGAACAGGCTGGGCTCTCTGCTGTTCTAGCCAATTATCCCTGCTGGGGACACCAGCTAAGCTGTGTCTGTACTAAAGGAAGCTGGTCTGCTGCAGATATCTGAACTAGGTTTTCTGTTTTCCAAGTTAATTCTTCCAGTATTTAACTGTTCACTAATATTAAGAGCTGATTAATGTAGAACGTGCCAAGTTACCTGCAGCTTTAATGCAGATAACTAGCTGATGCGAAAAGTGTTTGTCTTTCTACAGCTCCTAATAGCCTTCATCCCTGTTTTGCAGAGGCACCAGGCTGGCTTGTAATAGCTGTCTGTTGCCCTCTTTAAACTGAAGGAGTCTAATTACCATTGCTGCTCTCTAAGCATATTGATTTTAATGTTCAGTCTAGACCTTCTCATTAAATACAAATGGTGAAGCCAGAGCATTGCAGAGGTTAGGAATTAAGCTGACTTTCTCTCCAGTTTTGAGCATTTCTCATTTCAGGGGACTCACCAGACATGATTTTAATTTGAAAATGTTAAGTTATGAGCTTTGCAGGGGACAGGTGCACAGTGCTTTGATACTAAATGCCTTATTTGGCACTGTTTCCTCTTGTGTTTCTCAGGCATGTACTTTACAACTAAACAGTAAATTGTTTTAGCAACACTAGGGATGACTCTCCTGTTGGAGGAAACAAAATTTCCCCTGTGCCTGGTGCAATTAGCAGTGTGTAGATACTGTTTTGTGTTTCTCTCAGGTTCTGCTACTTTTACTAGTTACTTCTAACATTTAACACTTACCCATTTGCCACAGATTTCATCCATCTAACGCAAGCTTGACTGTACAGATTATAGGAAACTAGTCATGCACAGCATGTTTGTTTCACATTTGGGATGGTGTAATGAATGTCCCATATTAGCCTCGAGGACCATGCTTTCCACTTCCCTGCCATAAGGCTGCACTTTATGGTAAACTAGAGCGGCAGCTGATGGATGTGTCATCATGATGGATATACATGATGATAGTGGTCTGTGTGGCTCTAACATCATCACTGGCATGCGCTCAGACCTCTCCTCTTGCTGTTGAGATTCTGCTTGTGCATGGTCTGTGTATGTCACCTTCTGCCACTGTGTGGGGCCAGCGGTGTTTTTTTTCATCACAGGGTGCCCAATTCTTTAGCTGAAGGGTCTCTATCAGCAGGACTTCTACAGTTATTCCCTCCAGTTTATGCCAACCATTTACTGTCAGGTGATGTATTTTGAAATGTTCTTTCAATGTGCCTTGCTCTTTTACTGTTTTGGACATTAGGAGGAATTTCTTCACAGAAAGGGCAATTCAGCATCCCTCCCTATGTGCTTATTCCATAGGTACAAATATTCAACAGAATAAAGAGGTTAAAAGATACCTACTTGCTTGAAATATGTGTTTATGTGCTGCAGGACAGAGTTCCTTTTGCCCCTGGTCCATCCTTTTAGACTGCAGTATGTAGCAGGAACCATTGGAAAGGACCAAAGAAATTCCTTTTTTGTGCCTTGGGAAACTGAATTAATCTGCAGGAAATGTTGCAAGTGCTCTGCTCTGATTTTATTCTTAAGTGACCTTTGGGGGAACTTCAGCACATATTGTGCAGTCTGATTTCTTTGGAGATTAAGGGATGATCAATGGTTAGGTCTTTTGTAGTTGAGTATTCAAGACTTTCCAGGAGTCTTTTAGCAGCCAAAAATGGCATCAGACAAGTAATGCACTCCATGGATGCTCTCTAGTGCAGCATGTGAAAGGGAGAGGGGAGTGTTATTACTTTGCTCTTAGCAATTTTTTTCCTCCCACTTTTACTGATGCTACTGACACTCCAGAGACCTGACATCTTCTCAGCTGGCATTCGGGGGATTCCATCCTTTATGAAAATGTTCCATGTAGCTCTTGTTTTCCTGGGAGTTACTGAACATGAAGTTTAAATTTTGCTCATGTAATGGTGCAGATGAACAGAGAGGCAAGTGGTCAGTCTTGTCCCAAAAAGTTATGTGCAGGGAAGGAGTTTTCACTTGAGTGAAAACATGACTAACATTCAGAAAAGGAAATAAAAAAAGGTTGGGCGGATGATGCTGGTCTGGCAGTGTAGCCAGCCTAATAATAGGTGGTGTTTGTACTGTGGCAACCAGGAAGAGACATTTAAATGCAGAGGGGGACCTTGGGAATGCCTTTGAAGGAGAGAGGATTTTTTGCTGACTTCTATGTCAGTAGTATCTCTTTTGGCTGTTGGACAGGCAGAAAGCTATCTAGCTCAAGCTTTGAGCTCAAGCTCTGTGCAGATGAATGCATGTGTTTTGGGATGAGGTGATTACATTCAACTGAACACAAAAGTCATGAACCTAGCAGTGTGTTGAGCTAGTGACAGAAAATAATATTTCTCTGTACTTCTTCTCTTTTGTGCATCAAACGGGGCAATAGTACTTTACGTTTTCACAAAGCTGTGGACACATAAGTTATTAAAGTGTCTTACTGTAATTTATACACAATGCTCTTAAGAAATTTTCCTCTGTACTTGTGTATCTGCTGCTAGTGTAGGAGTTACCATAACCCAGCAGGATATGATGTGTCTAATCCCTCACTCTGCATCTGGCAGCAACCATTAGCTACACTCAGGAGACAGGTAAAAATAGATGAAAAATCATGATGTGACTAGTCCAGTGCTTCCTTACACAGGAGATAAAAATGCTTTTATTCTCTTGATGCGAGCTGAACCAATCTCCTTGCAATTCTCAGCCCAGCTAGCATAGCTGCAAATATTACTTTTGCTAAATTGTGAATGTGGTTAACTAATATATTTTCCTAGGAAAAAAATCTGTAACTATTTCTTGCTCTGACCAGATTTCTTGTGTGTCTTCAGAGACCAATTGCTTTAAACTTCTGTCTGCTCTTTTGTGTAGTTTTTTGCTTTAATATTCCATCCCTCCTTCTCTTCTATTTCTTTATTCTGCTCCTAATGAGGTATTTTTGGAAGTGGACTACTTCTGATTTTGTGATATTCAGTCTTTTTCTGACCCCGTATCGTGAAGTGGATCATAGAGGGGTTTGGGGAGTGAAGTATGGATTTTTCTGCTACTCTATTCACACAGAAGTATGTCAGTCTTTGTTGTCCACTAGGTGTTACCATAATGAAAATGAGTGGTCCCTTTGTAGTAACAGAATTATTTCTAGCAATATATAATTAATCTTTTGTTTCAGATTCTTTTTAATTACCAATAATTAACAATTACCTCTTATATGAGGAATTTAGTTTGCCAAATACTTAGGAATCTGAAGCTTGTGGACACACAAAAATGTTTTTTCTCACAAAGGAAGATCATGGCAGAACACTCAATTAATGAAGAATGAAATCAGGTATACATATTAATGAAGGAGGCCCTGTTCTTACAAAATCTCTAGTCAAACATCATTCTGGAGACTTCAGCAGGATTATTTCAAGTAAATGCAGCAAAATAAAGAGCAGGGGGAAAATTACCAAAACCCACATTTTCTTTTGAGCTGAGGTCAAAAATTTCTGCTCTTTGTTAGGTAGGGATAAGAAATGTATGGAATGCATGCTTTGGTTGGTCCAGTAAACTTGAATATTTAATTTGGGTCCAATTGATACATTGGTGCTGAATGAGTATGGTGAGTCCATTGCACAATACATGTCTCATGCTTATAACAGAAGTATATATGCTAAAGCAATAACAAGATCTTATCACTTGTTTTCCCCACATTTTAATTTATGCATGCTTAGAGTGACCAAACAGATCTGGAAATAAACTTGTGGGTTTTGATGTCCAAGTTTGATAATAGATTAATACTTAGGGAAGCATGTAACCATATGTCTCAAGAATTACGTAAAGTTCTTGGAAAAGAAGTAAAAACATTAGATCTGCATGCACATGTTTTTACTTGACTGTAGGTGCAATGACCCCAAACCTTGGAGTTTCCTCCCCTGGGATTATCTGGATGTGTCCCATCTCCCCCAGTTCCCTGCTGTCACAGACACTTTGCTCTTGCTCTCAGCCTGTAGCATCCAAGATTTGTATCTCAAAGGTTAAAATACAGTCCCTTAAATTGGAGTTAAGCAGAGTTTTTAAAAATCAAGATGGCATGTGATATAATCATGTGTGATCTTCACATATCTTCTCTGGAACCATGTGTCTGATTGATATAGGTCTCTGAGTTCTGTAAAATGAGTGGTTTGTGCTTCGAATTTGTTGTGTTTGGTCCTGGCTCTGTCCTCACAGTTGTTGGTGCTATGAGGCTGTTTGGGAGCACCTGTATGCCAAGTTAAAGGTAATAACTCTGTCTCTCCTGTGTGCTGGGGAAGAAGTAGACAGGGCACAAGAGCCAGGAAGTATGTTACAGCTACAGTACTGTAGCTTCTGACCTCAGTTATGTGTCTGTTATGTGATTGACATCACTCCCACTATGCTTTTTTGGTGAGCGGTGAGTAAAGGCAGTAATCTAGATATTTAATTGCTCAATCTGTAAAGCAGATGAAACTGCATAATTGGTGTTACAAGTTGTTACTTAATTGTTGTCACAGATGTCAAAAAAAGTGTTCGTATTCTAACACAGAATTAAAAGACTGAGTTCTTGCAGCAGTATCTGCATGCATGGCTCTGTTTGTGGTCTGATTTTTGGGGTTTTTTTTCTTTATTATGGTTAGTGAATTTGATTTTCCTAATCATGTTTAGCATTTGGACTTACAGGGTAGCTTATTAATGTTAAATAGAGTTTGGGGGACCTAAGTTGGGACTGGAGGAGGAACACTTCTCCAGTGTTCCTTTGCAGACTGGCAGAAGAATTTTTATTGTTAACTAAAACTTGTTCTGAATTTGTACAGCACTGCTTTTATGGAAGCAAACTATGGCATTTTGAGCATGGAATAGAAGAAAAATGCACCCTGGATATTGACTATTCATTTCAAAATGGTTCTTTGAAGAGCAGTGGTTTATTTAACAGTAAAACCTTTTGGACCCAGATGAAGTTGTCTGAACAAGTTAAAATGCATGTTTTGTCCTAAATTTGAGGAGGATTCAAATCAACGTCTGCAGAAATCATGGTCTCTGCAGCTGGGCATGTGGTGTATTTTCATGCTTGTTAAAGTAAGGTTGTAGTATCTTTTGAGATCTGAAGGAGAAGGAAAGGGCGTCTGAATAAACACACTTTACTATTTTATCTCTGTACTATGAAGCCTGTAGTAAAGGTCGTGATAGATAATTTTTTTTAAGACTGGAATAACACCAGCCTTTGTAAACCTTAGATATCCTTCGCACTTTCTATCACGATGCCAACGTTCTCAATCGCGGCTATAAACCGGCTGATTTTCCTGCTGCCTCTCCAGCCCCAGTCCGGCCTCGGCGCCGTTCTCGCCTCCTGGGCGCTGCGGGACGGGCGCTGCGGGCGGGGCCGGCGGGGGGCCCGCGCTGCTGTTGCCATAGCAGCGCCCGCCGCCGCCGCAGCATCCTCCGCAGCAACTTTCCCCCCGGCTTAAAAGCGAGCCAAGGCGGCCGAGAGGCACAGGACGGGACGGGTGGGCGGAGGTCCGTCGCCGGCTGCAGAGCGGCGGCCGCTGCCTCGTCCTGCCCCCCGCGTCTGCGGAGCGCCCGCGCCCCGCCTGCGGCTCCCCTTGGGCAGCGCAGAGCCATTTTGCCGAGCGGGTGGGCGGAGGGTCCCGGTCCCGATCCCGGTCCCGGTCGGTGCGGTGTCCCGTCTCCCGCTGACACCTTCCCTTCTCCGCTCTCGCCGGCGGCCGACGTGCGCTCCTTCGGCTTGATCCCGTCCTCAGGCAGGAATCGCCCGGCATGCCGATCGCCCACTTGCTGGAGCTATGGAAGGGGATAGAGGTGGAGCCCATGGAGACCGAGGTGAGCGGCAGCGGGGGCGTGCGGCCGCAGCGGTGCCGCCGGCCCCCCTTTCCCGCCGGGGAAAGCGCCTCGGTGGTGCTCCAGCCCTCACGAGATGGGATGTGATGGGCGTCCCTCGCCCGCTCCGCTCGCTGCTGAGGGCGGGGAGGCAGGCGAGGCTCGGGAACCTGTTGCCTCGCACGCCGGGCGGTTTGGAGCGGCGGCCGCGGAGCCCGGGCGGTGCGGGATGTCCCGTCCTCACCTGTCCTGTCCGCCTGCCCGCGCGGCACCGGGCTCGGGTCGGAACCGTGCCCCGGGGGACGGGGCTGGCTGGAAAGGAAAGAGCATCTACCGCAGATGGAAACCCGCAAAGCGGGCTGAGTCGGACTCAGGCTCACATTTAAACATGAAATATGTGATCTGTAATTTGAGGCTGGAATAGGTCCGTGGACCACACTTGGGTTCTGATTACCTATTTGCCCATTGCCTCTTAGCACAAGACTGCTTTCTGGATCAAACTGGAAACCCGATACTGTGATAATTAGCTGGCTGCTGTGTTGTGTGTGCTCACCATTTGTCTTGTAGTGTTTTCTTTACCTTCAAACCGAGGTTATCTTGTGTCAAGGAAGGCATCAATCAAGTTCAAGAGGTGTTTGGACAGTGCACTCAATCACATGGTGTGATTCTTGTGGTTGTCCTGTGCAGGGGTTGGACTCTGTGATCCTTGTGGGTACCTTCCAGCTTGGGTTATTCTACGATTTTATGATTTTTGTACTGTAATGGGACAAGGTAGATTCCTGAGTATTTCTGGGACTGTTGAGTAGTGCAAAAAACCCAAAGTATTTCAGGTCAATTGTTTGCAGCACAGGATG
Source organism: Dicrurus megarhynchus (assembly GCA_013399195.1). NCBI lineage: Eukaryota > Metazoa > Chordata > Aves > Passeriformes > Dicruridae > Dicrurus > Dicrurus megarhynchus. Next base: position 796,676 of record VXAD01008914.1, read on the forward strand.
CATGTTTGTTACAACAGGTGGTAGAAATAGATAAGTGAAACTTGTGAGGTGTGGGGGGTTTGTGTTTATTTTTTAACACCTCCATCCCCTTGTTTGATTGAAGTACTGTAACAGGGCTTTGGTGAGAGGGACAGAGGGGAGTGTAATTGAGCCAGACAGGTTATGGAGAAAACAAAACACTTGACTCAAAAGGGGTTGCTGAACGGCAGGAAAGGTTTCATGCAAGATGTTAGTTCGTACATGTAAACAATACAGCAGAAGTGATAATGTGATAGATTATACCAGCACAGCTCATTCTGGAGTCCCTAGGTTAAAAACAGGCTGTGAGGGGCTTGCAGACTTTTAAATAATGTAATTCACTTCTGAATACTGTCACTTGTTCCACTTTGTGGCATGCAAGGAATCTGAGTGCTAATAAAAAGGTTGTAGCTGGGAAACAGTGTATCATTCCGGGTTTTGTTTGAGAACTGACACCTTGTTAAATCGCTTGCACAATGAGAAGACTTGTATAACTATATTTATGGTGAACAGTTTTCTGCTGAACATCATAAAAATGGTGCTCCCCTCCCAAGTCTACCTTTCTATTGACTGGTATTCAAAGTGCATATACATGCCTGGGTTTTTTCTTCCTCCTTCTCTTCTTCCTAAAATCAGTTTCTTTTGTGTGTGCCCAGTGTTTATCTTTCTGGCACAGACAGAAAGCACTTCAGTCATTGCTTTTTCTGCTGTCATTTTCTGGGAAAAACTCCCCTAGATCATAGGGTAAATCCTGCACTGAAGCCCAATATACATTGCCTGGGAAAACATCTTTGTATTGTCACTTCTTTTGCTGGTAGAGGACTATTTATACCTCTCTTTCAGAAGAAATAATGTGGATCTCCTTACCAAGTGTAACTGACCCATTGCAATGATATTTAATCAGGGTTTGTAGGTTTTGGTGGTGCTTTTTTTTCATTTCCTTCTTGAAGGAATAGCGTAGCTGAGCTACACTGTTCTATCACTTGCTGAGATTTCACTTAGAAAAGTTTAGAGGGTTAAAGAATTACAGGCATAAACTCATGCAGTTTAGATGAGAACAACAGATAAAGCACCATTTATTGGCTCTATTTATTGCTGTCTTTAAGCACAATAAAGATATGCTATAACTTCAGACCATTTTAGATTGTGCTGTAGATAGAATTACTAAAGTAGTGTTTGCTCAAACCTAGTAAAAGCACACAGGAATTAGTTTCATCTCTTGTGGGCTCTTGTCCATGAAGACATTTTCAAACAGCAGAAACATTTACTCTTTAATGAGCTGAACGCAGCTTAAACACTGGTGGTTGTACTGATTTAAGGGAGCTGTCGTGGTCTCTGAATCTGTGTGGGATAAAATGTTTTCATGATTGTCTGCAAGTTGTTCTTTTTCATGGAAGCTTTTCACAGATAGTAGACAAGGAGGGAGACAGTTTAATTCTTTGATGCATATGGATCTCTTTCTCCTTCCCTTCCTTAATGCCAAAAAACCTTTTAAAACAGAGGCATTTATGAGTGCCTGTGCATGACTCAGGTGAATGACTTGCAAATATTAAAGACAGCTTTTATAGTAAATCAATGGCTTGATAAGGAAGAGTGCATCGAGGGCATGTTTTATATTATGTTTGTGTAAAGGAAGATTAGAGTGAAATAGTGCTGCTTTCACCTGTTGACTCAGGAGGTCATTAATTGTGTTTGACAAGTAAGCAAGAAAATTGGGATATTTGCTGTTCTAGAATTTCTTTGAGAGTAGGCAAAGTTATTGATCCCACTCAAGATGGATGGATAGGATAGTGAATTACAGCCTTGGGAATATTGTTCCTGAGAAAGGGTTGTGTGATCAAGCTCTATGTAATCTTTCTACCTCTTTTCCAAAGGGTTCATCACTTAATGGATTTTAGGTGAACACAACATTTAAATGGAAGCTGAGTGTTTAGAAAATTTGGTCCTATATATACACACATATATTCTCTCTTCTCAGCAAGAAATGCTGTTCCATTTCTCTAGTTTTTTTTCAGTAATAATCTTTTGCTCTTTATCCATTCTATGACAAATTTGGCTTTAAGTCTTCATGAGCAATTTCAATAGTTCTTTAATTGTGCTTTCTTCTCTTAACATTTTATATGTCTTGGAGAAAGCAGGTCCCCATGGATTCAAAGGTTAATTTACCTGTGCAAAGTGTGAAGAATTGAACAAGCCTGCTATAGTAGTATAAATTGAGAGCAATTTAACTGTCTAAAACTAAAACGACTGTATTTTGTGCTAGGTCTTGGCTTAGAATTGTCTTTCTTGGTAATGTATATTTACAGGATTTCTCCTCTTTTCTCTTCTCTGTTCACTAGAGTGTGGTGGAAGATGCTGCCCTGGATGAAGAACCTGTAAAAGAGGTAAATCAGCTTATTCAAGGATCACACAAATGTTAACAAATTACAATATCACCTTCTATCTTCATGAAACAAAATGTCTCTGGTACATATTTTCCACATGTTTCTAGCTGTGAAGATGCAAAGCCAACCCACTTTTTGTCTCTTATTACAAGGTCAAGTGAGGAATAAAAAGATGTGCTGAACTAGAGGTTAGGGAATTTTATGTTACCGGTATTGTCTGTGCAGTTTTTCCAAGAAAGCTCAAGAAGTTGTGTGCTCTATGTAGTTCTCCTGCAGAAAAGATTTTTTAATGACCTGAAAAAGAGTAGCTGTCATATTAACAAGGTTTCTGTATTGTAAATTGTGCATAAGTTAATTCCACATACTATTAAGTTGAAGTCATTACCTCTTGTTCCCTTGGCTGGCTCTTCACCAGAGCAAGACTGAGCTAACCCTTTGCTTCAAGTTAATCTGTTGTTGATATTATTGTAGCATTATTGTGCTAATTAAAAATAAACAAAAAACCCAAATGCGAACTGACAGGAGAAGGTAGGTCTTGCCTCAAAGTGTTTAGATGCCAAATAAGTGATATGAAGCTATAAAGCACGTAAGATCAAATCATCATTCACTCTTACGATGAGTTGAGGGCAAAGCTTGACACTGGTCCCAGGTGTCAGTGCAAGGTGCTGCTGGTTTGTGTAGAGTGAGCTGAGTGTGCTTGATAGATCAGCCATTTGCTGATGTCAAAAGCAAAGCAGACTGAATCCCTTCAGGACTGGTGGGAGGCTGCAAAGATGCATGTCTAAGTAGCCACCTTTTGATGATCAACTTCCTGGTATCTCTTACTCCTTGAAATATGAAACTTACCTTTGATGTCTGGTTTTCTGTGCAGGGATGTGTTTTTGTTAATTTTTACTATGTTAAAGGCATAGTTTAACCTCCTAATGATAGGAAGGAGGAAGAAATCTTAGCTTTGATCTCTGAAATGAGTGCAACTTCCAAATGGGTTTTTTTTCCCTTCCATTACCATTTCTTAAAAAGAGCAGTAAATGACTCTTTAAAAAGCTTGGGGAAGAAATTGAGTGCAGGTAGCTTGGCTCATCACTCTCTTTGAGGATATGGCTGAAGATAAAATTTCTGGCTTGTGGGTTTTGGGAGGACTTTTTTTGTGAATATAGCCTTCATTTCCCAAATCAATTTAAGCCTAGTTAATGTTCGTTGGGGATGCTTCTTATAATTTTTAACTTTGACAGGAAAAAAAGGCATGTAATGACTGCTTGGGTAGAAACCTTAATCCTGTGTTCTCATTTTCTGATGTAAGCATTGCTGTGTGCCATTTAATGTCTGTAATGGTGTTTCTTTCTGTAGGTCTACTCCTACCTCAGCAGGGCAGTCACAGTGCCTGTATGACAAGTGGCAGCATGTTTTTTTCTGACTGAAAAGCCTGCTTCACTTGTGCTTTATAAAACACGTACACAGTGACCGCTAACAAATTATTGACAGTGAAATACCACTGTCCAATGCAGAAGTATGCCCCCCCTTCACTTAACTTTCCATGTGCCTTCACTATGCAGTACTACAGAAAAATACAGTAAGAAAATCTGATTTTTTTTCTCCCTTACTCTGCTGCTGCCATGCTATTTCAGCCCTTTGCTGGCTCAGTCTGTAAGCTTTTTCCATTTCTGTGGAGCTTGTGTCCTGCTGTGGTGGTATTTTAAGAAAGAACAGTCTACTCTTCAGGTGACTGGTAGCTGTACTGTGCCCAACGCCAAAGCATTTTTTTTTTTTTTGAGACATTGAAGTGTGACTTAAGGAGTGAATTAAAATCATGTAATGCAATGGTTCATACCTGCTTAAAGGACGTTCTTGTAAATAACCTGCCTTAGGCTATGCTGGTCTCTTGCTCTTTCTCCCATGCTGTGTATAGTATGGACAAATGAGATGGTGGTAAGATGCATTATAAAAACTGCCCTTCTCTTTTTTTTTTTTTTCCTGAGCTCTGATTTTCCTGTTGATGGATAAATTCTTTAAATGTCTTGGGGGTATAACTTAATGGGATTGTTGGATACAACCAGTGTTATGAGACACATCTTGGCCCTAGAGCACTGTGTCAACTCTGCTCTAGAATTGTCACCTAGATTACTCAGGGTTGCTATCATGAGGCCTTTTTCCTAGGAGGAACATCCCGCAGCCCCTGTTTGTCCTGACGCAAAAGCAAGTAGATTAGTGGATGGAAATTTCCTTAAGAGGCTTTTATATTCCTGCAGCAGTTCTTGCTTAGACTTACACAGTTTTTCCTTAAGAGGTTCTTTTTGACAAAATGGCCTTTTCTTGATAGAGGAGGATAAGTCTGACCACCTGTGTTGGTTAGAGGCGCTGATGTACTTTAGGATGATGTGTCTTGTGGCCTAGTCTAGGTCAAAGTGTTGACATTCTATCTAAACTTCCTTGAAGGTGCAGTTGGCAGCAAAATTCTTTGTCACATTTTTCTAAAATAATAAGAATATGTGCAAAACAGCTCACAGTACTTGGAAATTACAGCATTCAGAAGCTGTCTTGTAACATTGCTTTGAGCTGTTTTACCCTTTCAAGGGAATTCGTATGCTCTAGTTCAAACACTGCATGGGGCTCTTGGGGAAAGTAGAGGAGATAGGCAGTGGAAATGCTGATACACAAGCAGAACTGCATGGCAAAATGGAAAATGGCAGTACCTAGGCTTACTGTTAACTCCTGTGCAGTTTCCGAAGACGTAACTTCCGCTGATACTTTGTGCTGATCACAACCCTCTGAGTAGTGTGGTTCAGTTTGTGATCCCTCTCACTGTTTGCTTCAATCAGTCCTTCATCTGTTTGCCTGAGATGATGTGGGAGACAGTCAAAAGTCTTACTTGAGGCCTGCACCTTCATTCTTCAAAATGGTGAAGGCTGTCAGGTTGTTTAAGCACAGTTTTCCTCTTCACATATCTATGGTGTCTATGGCAAATAATTTTCTTGTCATTCAAAAGCTTGTGAATTCTTTCCAGAGGGATTTGATTCATCACCCTTCCAGGTATTGAGGTGAGGCTGACTGGCTTGTAATTTGCTGGATCTTTCCTCTTGAAGAGAGGAACTACATGCTTTCTCACACCTCTCAAGAAGCTTTCCCAATTGCCATGAGTCTTCAGAGCAGTGGGAGTGGCCACACAATGATATTGGCCAGTTCCCTCAGCACTCATGGATATATCTCATCAAGTCCCACATTCTTTTTGCAGGGTATGTCGTGTTTGTTTAAAGGCCCCCTAAGCTGACCCTCCTCCTCCAAAGCCAAATCCTTCTTTCCCACCAGCTTAAGGGGCTTGGGAGTCCTAAGGCTCAGAATTACCAGTAAGCACGGAGGCAAAGAAAGCACTGGATATTTTGGCTTTCTTGTATCCATTGTCACCACCTCTCCTTCCCCACTCCATAGCAGGACCAAAGGTATTCCTTTTGCTGCTGCTAGAACTGTAGCAGTCCTTCTTGTTACTCTGTCACCAGCTTCAATTGCATGTGGGCTTTGGCTTTCCTGACACCATCACTTCATGCTTAATAGTCTTCATGTTCCTCCTGGGCACCTCTGTTTCCTCCATTTATATATACTTCTCTCTGCTGTCTGAGGTTTTTTCCTCCTTGTTCATTCATGCAGGCCTTTGGCTGCCTTTGTGTGATTTTTTTTTTTTTTTTTTTTTTTTTTTTTTTTTTTTTGTGTTGGTCAGGGTGGCTAAATCCTGAGCTAGGAGGAGGTGATCCTTGAAAACTATTCAGCTGTCCTGGACTCCTCTTTCTTCCAGCATTATCTGCCATGGGATTCATCCAAGCAGGTGCCTGAAGAGAACAAAATCTGCTCTAATGAAGTCTACAGTTGTGATCTTGACTTTTGCTTTGCTCTTTTTTCTCGTGATCTTGAGTTTCTTCTTGTGATAACTGCAAGGAAAACCACTCTTAAATTTCAGTCTTGACCAGTTATTCTTTTGTTTGTTGGGATCAGCTCCAGTAGAACAACTTTCCTTATTGGCTTGTAGATCACCCGTATCTAGAATTCATCAATGCAGCAATCTCTTGCATTGCTTTTGACTTTCAGAAGACACCAGAGTGGATAAAGTGGATTCTTCGAGGATTAGGGTTCTGTGCATTTAAGGTTGCTTCCTGTTTTCTGAAGAAGGCCTCTGCTTCTTCCTGGGCAGGTTGTCTGTAGAAGGTGTCTGCCTCAGTGTCTGTGCTACTGTAATGTTGAACCACCAGTAGCAGCCTCTCTTCCGAGGGGCTGGAATCATATTCGACTAGAGACGCAATAGGGAATGTTTCTGGGCTGTTTGTTGTGATTTTCACTAGGATTATGTCAAAACAGCTTAGCCAGTGCACACAAACACTAGAGTTGCTGGTATATCTATTTCTCCCACAAAAAAAACCCAGTAGTGAGCTCAAGGCAGATCAGAACATTCTGATTTGCCATCAAAAGAGTTGCTTTTGTTGCAAAGTTGGAGATGTGCTTATTTTTTTCCAGGAATATCTAGTGAACTTTCCCTTGTGTCTCCCATTTCAATTAATTAAAGGTCTCAATACACCTGGTATGGAGTGTTCAATCCATTATTAAACTAAGTGTATGTTGGGGATGATTTTTAATAGAAATAATAAATGACTGCATAGTGAAGGAAAATATCTACATCTCAATGGCTGAGCTTGTAGGTCACAGCTAACGTGTATTGAGGTCCTTTAAACAATAACTTTCGTTTTCTACTGCTTTGTGAGTTGTGTGTTTTAGTTGTCAGGAATGATCAGAGAACACAAGAAATTTCTTGGTGTATGTGTTTACACGTATACACACACACAAGAAGTCTGCACCTTATTAAAAAACTTGGGCTGTAGGAGGAGCTTTTCCTTTCAGGGAAAAGCAAATAGGAAGCTTATCAAATGAGTGGTATGGCACAAAGTGTAGAGAAATACAATTTTGTAATACGATGAAAAAACTTCTGAGGAGGGGAGCCTGGTTCAGGTTGCTAGATGACAGCAACATGTTTGAACATACTGGGTTTTTTTTCTTCCTCCAAAACACCAAACAGCCAAACCCAACAACAACCAAACAATCATAAGTAAGGAACCTTGTTTAAGGAAAAGGTTCTAAGAAATGAAATTTTTTTTTTTTTTGTATCAAGTAATGCTTTGTAATCACAGTATGTAAGTAATTATAAGTTCAGAGGTTGTGCTACACACCTTTCTAAAAAAAAGATTTTTAGGCGTCTATCTGGGATGACTTTTGTCTCTCTGTAGAAGTAGATGCTGAGTGAACTCAAATGCAGGCCCTTACTGGAAAATTATGACCTTGCGTAGATTCTTACAAAAACACACTGGTGATGTATTTCAGAAACAAATGATTTCTCCTTTCCACAGTTCTTTGAGCATGTGGTCTAGGCAGTGTAAGCTGTTCTACTTAAAATTTTTCATTTAAAAAAATAATCTCTAGTGTTTAGCTCTTATGAAGGATTTGGTAGGTAATAACTTTGTAAATTGATTTTTAGAAGCTGTCTTAATTCCCAAAATATATTAATCTACAGTGCCTATTGTCTAACACTTTTAAAAAGAGTAAGTAACTGGGATTTGTTTTGGAATGAAGTTGATCAGGCAACCAACAGAATATTGGTTTCTATTTAACTCCATGAAAAGTGGTATGTAAAAATGTGTGTCCTTGATAAATATGAAAAGGTTTTTTGTCACTGACTTTGTGTGGCTAAAATGTGAGAGGGGACAGCTGGGGTCATGGAATGAATGAAATGTCTCCTACTTCTCTTGCACCCCAGAGCCTGTGTTCAGAATCCCAGCAATGAAGGGGAAGCTGGCAGGACAGCAGCTGTGCTACTCTTACTGAAAAAGAATTTTGTAGCTTCTGGTTCTTTGTAAATTGATTTCTTGTTGTCACTGTCCTCATCAATTAAATTAAGACAGACATAGGGGAGATATCAATATAAAAGGAAAACTTTTTTTTTCTCTTATTTTTTCTTTCCCCTCCCCTTTGTACATTTCATACAGCAAATAGAGACATAGAAAACTTCAAATTTTTGGGGGTAAGCAGTGTGTAGGAAAACTTATAAACTGAAAGACTTGTGATATTTGAACTTAAACACATAAGTTTAACATCATATTTATATATGGTATCCCCATTCATGTTACCCTTCAGTTCTAGCTGTTTTTATTGCACAGCTGCTTGTTACTCTTTTGAATTACTGCTTTCAGACGGTGTGCTGTTGTGGCTCAGGTGCATTAGACAGAAGATAAGAGCACTTTAAAAAAGCTTCTTCAAAAGTCTGTGAACCCTTTTCAGGATTTTTCAACCCTTCTGGCTTTCTGCAGCCGTTGCTAAATGCTGCTATTATTCTCTCCATGGCCAAAGGGTGACAGATACTGTTTCTCAGAAGTCTTAGTCTTTCAGAACCAAAAATGAACTCTGTCTCCATATCTCTTGAGACCCTGAATGAGGTGATGGATTTTCAGCTTGTAGAGAAAGTTGCTGATAATTACAGTTGGCAGCAGAGCTTCCCTTGAGATAATAGCTGATGCTCCCTCCTATTGAAGTGTAACTTTTACACGTGTTGGCCCTGATCTTCTTGAGCCTTTGTTGAATCAGGGCCTTGGTGTGGTGGTGATTTTACCTCTGTTCCTGGTACTCCAGGAAGCACAGATGCAGTGGGATGCTGCTACCTGCAGAGTTCAGGGACGATGCATGGGAGAGTGTGGGTTTTGTTGGTGGGTTTTCAGTTGTGAGCTGGATTTTTAAGTTTGCAGTGTTTAGCGATGGAACAAACAGCCAACCATCCAAATGTTTTTTCCTAAGTGACCAACTCTGATTTAATCAGTTAGACAGGCCCTTGGGTACACAACAAATATACTGTGTTTGGAAGCTTTTAAAATAAACCTTGCAGACTGCACTCCGGTGGTCACAACTGAGCAAATGTCACGCTGAACAGGGAAAAAATGTTCTGACAGCATTTGCAAGATGTAAAGTGCTTCACGGAGTTAGGCCCCCTGATTTTGAACAAGGGTTATTACTTAAGACAAATGAAAGTTCATCTGGGGAAAGCCATTCCCTCATGAAAATGATCTTGTACCATAATGGCAGCTGGTGCCCAAGAGTGTGCTGGCTGTGAGTGAATTGTGTCATCAGGAGAGATGAGTCACTTGGCAGTCCCTAGAGTCAAGGATAAATTGTTTCTGTGATGAGGATGGTGCCTCCTAGAGAGTTGTGTTATTTAAAGTGGAAACAAACTACAATTTACACACAGATGGTTACAACTCTAGGGTGAGAAAATCCATTTTTCTTCATTACAATGAAGTGAAAGTCAATTGTTTTACTTTTTTTTCCTACTAGATTGCTCTAATTTTCTTGCTCACTCTGTGGTTTGTTCTCTCCTTAGAACAGCGTTTTGTGTTGAAATGAGAGTTTTCTTTGAATCTTCTTCTCTCCTTTCCTGCTACTTCCATGGTTTATAAATAACTTTCACCAAAGGAAAAGTAATGTGACAAAGAAGCAAGATGAGCACTGTTATTTTGGAAGAAAGTCTTCCTCTGACTGCTTTCTTCCAACGATTTGATAGGAAAAATCAGAAGGTATCTCTAAATCTAAAAAAAATGAAGAAAAAATTAAAAAGTATATTCTCAAATGGTCATGGTTAGACACAGAAGAGTTATGTTTTTACTGGACATGTCAAGTGTTAAGCTTCTGTTTCTAGGTAGTTATGTGCTTCATGGTGCAATTTATTTTTTTCAAGACTTGACTTGAGTTTTCCCTGCTGACTCAAAAGGAAGCTTTTGGTAATAAATTAGTCTGGCTGCATTTTGAACAACTGAATTACACTTGCAGAAGTTCTGTGTTTATAGAATATGGGATCAGCACATGGGCATGTTTATTGCCCTCAGGGTTTCACAATGATTATATTGACATTTACAAGTGGCATGTGAAATACTCGGAGCAGCAATAAAAACAACACTGCATAAGTTTTAGAAGTCAAGAAGGAAGGCAAATTATCTCTTCTTAAGCACCCACATGCTTAAAACTACCAGATGCTTTGTCTTATCCAGCCAGTTACTTCTGAGAGGTGGCCAGAAGAGTCATATTGTCTATCACCTCTGTGGAAGTGGTTGGCTTCAACACCTGCAAAGTGTGGGGCTGAATATAAAGGCCTGATGTCTAGGGTTGCAGGTGGGTGTTTTTACAATATTGTGTCTGTGAAGTTAACTGCAAGTTCCCAGTTGTTCAAAACTTTGATCCAGCATCTATGCAGAATTCCTGGTATGTCTAAGTTTCTTGAAGTGTAGGTATCATGATCAAATGACTTCTTTGCAGTTATACAAGGTAGAAAGCAGAGGTCTTCTAAACATTTCAGTTTTGGATGTGAGTAGCTTAGTAAATGACAAATTCTACTCCTGCTCAGACCTGTCTCATCAAAAGTGGATGTGGATTTTCTGATTACTATTTTAGTCTTTATTTTTTATGTGTCTTCTCCCCTTTTTAATTGTGTGAGGTCAGTAATTAGAGTGATTACTAGGTTTTTTTAGTCTGATCTAGTTTATTCTTTCTGATAACAAACTTCAAACAAAAGAAAAAGAGAGGGAAAGCATATGGGTACTAACTGGCATTCACATATATGATGGATGATAGACGTAGTCTATCCCTTTCATGGGTGTCTTTTGTTATTTGGGATGGTCTGGGTTTTAAGTGTGCAGATTATATTTATTCATATTTAGCACTTGAACAAGTTGTCTGATCCTTGTGTACACTAGCAACCACTGTTCTCACCTCCAGTAATCAGTAACTGAGGGGTCCTCAGTATTTACTAATCTAAAACTTTATCTTTTCAGTCCAATTCTCAATTTTCAACTGTGGTGAAAAGGTAATACTAATATATCCTTAGCAATAGTTCTTATGGCAGCAAACATTCCAAACAGAACAAGGAGCAGCATGGTACTGGTAAAGCTGATACACTCTTGCACATGAGACCTGTTATTTGAGTGGATTGCTTCCTGGTTTGTGCTATTAATCATGCATGTTTAGTTAGGTATAATCACCTGCATTTCCCTATAAAAGGTTTTCTATTATGATGAACAGTCTTGAGAGGCTTTTTATACAGTATATATTACAGCTGCTTTTAATGTGACTTGCTTTATTTCTTTTTTAAGAAAGCTAAGGGTTGTGAGTCACCCTTCCTATAAAGGAAGCTGTTACAACAGAATTAAACTGCATAAGCAGTGTTATGGTTATGTCAGTGAGCCGCCTCTGAGTGTCTGTCATCTGAAAACTCTTTCTGAAACCCTGCTTGAAATGCTGCAGCAGTGGTCTTGAATGCTACTCTGAGCACTCTGCACAGCTGAATAGGGAGGGCATGGGGAGGGGGGTGTATTATATTTATTTATCTATTTATGATTTCGGTTTAAAAAGTCTTTGAAATGCTTGGTCCCTTCGTCTCTTTTCAAGTAATTTTGGGAGGGTCCTGAGAAGGGGGGGAGTAGCAGTAGAAGGGGGACTAAGTTCTGTTCCAAAAATCAAATCTAGAGCAAGGTGATACTTAGTGATTCCTGGCTTCCTAACTGCAGTATTCCTAACTGCACCTGGCACAATGGGCCTCTGAGGTGAGGTCTGTTTAGAGCCTGTCCTACAGCAGAAGCTGTTTGCAGAGGTGGAGGTGATGGGTTGTTTTCAGAGGGAAGTCCTCCTAGGGGCAGCATCCTTTGGGCTGTCCTGCTTGTCAGAAGGAGCCTTGGTTCCTTGGCCTTGTGAGTCCCAAGCAAGGTCAGGGCCCTATCCCAGCCGGGCTGTGTGCTAGGTAGCTTGATTCACACAGGTGTTCTTGGGAATTCCTTCTCAAACTGTCTAGGTTCTCCACAGATGCCTCTTTGTGGGCCTGGCCTTACTTGGCCTTGGCACACAAGAGAGATAGGTTCAGCGCTTTTGCCCAGAAACTCAGTCAGAGGCCTCAAGCTGCTGTGCAGAGGTTGTTTATTCTAATGTTATCTATAGCTGCAGTGCCCTGCAAAGCCACAGGTCCACCTGGCAGCCGAAGTACCCTGGTTCTGCCCACTGTCTGGATGTACCATGATTTATATACCCCGTTNTGAAATACTTGAAGAAAATGACAAATCTGTATGCCTAAGCCTGGTATGTACAATGCTGTTAACTTTCAGGAGAAAACTGAAGGATTACTCATTTCTTTGAAATTTGCTACGGATGATACAGATTAGATGCACAGGGCACATCTGACCCAAAGAATTGAGTCACAAGATCTGTTGGGGTAGGAGATATGTGTTGTGTGTCTGGATTTACTTCTGTATCTGATTGGTTTATTATCTTGAATTGCCTTGTGTCGGTTTTCCTAGGCTGGTATAAGCACACCTCAGGGAGGGGAAGGTAGCCCTGAAGCTTCAGAGTATGTGTCTGGTTTCACAGAGATTTCTTCTGGAAAGGGTGTATGAGAAGCAATCTTATTGCCGATATTAATAGGTTTCTGTGGGTGACAGGCTTGTTGAAAGGGAGATTAACATAGCTTAGAGATCTGAATAGTATTTGTCAGTTTGCAGTGTGTAGTTTGTTTACTTCTGTGAACAGACAAGATAAGTGATCAAATCCCGTAAACATCTGATTCCGGTCTCCAACGAATATTTAAGCAGTAAAGCACAATGCTAAATAAATATGACTTTATGTCCAGGCTTGATGCATATCTTGTACAAGATATTATTGTGGATGTAAAGGTGAATGAAAAGGTGTAAGAAGGTGGCAGCCTTTCTTACTTACTTGTTTGGTTCAGGCTTGGTTTAGGGTTGCATGAAGACTTTTGCTGTCTTATAGCTCAGTGTTGGTAGCTATGGTGAGGAGTTCAGCATTGTTCAGATTAATAGTGTGGGAATGATTGAAGGATTAATCTTTCCTTCCACGAGGTAGGCGTGGCCACCTGAAGCCTCAAGTGCATTAGTGGGACAGGTCTTGAAAGTCAGTACAATCTCTGCCACAAACATCTTTCTCAGCCACGTGTTTAACACTAATGCCCTTTAGGACAAGGAGAGGGCAGTAACCACATCTGGCAGGATGTTTCTTAATGGGTTCAACTTGACCAAGGAAGCAAATCCAAGCGTGCCTGTGAAAAACCTCATCTACTGCTGTTTATGGGGACCTCTGATCTTGTACCTTTGTTCTGCAGAACGTATGCCCTCAGTTGTACAACTTTGTGCTGGTTGAAATGGTAACAGTGAGATCCTGACTGTGAAGATTGTTTGTCTGTGTCCCCTTGTCTAACATGGTCAGCTAGTCATCCTGCAGGTCAGGATGTTGAGGATGGAGGGGGATACACTAATAGCACTGTGGGTGTGGGGGAATTTAGTAACAATATGAAATATCTAAAGTACTTTATAAGGGTGCAAAGGACAATGACTGCACTTTACTTGTGTTTCCTTGCAGCTGACTAGTGGGGTGTATATGGGGGTTTTTTCATGTGCTACTGCTCTCCTTTTAAGGGCGTGATGGGGGCTGATTTATAGCACATCTTACGGATGTTCTGTGGATCCTTTTAAACTAAATGTCTGTTGCACGTTTTTCTGTGGTCTTGTGGATCCTCAGAGCTCTCTTCTGTGTTCTCAATTACTTTAGCTCATTGCTGTCAGCAGTGGGAGTGGGCAACCTGTGGGCAACAGGATAATGGACATATATGTGAATAAGTGTTTTTATTTTAGCATCAGGACTATTTTGTGCAAGTTTGATCTCTTTTACTAGTAGTTTATCTCAGTAAAGGAGCTCAGGATAGTGCAGTGCATAATATGTCAAGTAACAGCATGGTAACCACTGAGTGATGACACAAAAATTGTGCTAATGGCATCATTACCACTACCTCCTTGTCCTCGGTGTTCCACCCTTTGTTGGAAGAAGACATCTTTCTTTGTAGAAGACGCCGAAGGGGGAGAGCAGTAGATCAGTGTTGCAGTGTCAGTCGGCAGCACAGTGAGGATTAGCAGGGGGCTTGCTGTCAGTGCCTCGGCAGTGACGGGTTGGTGCAGCCTCTGGGCTTCAGGTCATGGCAGCGCTCTTCTCCCTCTCCCTTGCTTCCTAGCTGTACTATACTGGTCCATGAAGTAAAGAGTATCCTCCTGGATCCCTGCTTCAGTAAGTAATTGTTCAGCTCCAGAAGTAAGCAGTTAAGTTTTTGTGTTGCTTTGAGTTTGCTGCTGTGATCTAGCTTCCATGATTCATACTCCTGCTTGCCAACTGGAGTTAGCGTAAGGCTTAATTAAATGTGTAAAACATTCTGAACTTAGTGAGTCATTTTCCTGAAATATGTTGCATGTAGTTGGCAGACTTGCCCACCTTTTTGGTTCTCAGAGCCAGCTTTGAATAAATAATTGACTTTGGGCAGGAGGTGAAGTATTTGGTGTGCATACTGTCAGCCTTGAAGCATCTGTGTAGAAAGAATATTTAATAGCTTAAAAATGCTCAAGATGAACAGATGTATACTTAGTGTGCAAATGAAGAACATTTTTTTGTTTGTTTGTTTGCTTTGTGTTTGTTATAAAATTTGAAAACCCCAGAGGTTTTGATGTCTAGGTGAGACTTATGCAATCCTATTGATGAAGAAGCTTGGCTTAATCCAGTTCTTGTCCCTGGAGCCCTCCAGGCTTCCTGGATTTGAAACAGGAATTGAAAAACTGATCTTCCTTCCAGACAGGTAAGCAGGAGTTCTCATGCACATTAGAAGATCAGCCAGGAGTCTCTAATAGTGTTACACCTGGATCCTTATTTTGACTTCTCCAACTCTTTGATTTTGCAGTAAAATAATTTGTAAATGTAGCTTTAAGAATATGAATATTTTCAGATGTAACTGACAAGGAATAAAAAACTTTCTTTAATGTCTGAATTGGGAGAAAAGAGATTTTAAATTCAGCTTCTTCATGTTTATCTCTTAACTTGATGATTAAATGTTTTGACTGATTAGATCAGTACAAAATTATCCTTCTTTAGTCTTGTTCTTACAGTTTTTGCCCAGTCCTACTTTTTTTTTTCTTTTTAACTGTTCTCCTAAGTTGCTCTATTAGATTTGGGAGAAAATTTGACCAAGCTTCTTTGAAAAGCCTGAAACATGCATTTAGTTCCAAATCCTGTAGACTGGCAACATACTGGGGGGACCTGAGTTTTTAATATTTAACTTTTCTAATAGTATAGATGCTAATTAACTGTACACTGGGCTCTGATTGCAGGTACAGAGTGGTTTGGTGGGGCAGCTTCTCTTGCCTGTAAAATGCTTTATCTTTAAACCAGAGTTCACTTTCTGGAGTATCTAGAGCTATGGAAACTTCTTGCTGCAGGTTTGAAGTGATGACTTCATCAGTTTGCCAGGTTTGGTGCTGTGACTGTGCTGGTTCTTGGAAGGTGGTGTAAAGGACATAGGCACAGCATATTTTGAACTGTCTGGCTCTTAGCTCCCACCAACTGTGCCTGGAGTTGAAGGTGTCCTGGCTGTTACAGAGTGGGTTGAAGCAGGCTTAAAAACCAGAAATGCCTTCCATGTTGCTTTTATGCTCTTGTGTTTGGGTATTACAGTTGTGTGAGGTTTTTTTATTTTCGGGGGTTGGGAGGGAGTGTGTGTGTGTGTAGTTTTGGTTTTATGGGGAGGTGGGTTTGGTGTTTTTTTTTTTTTAGTAGTCTGTATCTGGTACCTGTTCTCTAAATATTACTACCAGTCTTTGCCTTCAAGGAATTACAACTCTTTCACTGTATTTCTTAGTATCTTGGCAGTCTTTAAAAGTGCATTATAAGCATAGTTACAGGCAACAAGTGGCCAAAACAACTGTTACCATATGGCTGGTGACTTAAACAACTGTGACTATCAGAGAGCACTTTGTGAGCCTTCTTTTCCACTGGCTTTTCTCATGACTTGGTTACAAATGTTGGGTAAAGGTGCTTCTGGCAACTTTTTCTTTGCTGTAGATATTAAAGGAGAAAGCTTGTTGCCTTATGTCAATCTACAGAGCCTCCTCTTAAATTTGATAATTTGTGCCTGGTGTAGTATTCCTTACCCTTGCTGAAAGTCTTAGATGTCATATTAACTGCTAGAAAGCCAGCTGTGCACTTACTTACAGGTCACTGACCAGCAAGAAAAACGTGTGCAGATCAAATTGTAAGGTTTTTTCTTTCGCTGTTTGTCTGTCCAGGATGGCTGGGATGGAGATGAGAGATCTCTGAAGTCAGGTCTTAGAGCATGAGGTTTATTGTGAAGGAGCAGGGGTGCAGGGGACCTGCTAGGAGCTGCCAGACGCAGCTCGGAGCAGGTCAGAGAGCAGAGAAGAAGGATACAGAGTACAGAATAGAACAGAATACAGAATACCTTTTTTCCCGTTTACATCTCAATAAATCATCTTTTGTGCTGAATATTCTAACTTACATTAACCAATCTAGAACAAGCTACAAATCCTATAACATTTACATACAGCCTATAAGAATCATTGTATTACCATATGGCGTTATATTTTAAACTCTAAAAACTGCTTTTTGGACCCTCTGCCAAGTTGGCAGGGTCTGCTCTGACCCTTGGACCTTTCTGTGAGCAGAGGGTATTGTTTCATCAAAGGGGATTACCTTCAGTCTGCTATACCATTGTTTTTCAGTGATTCAGTAACTGAGGTTTGGTATCTCAAAGCTTGTTTTCATTTCAATCTTGCCTAGAGTTTCCATATTCTCAGCATCTTTTGCTAGGTACTCATAATTATATGGTTTTCTTATTTCCTTGAGCCCAACACCAAATGCTTCCAATGCACTTATGAGGCTGATTTGAGCAGAGAATCTTCCCCTCGGAAACACGTACGGTTTCTCAGCTGTGCAGTTTGGGTGAGGTGAGGCCCTGGGAGAGAAGTGGATCATTAAAATATGTTTATCATATGATCATTAAAATGTTTTGCCTAGCTCCTTCTTTCTGCCTGTTTTTTATTCTTTGACTAATGTGGATGGACCCTGCATGAAGAGATGGTAGAGCTGCTTTTTATGAGATGAAGCAGCTCTGGGTTCCTGGCTGACAGCTGGGGGAAGCATTTAATGGCACAGTAAGTGCTATGAGGCTGATGCTGACAGCATGAGAAGCAGAGTAAGTCTCTAGCTGTCTGGAAATAATGGCTTGTGCAATCTGAACAGGAAATCTAACTTGGATTAGGGTATTGCTTTCATAGTAATAAAAAACCCTGGAGGAAGGGGGGGCATCTGCATATCCTCTTCAGAAAAGAATACAGGTGCTGGATGCCTTCCCTGTGGTGGCTCAGGGTGATTACAGTCTGAACTTCTGTCTGCAGCTGACAGGAAAATTGGACTTTTTGTTTTTATCACAGGGGATGGAGAAACCCTCTTAGATTTGTGCTATTGATTTTTTGCCAGAGTATCTGGAGATGTCTTGGAAAAATTGGGGTAGTTCTTCCTGCACTGTTTCTTTTAGCTGTTATTTCTTTGGGAGTTATACTTGGGCATCATGCAATGTCCAGATATACTGTTGATCACTTGAATTTAGGGCCACTAACTGGCATTGTTAAAACTGTCTTTCACCTCTAAAAGGTAAAAGTAAAGGAAATTTAAGGTTATGTAGTAGAATACTGATAATTTTTTTCTGTTAGGCTTTTCACAGATGAACAAGATAAATTTTTTCAGAAAATATAATGAAAACTGGAGTTTGACCTGATCTCGTGACTGTATAGTTTAAAAATAAGAAATAGTGGAAGATTTGCTTATTGGGGTTGGGAGTGCATAGTGTATACTCAAGTCTCCTTGCTTATGGTCTCATCAACAACAAGCCCCGCCCTTAGGTTTCTGGCATAGGGGCTGTTTCTGGGCCTGAATAGCAGATTTTTCTGCTGAAACTCGTGTCTGAAGACTGCGTGCTGCAGCTTTTTAGGGGAGAGATAGTTGTCCTCTCTATGAAGAAAGGACACTTGCCTTGGGGCCCAAAGTTTGACATGGAGATTTCAAGAATTTTTTTTCCTCCCATTGGAGAAGTATTGTCCTTACGAGGTTAGGAAAAAGGAAGGAGTTTGGCATGCTGTTTGTGGGGAGTCAGGTAGCCACAGATCTGGGCACCCGAATCTGTCTGCACATCGTGTACAGCAAGTTATTGTAACCAAACAATCTATTCAAGACTGAAATGGGTAACCCAATGGTTTCTTCTTTCTGAAACATTTTTGCTTCATGTATGGCAGTATAAATACTAGATACCTGAAAAGTAGAAGCAAAAGCTCTTGTTGTGTAACTTTTCCAATTCTTACAACAAAGCCAATGTGTGAGACCAGGATCAACTTTCCTCATGGCTTGAAGGCATGGAATGTGCATAACTCCTTCCCCAGGTGAGTGTCCTGAGGAGGCTGAATGCCCTTTGCTGCTTTGGTCTGTGTGAATCAGTAGAAATATCCAGTGACTGAAGATGGTACCAGCTCTGTACAAGGGATTAAATAATTTTCATGTGTTGCTGTGGCACAACATGAAATTTCACAGGCCTACCAGGCTTGGTGTTGTGAAGGGTAGATGTGACTTTTGTTTAAGCAAAGCAGAGATTTAACTGAGGTTTCTGAATATTATCCTGATGACATGAATTCAGACATACTCAGGTCAATGACCTTTTTGGCATAACGTGACACTTGAAAACATTCATAGGCAAAAGGGCCAAATGAAGGAAAGTGAGCCTCCATCTGTGGTATAGGAAATACTGCCGCTTCTGTCCTGTGTTTATATTAGTCACAAACATCTTAAGTAACTGGGTTGTGGGTTTGGGGTTGTTTTTTGCAGGGGTGAGGTGGAAATGACACAGGCACACTGTGTGCACTTTGTGCCTTTTATCTGAACACATCACATTCTTGTAAAGTGCACGCTGAAATAATTTCAGATAACATGATGTACATTTCCTACCAGCTGCTGCTCTGCAGCTGGTTGTGATATTTCTGCAGCTGTGGGACAGAAAGGTTCAGTCTCAGGAGCAGATATGTGATGACAGCATGAGCTTTAGCTAATGAGTGTGTACTCTGTGTGGAGACCCTACTACTTAGGAGGTACTGTAATATTTTCTTGAACTAGCTAGACTGAAGCTGGCAAATAAACTGCAATCACACCTCCTAAGTGGGGTGTGGACATGACTGCAGTCTGTTGCTATGGGGACAAAGATAAGTCCCATTTTATAGAATGGTACTGAAAGCTGCTGTACCCTGGCAGTGCATGACCTGTAAGCAAGCAGTTACACAGCACTCTTGTTGAAGGATGTCAAAGTTGATTGACTTGATTAGATCTTAAAGCTGGTCTAGGGAAGCAATGTGTGCAATCACACTGATCAGACATCCCAACAGTATGAATGCTGTCGCCAGCTTCAGGCAGGCTGGAAAGAGGAGTAGGCACTTAGACCTCTGCTCTCAAAGATTTTGTGAGTGTTCACAAGTGAGCAGAGAGATTCAAAGCAGTACCCTACCAAGGGATGGAAAGGCAGAACTGTACCTGGCCACAAGTTAACGAGTACTATTCAATACAATAAGCAGGTTAGGAGATCTGTGTGCTATATCTGTCCAGAAAGGCAGAAGGAGGAAAGAAGTCTAAGAAGCAATAGCCATAGGTCCGTTGAGAAGCAGGCTCTGTTAGTTCTGCTTCTTGCAGAACAACTTTGACTTACCTTTTTTCTCAGAAATTTCATCTTCCTAAAAACAAGTACTGAAGTCTTTTAGCTGCTTTATTTCCCTACAGAAACCAGATTGCACTTACTGAGGCTACATGTTGCCCTGTTTTTTAACCTTTCTTAGATTTAGTTACAAGACCATCCCAGCTTTAAGAGAACACATTTGAAAGACAAAGCATGTCGTTCCTTAATTTTTGTCCATGAGAACAGAAAGCTGTTTTTATTCTTGTTCTTTGACCCCTATGCGAGCGTGACCCTTAATAGTCTAGAAGGAAAATGCAGCGCTTTGGGAATACCTGTTCCCTGTGTGTGCCTGAACCCAGCCATACTGGGGCAGGACTGACACCTAGTGTGGGCTGGGTGGAACTGAGCATTCGGCTCACGAAGCCAAGCTCAGCAAAATTTACTTGAAACTTTGGATGTCATAGAGCTTTTGATCTAAAGGTTTTCAGTGTGGGCATCTGACAGCTCACTTGTCCCCTTGCTCATCTTTCCAGTACCTAGCAGAGATGCTGCTGTAGTGAACAACCATGTCAGCTGAAAAATGTGGTCCCCTTTTTACCTGACTTCCTTCCCCAGCTGGCTGATTTTTGGCCATCAGATACATTTCTGTCTTATGTAAGACAGTAATCCACTGTATTTTCTACAGATAGAACTGCCTCATTCATGTTACAGTCATACTTTAGGCATTGAAGATGGTACTTGTACTGCTGAGGCTAATGCAATACTATGCCTTTAAATTAGTGGTAACTCTTGAGTGTCTTACTCCCTTGAAGAAAAGGGAGCAGGTCTTGGAAGGTTGAAACAAATGCAAACAGCAGGGTGAAACTTAACCATGGGAGCTAAATATTTCTAGTCTTGAATTTAAGCTATTGCAGAGCTTCCGGATAAAAAATTTTCATATCTGTGTTTTAAATTGGTGTGATGTTTTGTATCACTAGACCCTAATAAACTGGATGGGGTGTAAGTCTGTTGCAGATAGTTATTCTCTATGACAAAACTCAGAGTTACCATCATAGCTGTAATTATTTACTTTATTGTAGCAAGACTTCATCTTAATTACCTGTATAGACACACCTCAGCCATGTATTAAAAGAAACAGCTCTCCCTTTCTCCAGATCTTACCCCTGAAACATGCCCCAGCTGATAATTATCTTATTTCTGTCACAGAGTCTGAGTCAAATCTGACTTTGGACTGACTTCTTTGAACATGTGTTTCATCTAGGTTGCCTAGTTGTTAGTGGTTGCTTTGAACCTAAATGATTTTAAGAATTGTTTAAGGATTGGTTTTAGCCACTGTTTTCCCCCTGTTCTTGCTTTGAATGGTGAGGCAGGATAATTCTGTTTCTTAAATCACAGCCTGCTGTTTCAATGGCAGGTGAAAGGGGGATATACTGGTTGCTTCTTAACCAAGTAAGTAACCACATTTTCAACTCCAGTGTTTGGAACACCATCACAGCAGTGTTGCAGTCCACAGTAACTGTGGTGCAGCGCAGGGAGGCTGGCACTGGGTAGCCTGAGTGCAGCTGTAGTTTAATTTTGGCAGGGTTGGCATGCACTTTGGGATGCTGTGACTGGCTGACGCATACTAGTCCCAGTGTCACAGACCTCAGTTCAGGTCAATGGAAAGCTGACCTGCAATCAGGCATTTTGATATTTGTGGTATATACATTAATTTCAAGTCTTTACATTTCTTAGTCTTGGCAGTTCCATCTTTTAATCCTGCTTGTGAGATCTGTGTCACCTTATTCGAAGGAGTGACAGCAGTGGCACGAAGGGTAGCTTGTTATGAGATTCTGAGTGGGTTTGTTTCCATGAGATGGGCCCCTTAGGAAGAAATGCATTAGGAAGGAGGGACTTAGCACCTCATCTTGTGCATGGCTGCCTCTGCCAACAAGCCAGATGCCACTACGCTGCAGCAAGAGCCTTGCTTTGGGCTGCAAGCTATAAGCAGCCCAAGAATTATTCCGGGGTAATGAGGAAGCTTGACAAGCTTGCAATAACTTCGTCCAACAGTAGAGGTCTGTCTTGTTTGGCAAAAGGGTTTTTATCAGTTAAGAATGAATTCTTGTATGAGAACTTGGGTAGGTTTTCAGTTGTTTTTAGGGTGAAGTTTTTTTAATGATAAGAGCTGGCCCAAAAGTGCAGTGTGCACTTGAGTGAATCATATTTCGCAGTAGCTGGAGAGCTCTAGCAATCACTGAGCTGGTGTGAGAAGCTGTAACTAGAAGCTGAAGCCTGTGCCCCTCCCCAGACCCAGTACTGAGAAGAGAGATAGAAACCGCTGGCAGACTTTTGGAAGTGTGGAAGTGATTTTTTCAAACACTGGGAAGGGAGCTTGTCCTTCTCTTGCAGTTTTCAAGTCAGAACTGAATTCCTTTCTAGAAAACTGGCTTTAGCCAAACCCCAGTTATTTGGCTTCAGATAGGCGCAAGTGGATGAAAGTTCATGGCTAATGTTAGACAGGGATTGTTATAGCAGATGAATGTAGTTTTTTTTCTTCTAATGTTAACTCACAAAACTGCAAAGCTTCTGCCAGAACTTGTCTTTCAACCCAAATCACCTCTAAATATTCTCCATATCCAATTATCTGTTACATCTGTGAATAGAGAGATTCTGTACAGTCTAGACATAGTTACACAAACTCCTAAAAGCACGGGTCTCTAGTGTGGGTTTTTTGTTACTTAAACCATCTCTAGTTCATCATTTTTCTGTTAAGGTATGCAATTTCTTCAGCCCTTTGCTTGTACTGTTCTGGAATGATATTTTCCTTTAAGTTGTGGTGCTGTTTTCATCGAGCTATTGGAAGCTTATATTCAGTTTTGCTGAAGTTGAATGACTTCAGCCCAAACACCTAATTTGCCATTTATGAGTCAGAACTATGATAATTTCTGCCAATCATCCTGTAAAGCATCCTACAACTTGGCTAAGTACACAACATACAGATGGTCCTCTTGTTCCCTCTATCCAAACTTAATGCAAGTTTGCTGTTAATCAATATAAATTTCAAAATCCTGTTTTCATATTCCATCTTAATTTTGTAGGTAAGAATTTGAGAGGCAACTGGTGAACTGCCCTCTTGCATTACAGACCAAATTTGCTAAGTCTTAATGGTAGTTCTTTGGGTACTTGTCCATATAGAAATTTTGAAAGGTAAACACAGTGTAAAATTCTACATAAATGCAGTCAGAAAATACTAATTCTAATTTAGTGGAAGGTTATTAGCTGAAAATAGAGTCCTGCATTAGCTAATCCTTAATTAAACAGATCTTGAAGTTGCCTAAATCAAGCTGCAACTTTTGTTGCTCTTTTCCTGGCTTTTTTTGGTTTAACTGAATGTTACAAATATAACTTTAGAATCATCCCTGTATTGACAGTGTTTTTGCTGCCTTATTGCTTTTAAAATTCTGGGTCCTCTCAGAATAAAACTCCTGTGAGAAGCTCTACATTTTCCAAGCATTCACCCCCTAGCACATTGTTTTGAGGTGACTTAATCTAGCAGAGTTTGTTTTACAGTAGGTTATGATCAACTGCAGAAATTACTGGAATTACTAAAAAGAGTATTATTGTGCTACCTTACACGAGATAAGATAATAAAGTCAGTGGGAAGATGGATTTTTTTTAAATCCATGAGCAAAGAACTTTTATGTTGTCATTGTGATATTATATTCTACATTCATATTTTTGATACCTGTCTTAATAGAAGAATAATAGCATCTTTAATCACATGAAAAAGTGGTGAAGAGGGTTGTTTTTTTTATTTCCTTTTATTTTGTTTTTTAAAAAGTCACTAGTGTAGCTATTTCTAGAAATCTCTTTCAAAATGCTAACAGTATGCAGGGATGGCATTGTTATCCCAAGTATTGTGGCACTGTGGGGGATGCAGAACACAGACTTCAGAGCAGCAATTCTCTTTCTGTTTGTGAAGCATTGGGGGGTGTATAGGAGGAGGTGAATAGGCAGTAGCAGCGGAGCTATGCCACTGTGCTGATTTCTCTCAGTTGGAACCCTCTCTTCAGTTCCAGCCATTTCACCTTCAAAAAAGCATGGAGAAACATGCTTATTGAGGCCAAAGAGCTGGTGGAAAGTTATTAGAGCAGTGGAGAGATGTGTATGAGGAGATGGGAAGAATATTAAACCTCTTTTAAATAAAGGCAAAACAGATAGGAGATGGTTCTTTTGGTTTTGCTTTTGTATGGAGAAGTGAAGATCAACTAATTTAAGAAATTACAACATTTTTCTTTCTTCTATGTATGTCTAAAATGTGCAAGAAATTAAAATGCAGGTAGATTCAAATGAGTGCTAATAAACAAACATAATAGAACTAAGTTTGTATTTCATCCTAAAGAAAAGATGTGATGTGTTTCCAGTTGTGAGTTTTTCTGTTTTTCTCCAAGTTCTCTGGCTTAAGTCATGATTACTTCTGGTTTTATATCCTCTATAGCTATGAGGAAAGTGTAAGAGTCACCAATATAATAAATACTTTTGTATCTCTGAAAGTGTGTGCTTTTAGATCATCTATAAACTTAGAATATTTAAAATGTCCAAAAAAAAAAAATGTCCAAGAGACATGCTTGTTAGAGTACTCTAATTATACACTGAGATCTTAGTCTGAGGCAGTCACTTAGGGCAATAAGCTTTCCTGCTTCACTCTGCTAAGGAATTGCCCTCAATGTGAGTTAATCCTTACAGTGGTTGTTGTAATAAGAACAGTATGAAAGCTTTTCCATTTTCAAATCAACTTAACTACATAAGTTATTTGCTTGTATTTACTCTGTCTATTGGAAAGGTCAGGTGAAGATTTGAATCTGTGTTCAAAATAACTTACTAATGTGCCATATTTCCAGTATATATCTAAATTACAGATCTACCATAAAGACATTAAAAACCAATAGAAACCCTAGGCAATTTCAGGTTGTAGCCACAGATGAATTATCAGTTACTCCTTCTGCAGCGGTCTTGCTTTTCATTTTTGTTCAGTGACTTTCTGTTCGTGAAGACATTTTGAATGCTTCCTTTTCTTTTTCTTCCCACCTTGCTCTGCTTGTCCCTTTGGAGTGCTGTAAAATGTATGCCTAAAACTTGAACCTGGAAGTAGAAGCATGTGCCAAGCACTGTGTCACCCTAGAATCCTGCTTTCAGTGGATCCATGTACCTCCATCTGCATGTAAGAGGTCAGAACCACCATCCTGGAGGGAAGGCAGTGATTTGACCTGGTACTTCTGAGTCTATTTTTTTCCAGGTGTTTTTAACACAGTTCTCACTTTGAGTTTTGGAATGACTGTATTTTTATTAAAATTGAGTAAATTAAAAAAAGCTGAATCCTATACCTCAGTGAAAGAAGCAGAAATACCCAAAGTCCAACTTATTTTGCAAATTAGGTTCTCTTTTCCCAGGCAGTCCTAGCAGTTGGCTGCCACAATGAAAGCAGTGGCTCAGAAGTAAAGTATGTGGTGCTGAAAGTGCAAGTCCAAAAAATTCAGTCCTTGCTCACAAATGTCGTTAGAGAATTTTTTCTGTGGTCAGAGCTTGAGCATACAGTGTTATGTCTCCTTTAACATATTACCTGCTGGCATATTTTCCTGTTCATCATGATGGTAGTGGTTCATGTTTGTCTGGTGAAAGTGCCAGATTGAACCTTTTTGTTGCTGGAAGGTTAGCTCTGCCTGTAAGATTATGATGAAAACTAACTATCTGGATGTTCCCCAAATTGTAATTTAAGTGCCATCTGTAGCCAAAAATAAGGCTTTAAATTGCTCTTGAAGTTGCTGAATTATGGTTTCCATTGTTTATCAAAGAAACCTCTATCTAGAGAGAGATTATATCATACTGAATAGTGATCTTGAAAAAATAAAAGATGAAGGTGAGAGTCAAAATAAAACCCCAACAACCACCCACCAAACCCACCAAAAACCTGCTTGTCAAGAGTCCGCTGTGCCTTTTTCGTGTCCCTAGTGCTAAGAGCTATTCTGCTAACCAGGTGTGGTACTTAGCTGGCAGACATGGTGCATCACAAGCTTGATAAGACAGTAATTGCAGAACCACTGTGTGTGTGGTACTTCAGAGCTGGGTCACCAGGAGAGGAGAGCTCATTGAGGGTACATCTGAGCCTTAAATCTGGCAGGGTTTAGCAATCTGCATGTTCTGGAATGTACAGCTGTTCATTTTGCTGCCCATGTGGCAACTGGACCTTTGCTACAGACTCCTCACTGTAGGTGAGGAGTGAAACTCCTTTAAAAATGTCGGCTGCTTCCTTGATGTTCTTCCTATATGTGAAAAGATTCAACTTGTTTCTGTTCAGTGGCAATTCTTTAAATGTCGGGGTCCTAAGTGCAAATATTTGAAAGGTTTGTCAATCTCAGAAATTAAATTTCTTTGAAAGCTTGATAGGTGTGTAGTCTTGTCCATGAGTGACTTCTCCGAGGGTCCTTCTCTGAAGTGTCCCATGGCTTACACTGGACTTTTACAGAGAAGCCCCAGTTGCAATTTTAGGGTTGAAAATTTAGGGTGCTGTCAAGACTTGAGCTCTCACAGCATGGCTGTTGGTGTTGTGCTGCCTAAATCACACCAGAGCTTCGTGAGCTGTGATATGATCACACGTTTTGATAAGTTTCCTTGATTTGGGCATATTTGAAAGTATAGACCTTCATTCAGAGGAACAAGTCTCTGACTCTGACAATTCTGCTAAAGGGCTCTCTAATGAGAACAGCTTTATTAGAGGCACTGGATTAGGTTTCCAAATGTAAGTAATTTCAACTGTGTACAGTGTTACAAACCTTACCTCATCAGTAGAGGCCTTTGATCACTACAGAACGTTTAGCAGCATTTATGAAATGAGAACAAATTACTACTTTAGAATATAGTGAAAATACTGTCAGAACCTGTAATTTTATTTCAACACAGTAGAAACTTAAGAGTAAAGTGTGACTGGGAATCACCCTATGATCATCTTCAAATGTGTGTGGCTTTTGGTATTCAGATAAACTATGCCTGCATGTAGAGAAGCGTGGTGTTAATGACTTATTTACAGCCTTTTTTTGTCCTGTTGCTTTGTTCATAACTTCCATCCCCTTCTTCTGCCTCCAGCAAGGGATGTTTCTAGTAGCGTAGGTGTGAAGCTATAGGGAGACTGTGAGAAGTGGCCAGAGAGCTGCATGTTTATGGACATAGGTATTTTCCCCTGCTATGCTGCTTAACCTTGTCACCTATGTTGTCACCTATGTAGAAGAGTACCCCTCTGTCGTCTTCCAAACTTGAGCACAGGCCTTGACTATAGTAGAAATAAGGGAGGGTTATCTCATATTTTAACCAATGTGAGTTTTTTGTAACCAGTATGCACAGTGCAGAGTCCTAAATATCTTGAACTTGGTTAAAAGCAGATCAAAATCTCAGCAGAGCCATGAATTGTAATGCAACTTTTGAGGATAACCTGATTTTTGTCTGATGAGGAGGGGAAGAAAAGAGCATGGATTATTGTGAGTTTGTGTGAAATATCCCCCTTCCCCCAAAAAGAACCCCAACAAAACTCTTGACTCTTGGAAAGATTTGCAAAAGACTAAACTAAACTTTAATAGCTGCTGAGTACTGATGTTGCTTAAAAAGGCTTCTGAATAGAAATCGACTTGAAGGTGGCTTGCATTTATAATAAAGATTTAGAGAAAATACATGGAGCTGTTTTACCCTCATGAAAGTGTAATAAAGAAAGGAAAATCTTGATTGAACCTTGATCACAATGTCCAAATTCACAGCACAACTCGAATCCCTTAAAAACCTTGGCCATAAATCTCCTTAAACTTTGTAATATAGTAAGTTTCAGGAAATAAAATATACGTCTCTTTTCTTAGAGGTTGTTCTCCTTTCCCATAAAGTTACTTCTACATCTAGGTATTTCCCAATTGTGATGTAGTCATGTTTCTTTTTTCTATTTTTAATTGCAGAGATCTGTTTTGTTTGTTTCTGGTGTAAAGGTGATGCAGTCTTTTTTTTTTTATTGAGGGCATCTCAAAGAGTAGCTCAAGGATTCTCAGGGCAGCAAGGAGACAAAGAGGGTTTTGTGGAGAAACAAATTCCTTGCTTTTATTGCAGTACTCCTTGTCATCAGTCCTCCAGGAAACTGCCTTTGTTTTGGGTGTTTGGGAAGGTGTGAGGGGAGAGTTGTTTTAAAAGTTTGAGCAGGATCTGCCAAGCAGTGGTGTTTGCTAATTGGAACAAGAGGGGAAAATCATGGGCTATTGCTGCTGCCTGAAGTGGGCACTTCCAAGCCCAAACTGCTGTGGATTTTGGCACTGGTTATTTTCAAAAGGGAGTAGAGTTCTGTTTTCCCAGGTCAGTGCTTTTGACTTGCTCTCATGTATTCAGTGCTATACAGACCTCAGGCTCTGTCTATCCTCTGTGGTCTGCTTCCTTGTTTATCCCTCCAGGTGGCTCTTGAGGAGATGCAGTTGGTATATCAGGACAGAAAAGGTGATACACTCATACCTTTAGGCTTTTGAGGAGTGCGAGGGGAAAGGAAAAAGTTTTTCTGTGATCCAAACTTCCTGATTGAATATGCTTAGTTATTTTTAAGTAAGTTTGGGGAGAAAAAGCCTGAAAACGGGTAATCACATTGGAATCTTTCTTGCTCTAAGTTACTAATGATCTGTAAGAGAGCTGGATCAGTCATTTGCTGTGCAGCCCTAGCAAGCTTAAACAGATTTGCATTAGCCAGTTGTCTGGAGAAATCCTTTCAGCATCAAAAAGGAAAAAAATCCACTTTTCTATGTAATGACTTCAAATAATTGAGGGGGGAAAGCTGACAAAAATGTCAGTTTTGATTTTTGGGTATGCAGACACTAGCTTGCATTAAACAATTCTCCCGATATTTTGTAAGTCTGTGAATTTTTAAATCAAAACAGGAGGTAAAATGGAAACCTGTTAGCTACAGGACTAACACTTGGTTAGAATTGCTGATAAAATAATTTATTTTTTCAAATTGTGCTTCTTATTCTTTTTTACCCATGTGAGTTAAAACAGGAAGGTATTTTATCTTTTCAGATTTGAATTACTAAGGGAAGTAGAAACTTCAGTAGGTGTAGAAAAGGGTAGCTGTAACACCACCTACATTTTAATGGAACTCTTTAATATTGGTTCCAGTCAAGAGTTAGCACTGTGTTGAAAGAAAAATCTGAGCTATATTTTTCTTTAATATAAAATACTGTATATATGCTTTACGTGCAGAACTAAATATAGCCACAGGATGCTTTATTCCTTCAGTCTTGCAGAATTTGCTCATGGCCAGCTTCTCCTGGGATGCTAATGCCATCTTTCTAATACTAATGAGTATTAGTATTAGATGGAGCAGGCCTGCGAAGAACTGTGTAGTTCATAAACAAAAATAAATAACAACAGCAACACAGTTTTAAAATATGGTGTTCCTTCCATTGGTTTGGTCAGAAAGATGAGATGAGCATTCATCAATGAATGAAGCATCTCTTTCATTTAAATTGTCCAAGCAAAGCCTGTATAGCATGTAACAGTGCACTGACTTGAAAAGGGCAGAGAGCTGTGTGTGGAAGGAAAGGTGTTTCTGCACATGGAATTTGGAGGACTTGTTTATATGTGAAATGTTGCTTTTAGCTGGGAGGATTGTGAATAAGAAGGGACTGTATGTGTTACATCTGTTCACTGTCAGATTTAACAAAAATCAATTATCTACCATAGTAACCGTGACAGAATTCAGGATGTATTCTGACATACAGACATAGATAAATACCTAAAAATAATGCTAAAGGTGTGTCTTCAGTCCTCAGTGTTTTTCTTGGTTTTAAAGAAACACAAGACAATTCAAACAACAAAACCACAGAAATTCAGAGTTATAGTGGAAATCCTACCTTTGACCTTTGCTGGAATGCAGCTTTTTTCCAAAACCTGATTATGTATTAGAAGTCAGGGAAGTGTCTTTATGGTACTTTCAGCTTAAATCTAACTGTTTAGCTTGAGTTTCTTTAAAGAACTAGATGAATATAGAGTCTGGGATGATTATTTTCTCAAAGGAAGGAAGTCATGAATTTAAATCTCTTCAAAGTATTTTTATTTGCTCTTGTAGAGGAAAACCTTGCAACTTTTGTGGATGCAAGTGCAGAAATGAAAATGCAGCCAAATAATTATGGTAGGAAAAATGAAATTCTAAGTCAACACTGACTCTGAGGAAACTCCTAGGCAGAAGTTCAGATACTAAGAAATGATGGAGATCCTGGTGATCTGGAGTAAGAATTGTTAGTTTTAAAAGTAGTAAGTTTCTTGGTAATGCATACCCCAAAATCACAGGGTTTTTAAAATTGGATAGCTTGAAGGGCTTCAAGTTTCAAAACCAAACTTGCCCATTTGTAGCTGTGCTGTTGAGAAAGATACTATGGCTGCAATTTGTTTCTGCTACATGCATCCAGGTGGGTTTTATGGTGTGTTCACCATTCTGTTTTTACAGGTATCCTGGATATTTTTCCACTTTACACAGTGTGCAGTGAGATCTTCCTAAGAATATTTTTTTTCTAACTTTTATCAAAATTGAACCCAAGGCTTCAAACATAAATAGCACACCAAAGAATTACCCCGTCTTGCTTCTCGTGTTCCCCAGTTGTCAGTTTTGGAACAATTTCTTGAAATGGGACTTGGAATCATCTCTTCTCCATGTTGTTTTGATAGATATCCTCATGGTGCAGGACGCTTCTCAGGAAACTAGTCTGCAATTCTCCACCGTCAGTCTGATTGCCTGATGGCCAGAATAATCTAAGTGCTTTTACCAGGTCTGTTGCTTATCTTCAGCTCTTGGTTTATCATAGTGATTGTCCTGGGTCTGTATCTTTCTCCTGACCAATATTTTGACATACCTCGCACTTCTGTTCTGTGGCATTTTCGGTGTGCTGCCTCTTCAGCTGGACTTGGGGTGCATAGTGGCACTAGTTCTCAGAGTTTGGTTCTGCATTTTACTGCAGTTGTCCTTTACCTGTCATGTTTGGCCTTCCCTTAAATACAAACCTCTGCAGCTAAGTGTGCACTGAACTCTCTTAACCTCCTGTTTCCTTGGCTTGCCTCAGACCTTGCCACTTGCTGGAGGGTTAAGCACATGTGCCTTTGTAGGAGTGGAAATTTGCAGTGACATTTGATGGGGCTTGTGGTGCTTAAGCTCCTGAAGAATGGGCAGCGAGAGGGCAGGGGAACAAACAAGAGTCCTTGTGGTAAGAAAACTATGCAAATCGCAGAAAAATGATACAGGTAGAGATGGACTATTAGAGATTTGCAGCTTTTGTGAAATCGTATTTATAGCATAAAAACAGGAGATGGAGATTTGGGAGCAACTGATAGTGTTTGGAAGAAATTCCCCTCATAATACATTTCTGTGTATTCTTATACATGCTGACTCTTCAAATACTGATCATGGAGGTAGCTTGACCATGGAGTGATTTTTAAACTGGTTAAACTAGCTGCTTCAGCATGGGCTTCATTCTTAAGCATAGGGATTATCCCACTGGCATAACTGTAAGTGAACACAGTGTTGGATATCAGATCACCCTAGAGCACTTGCTGTTTTAGGACACCAGAGGCCCAGGAGATGCAGCATTACTGGTGTGCTGCTGAGCACTGTCCTTCCTTCTGAAGCTGAGCTTAGATTGTAAATTCCCAGAAGGAAGGCAGCGATGCCCATGATCGCTGGTTCCTATGGTACTGAATCAAACTCAGCATTGGTGTGCTCTATAAATACCTCTGTATGTATCTGTATATAACATCTTTGCATGCAATCTCTCTGTAGAGCTTTTTCTAAAAACTATTCAGAGGAAATAAGTCTTCAAATTATTTGAAGAGAACATAAATGACAGGCTCTTTCCTGTGCTTGGCTGAATCACATACAATGTGATTAATAAACAGGTGCACAGTGACAAGCTGCACTCAGCAGGCAGTGCTGGGTCATGTTCAGAGTCCTGGACACTGAGTTTCTTCTCTAGCACGGGATTTGAAAGGATCAGTGAGATACTGAGCATCTCTGTGCCTCTTTCATTCTCTTGTAAATTCTTGCCCTTGTATAAGCACCTTTTTTAACTTTGCAGGGTTTTTCTTTTTAGGGAGCAATGCAGACCTCTTACCTGGTCTCTTCCTCCTTGTGCTGACAACACAGCTGAAGGCTTTGACTGGAGATGGAGTGTCTGTATTATAGCTTCCTTCTTTGAGTCAGAAATGAGATCCAGCCTGGCTCTTGCTTTTAATCTGTTGCGGGGCTGGGCTGGTGTTTGGTGACGCATTGAGCTAAGCTGACTGCAGCGAGTTAATAGAGAAGGCAAAAGGTGTCGAGCCCCTGCAGAATGGCTCAAGTACTTGCAATGCCTGACCTGTATCTTGGATGGTGAAAAAAAGATGATAAAGCTGCCTCACAAGAAATTGCAGAAATTTTTCCTTAAAAAGGTAAAGTGCTTTTTTTTGTTTGCTTGCTTTAGTTAGGTTGGTGAGAAAGTTTGATAATTGCATTGTTTTTGTGCTCTCAACCTTGTGATTTCTTTGCACTGAGATGCCTTGAACTGTTCTCTCAGTGTAATGTTGTTCTTGGCTTGGGGTCTGGGGCACAATGAATATCCATCAAAAGCAGACTTCAGCAGCATGCTACAGGGGTTAGTTTGATTATAGATACAGTTTACAGGTTCTGTCACCCTGTTGTGTTATGCTGGCTTTTAGCAGTGCTCCTTGACTTAGTGCCACTGTATATTCTGAATCTGCCAGGCAATTTAGTGCTAAGTTTTTTGTGGTGTACAAGGCAGAATGCTGCTTGTTGACTGGCTCTCATTTTAAAAAAGAGTTGGTATTAGAAGATATACATATATGTTATGTGTAGACAGTATATTTGCACTCTGTTTTCAAATATATTCACAGAAATCACTGGAACTATGGATACATCTAATAGAAAACTGAATACTTTCAGGTAGAACTCTATTTAAAACTGAGTTTAAAACTATCCCCAGATAATATGTTTCTGTAAAGCACTTTACCTAGCTAGATATTGAATGATGTGGTAATTAGCTATCCAAAACACCATTCTTTAATTTTAATGTCTGTATAATCTGGATCCTTTGTTGGCAACACATAAGCATTTATCCCATAGGTTGTGAAAACATACTGTTTTTTTCCCTCCTCATCTTGGCTACTCATACACAGAGATTATTAGCGGTTGATTAGAAGTGCAGTCTCTTTATTCTGTAAAGCATCTCAATTTTCATGCAGGGCATTCACAGTCTGTCAGTTGGAATTTTGTATTTTCACCATGTGGTATAATTTAACATATATGACATTTCATACTGATAGCTGCAATATGGTTCTTCAAAATAAAACATTCAACTTCTTTGTATACTAATTAAAGCAGTTTTAAAAGGGCACAAGAGAAGACAGTTGCATTTCAATAGAAGTTGGATCTGTTACGTGGTTCACTGATTTTTGGCGCATTCAGAGATGCAGATGGTTGGTTGTACCTTTTTCTCTGGAGTAAATTTTCAGTATTTAAATGATATCACCATTGTGCTGTTGAACTATCCTTTTAGGGTTTCTAATGTTGACTGAGAATAATTTTGCCATTTGCTAGTTTATATATGCCTTAATGCTGGCATACCTGATCAAATGGTTGTAATTCCACTGGGATATATTAACAACAGTGGTTTTTTTGTTATATTCTTGATTATAGAACTGAAAGCACCTATAATTAAATTAATCCAGTTAAAGTGGATTAAAGTGCAAGAGACAAGACTTATGCTGGATTTTATTTTAATGTAGTTGTTAGAAATTTAATTAATTGATCTACTGGTCTGAAGTGACAAAGTGAAGGTGAGTACAACCAAGGTGGTGATGAGCATAAGTTAACATGAAATTAGCAGTAGGTTATTGGTAGTCTCAGGAGTCCCATACAACTTGTTCTCTCAAACAAGATGTCTGTATGGTGCCACACAACAGAAATCGTGTATCATTCATGTACTTATCTGTGTTGCTGGTTCCTGGTATTTCTCTGGAGGTGGATGGAGTATTTTAAATAAACTGGTTTTATTTGTGATAATGTGCAAAAGAAAATGGTGGGAAACATCTGTAACCCTTCCAGGAGTTATGTACAGGTTCAGTTTGGAGAAGGCCTTTTTCTAGATGCTAAGAAAGGGAGGCACCACAGAACAAGTGGCCAGATATTGCCCTACATTATGTGTGCATACTTTGCACTCAAGTGAGTGCATGAACTTATGACTGAGTCAAGTTTCTGTCTGATGCTGTCATTTGGATCACAGGCATCAATAATTTATGTCATCCTAGATTGCCTGAATATACCACAGCTAGTTAGCATAGAGAATTTTTCTTCCCTTCCTCTTTAATGAGGTTGTAGTGTTATGGTTAAAAAAAACAGTAATTTCCAATAACTGGAAGGTGAATTAGGTGAACTAAGTCTTTGAGTGGTGACTGGGCAGAACTTAGATATTTTTTGAGGGGGGTTGCTGTGATAAATGTGGAGTTCAGCTAATTATTTCGTTCTTTGTTTACTGTGGCCACTCTCACTGCAATATTTTTTTGAAGCAAGTTTTGTGAAGGACCCATAGCTCCCTTCTTCCTTTTGTGAATATAACATCTACCTGATGGCTAGCCTACATGAATATTGTTTAGATGTTGGTGCAATTAAGCTAAAAGGATATGCTTTTAATTTTACATACGAAACAATGCCCCAAATTGACAGATGGGACCTAAGCATGGTCCTGTATTTTCTGGGAAAAAAGTCTCTACTGAAGAATGACATTGCATTTGATGATGGTAGTGAACATCTTCAGGTGCTTACTCTTCAATATTATATACTAAAGCAGCAGTCAAACACCTTATCAGATGTTACTCAGCTTGCTGTTTGTGTAGGCACCAGCAGCTCTTAGACAAGTGAATGATTCTTCTTGAGTACACGAGGGGTGGTTTCAGAGTTGAGTCTTCAATGGCTGTGTTGACAACATGACTTTGGCCTGGAGAGTGACTGAAAAAGGACAGGTTGTCTTTCAGGCTCCCAGAATTACACAGTGGTTCCTAAAACAATTTTTTTCAGGACCAGGAAAAATTAGCTGCTAAGAAAACATTTAACAACTTCTTTGCCTACTGAACCTTGAAAGAACTGTTGTCCTTCCAAAGAAAGGGCAGCTGCTTAACATGTGAGAGTAAATGTAAATTACATTTCCATGTGAACTTACCTGTGCTACTCAGTTTCTTCTGAAAGCTTTGTCTGAAACAATCATGTAGAGAAGTGTTCCTCCTGTAGTACTTTAACTAATTCTTGAATTAATATGCTTTACAAAATTGGTATGCATAGAAAATACAGTATCACATAAACTGTTTGATTTAAGGAATGGATCTGAAAACAGTTGCTTGTAATAAACTATAATTCAGTAATTGAGTTGGCATGAAAATAAAAAGCTAGTGAAAAACATTTTGAATAGCATTCTGACAGAGAAAAATAGGTTTTATTAAAAATGGGTAATTTAGAGTTTCACTGTTAAGAATTAAGATATAATGTCACCTAATAAGAGAGAAGCCCTTAAGGAAAACAAATTAAGACTTCAGCTGATGCATTCTTTTACAGGGATCTGGTGCTGTAAATGCTGATTGCATGATTTATGTAGATGCATATGTTCTTTGTAGCATTAAAAAGGAGGATCTTTAATTTTTTTCAGCATTGTGAAAAACAATTTGGTAATGACTGCAGTATTGGCAGAATATTGCTCTGTTGTAGCTTGTGATAAATGCCTCTGCCTTTTCTCTATTGCCACCAATAGAAGTTTCTGTCCTTAAGGAATATGTGACTGAGTCACTGATGCAAAGGACAGCAGAATGAAAAGATACCTAGCACCAAAAGAATCTGACAGTGCGGACCTGTTAGATGTCTTTCTGTACATTCTCGCATGGGAGGATCATACGCATGGGCAAGGTATTTAGTGATTTTTGTTTCTGGTACTTGTTTATATTTTATGTAAAACAATGTATTTCATACATGTCTATGAAATTAGATGTTTGTTGTATGCATGCTTATCTGTTGTGTTCTCAAGGACCTAGTCAGCTTGAGTTGAGGGAGCTGCTCTGTTGAGGTGATGCTGCCTGTCCATTTTGAGTGGGGGGCTTAAACCCTTCATAGTGGAAGGGTTTTCAAAGATACTCCTCCCTCCTGCATGCACACCACCTGTATTATTCAGTGTCACAGTTCCTGTCCTCGGTGATGACATTGTTTAGTACAGGGTCACCTCTCAGGAATGCAGGGAATTCCAGTGGTGATGACATTGTTCAGCCACAGGGTCAGCTCTCAGGAATGCAGGGAATTCCAGTGGTGTTTAACTGACCCATATATTACTGTGGGACTATTGCAGGACCGTTGTGTTTGGGTAGTGAAATGTGCCTGATCTGGCAAATAGTCTGCTTCTGTCATGACTGGGACAATGTTAGAGAAAAATGGGGATAGTACTTTCCAAATGTGTTGGAGATCATAGAAGGCATGAGAATCAACTTGGGGAGCTGTTTCAAACAAGTGTGTGGGGTTTCTCTTATAACCTACTAATAGGGGTGTGTGTGTAGGGGGTTTCCTTTATGTGGTCCAGAGAAGGTACAGGTTACTTCAGCTGGAGGCAGCCTCATTGGCTCAGGCTGCAAGGACCTAGGTGTTTGATTCATGAGGGCATTGATTTGTGTATGAGGTTGGCACATCATGACCACTGTTGATAGTACTTTGTCTTATGAGTACATGCTAATGAATCTTCATTTTACTACTGTTAAAACTAAGATAGCCAAGCAAAATTACTTCAGCTTGGCAGTTGTAGGGATGCTTTTGAAGCCAGATATGGGAAAGGATTCCATCTGTCACACTCAGCTTACAGTGCCTCAGATTGTTAAACTACCAAGAGCTGTTGTAGTCTAGGGGCCAGCAAGGTTGCTGGGTGGATTTTGAGGATGACTGTTCTTCTTGAGTATGAAGATCTGAGGCTAGTCAAGCCAGGCATCTTCCCCTACATGGTAAAGGGAGAAGAACAGGTTGGAGCTGGGACACCAGGTCAGGGGCAGAGCTTGGGAAAAGCAGCCTTGTGTTGTGGCTGCAGCTGCTGGAGGACTTGAGGGATGGAACAGGTTGGAGAGTGCTGTGTTTGTCACTTTACTTCTGCATATATGAAGCAAACTGCTGCCCTGTGATCCCTATCCTGCGTTTTGCAGGAACATCCATCTGTCTCTCTTTAGGTCTGTGGTATAGGCAGGAGTGGGCAGGAGGGTAGACTGTTTTGCTGCATACACTGGTCTGTTTCTCTAGGCAACTGCATGCCTTGATTGTGCCTAGAGTTGGTTGACCCCAATGCTGTATTGTCTTCCAGCTGTAAACTGGTGTTAAGGAATAACTGCGATATTTTGAACATGCAATATGGACTGTAAGTCCATAGATGTTTTTACGAGGAGCCTTGCTGAAAGTTTTGCTCTAGGAAATATGTCATTATTTAAAATAATCTAGTTCCTTGATTCCCAGAACAGGTAGTGGATAGGCATGATCACTTGGAGCAGGAGATCACAGTATTACACAGAAATCGCTGTCAAACTAACTCTTGAAGCATCTGTTTTATGAGGAGAGGAAAGAAGGAACAACTGGACATTTTTTCTGGCTGGGCTTTAAAAGGAAAAGCTGCAAGCAGGAACAGTTTAGTTCTCTTACTCTTGGTGAGACATTCCTGGTTATTTAAAGAGACTTGCCTGCTTCGCTGTCAGAATACAAGTCTTGGACTTGTCTGTGTGGCACTGGCAGGAATTAAGGCTCTGAGAGTTTTTTGGTTCATGTGTTTTTGCAGCACTGAGTGACAGAAAATGCAACTTTGTTTTGTTGGTAGTTTATTTTGAAAAGATGAAGGAGAAGCTTTCTGAAGTATACTAGACTCCTAAATTTCACAAGACACTAACAGGACAAGTATGCTTTTGAACGTGTAGTTCTTGTAGCTGAAGTACTTGTTCAGTTCT
Organism: Dicrurus megarhynchus; assembly: GCA_013399195.1. Lineage (NCBI taxonomy): Eukaryota > Metazoa > Chordata > Aves > Passeriformes > Dicruridae > Dicrurus > Dicrurus megarhynchus. The sequence continues at coordinate 834,728 of VXAD01008914.1, forward strand.
TGGTGTCAACAAAGAACGAAGCAGGCTGTTCACAGAAGAAGAGGGAATTTCTATTCAAGTCAAGGCAAAGAGTTTTAAAAGGAAAGCAATAAAATTTGGAGTTTCACGTGGCTACAAGGGTGTATTATAATATGTATAATATACATGCATAGAACTAATATAAAAACAAATAGTATGCTAAAATGGCCTTCAGTCATGTATAAACACTACACATGTGTTTGCATGTCACAGCCCAAAAGTTGTATCCCTATATAAAAGGAATAATAAGATTGAATATAAAAGACTTCTGAGTTCAAATAGTTTGATCACTTTCAAAATTACAACAGGAGCTAATCTTTATGCTTCTATTCTGTCCTTTCCTCATGTTACGGGACCTGTACATATTTCTGCCCTTTGTACTCATGTCAGTGTTCTGAAGGAGTGTTTCATTTGAGGGAAGTGAGGAAAGGTTTGTTTTTGAGCTAAGCAACATAGGTATTTTTCTTCTCCTCACCTTATTCTCAGAAATAGTTGAACTAGTCAAGCTTGAAAGTTTGCGAAAGAATTGAGCCTGAGGCAATCTTCTGGTGTGGAGAACGTCAGTCTAAATAGACTTGAGTCGGTAGAAATAGAAGCAACTGAAGCATAATTCTTTGATAGAGGTGCGTCAGTAAATTCAAGAGGAGGTGGTGGTTGTGGAGGCGTTCTGGGAGCCACAACAGAGGGAGAATGAAATTCAGCTCTTGAGCACTGTCTTCACTCTTTCCTCCCTCCCCCAAGCTGCGTGTCTTGGGCAATGCCATGCCCAAGGCTGTGAGCACAGCTCAGAAATACTTACTTACACATAGCACTAATATGCCAGTGAGAGAGCTACTGCTGTCCATGGGTTATGTAACTGGATTGCAAATGAAAATCAAGCCCAGTTTGAGAATTTGTGTGGTGAATGTGCATGCATCTGTGCAGCCTGGGTGGAGTTGTGTTGGCATGTCATTTGTCGTATGTGATACAGCAATTATTTCTATAGGGTCTAGAAACAATAGAACAATAGGGAAGCATGTGGAGAAGAAACTTTTTATTCTTGTACTTGAGGTGGAGGAAAAATAGGTTGCTTTTAAACTGGCACACTGGCCCTGATGAGGGGTTTGGATGGAATAGCAGTACCTATGTTCAACAGAGTGATAAATAATATGAAAAAGTCCCTGGACTTCTGATATGAATTAAGGAAGTAAAATATTAGCTGTATTTTCCAAGTCCAAAGGCTCAATGGGGCTGATCCATGGTTCTTAATGATAACTTGCTGCAGGCTTCCTTCTTCCCCCTCTTTAAAAAAACCCAAACAGAGAAACAAGTGAAATAAATTTAAAAAAAAACCCTAAAACATGACAATGATACAGGACGACCTGTGGAAATGCCAGCAAATTTCCATCTCTTAGATGTACCTGTGGACCGCCTATAAAATTGCTTATGTGGAGCCTAACACTGTCTTAGCGCTTCAATAAGCTTGTGATCTAGTGTGAGGCAGGCCTTGGTAGTGCTTTGAGAAATGTACTGTTTTGGCCCAGGGAAAAGCCTGGAGATGCTAAATGCTACCAGGTGATCTCTGTGTTCAGCCTGCCACGACTGCTCTGTGTTCCTTGCATGCAGCATGGCTTGGGCTGTGTTGCCAGCCTGTTTCCTGCCTTGCTCTGCTCCTCTGGGCATCCCTCCCGGCCATGACACACGATTGCCTTCCCTGGGAGAGATTCTGGGGAGAGCAGGACCTCGATGCATGGGGCTGTCGGAGTGCTCTCAGTGGGCAGTGCTCCTGCCTCCCTGGCTGAGGATGAAGGACTGCATCATCTGTCTCCTGAAGCTTATGTTTCCCAACAGACTCTCATTTTGGTGGGACTGGGAAGGCTGTGGAAAAGGGGCTCACTGAGGAGTCTGGCTGGGGCTCCAAGATGGGAAGAAGCACTGATGGGCTGAAGAACAGAATGGGGATTTTGACATTAACCTTGGCAAAACTGATGTGAATTTCCTTGCTATTGCTAGCCTAATAGGTCTGTTAAATATGTCTTATAATTTAACTTATTTAAAGAATTGATAGGTAAAGAGAGACTACCTGAAACACCACTGTAAGATTAAACACAAGAAAATCAACAAAAGACAATTATGCATAGTGTCACACACTTATATACACTAAACCTTGCCTTACATAGATGTGTATCAGAATAATGTATGTTCCTCCCTAAACCCTTCCTGTGCAGTAGTGACATTCTCCCCTGGAGCACAGACCTGTAGTAATGTCCCTGAAGACTATTTGCTAGAACTACTGCCTGAGGGCCTGCTGCTGAGTGTGCAGAAAATATATGGCTTCTCTTACATGAACCTTTCTAGTATTGTGCAGATTTTTGCACCGTACAGCAATTTCTTGAAATCTGCAGTCAAAAGTTAAAATTCATGTGGAGAATCGCAGCTTTCTTTCCTCCTTGTTTTCTTATACATTTCTCTCTCCTTTCTCAATATGCTTGGCATTGTGCAGTGTCTCTTAAAGAGATTGTATGACTAATTCAATGTTATTTGATTAAAGTTTTCTCTGAAATACCTTTTCCTTTTGGCTGGAGGCAAGCACAGGTGCTTTGAGCTCCAGGATCTTGCCACTGGCTTTTGGAAAATACCTCAGGGCTTCAAATATGTCCCTGTACTCTGTGTGTTGGGGCAAATGCTAGAGCAGTGTAAACCCTTTAAATAATATTTTTTCTGAGTTTCAGAAAGAAGCTCCCTGTGTGGCTGCACTCTGCTGCCTGCTGCACACCCCAAGGGTACTGACTATTTAACTTTTACTGCAAAGATACATGAAGATGGATGTGTATTTGTTTTTTAAAGAGAAATCAATACTGTTTTTACTGCTATGAATATGCTTTGAATCTCAAGTAAGAGAAATGTGCAAGAGATGAGGAATTGGAAGTCTGAAAAGTGCTACTGCCTCTGTCTGCTCAGCTGTCCAGTAGGATGAAATACCTCTGAGTCTGTGGTGGGTTGTAATTGCCTTCTGAAAGGATCTTCCACATACCTGTGTGTAATATCAGATGAAAGCACAGAATTTAGGAAAGTATTGCATAAGAACTGTTCTTCTCCCCAGTACACTTGATTTTGGTGTGTTAGAAAAATGGGAAAATGTGATTTCTTGGTGCACATGAAACGATGCCATTGTCAAGTGCACCTGTACTGTAGTCACTGGGTGTGTCTCTGGAAAACAGCTGACACACTTTGATATTAAGTTGACTTTCTCCATACCTTCATTATTTTTTGAAGATTTTTCTGAGTAGGTATATGGCTTTCTGTGAAGAGAAGCCTTTTTTGGTTTGTTTCTGTTAATGACTCTTAATTGTGGTTGTGCTCAGGTTGGTTACTGCAGCTTGTTGCAGAAGATTCTGAGATCCAGTTCATAGCAGAAAATGCTGGACAGAATTCAGCATAGCTGGTACCTTTTGCAGTGCTAGGCCTAATTTTGCACCTCTCATAGCATTTTGAAAATAGCCCTATGCCTTAAAGGGCTGTTCTCCTCTGTAGCTTCTATGGATACCAGGGCCAGCAGTTACAGCATTCCCTAGCTTTTAAGCATTGCTCTTCTGTAGTTTGGCTGAGCACTGTACATGCCCTAACTTCTGATGCATCCCTGAATTCTCTTGTTGCTGAGCAGTCCTATGCTGTCCACTTCCAAAACACTTCACTGAGTATTTGTGAGGACTCGTGATGAAGAGGAATTTGAAAGGAGCGTGGTGAAGGAGCAGAACTTAACATCAGGACATGCATAGGCTTGGTGTTCAAGAACCTGACTCAGACTAGAGTAATCACCATATTCCATGGGGCTTCTGTGTTTACCATGAAAATATGACATAGGACTGGAATTGTGTGCGAAGAATAGCTCAGCAGCTTTTCTCGGGACAAAGTCAGTATGAAATAATTGATGTACTTTTCTCCTACTTAGTCTGCACTTATTTTTTTTTTTTCTGTAGCCTGTTATCTGAAGTTAATGTGTATGCTGCATTTATATTGCCTTTCAGAAAAACAAAATGTATCGTGGCTTGGAAACTCTTAGTAGAAAAGTAATGTTAAAATGACAGAAATTTTACAGTCCTGGAAGAGAAGTCTGAGGCAGAAAGTGATGTTTGTGTGAAAGATACTTGAAATCTAGAAACTCCTCTCCAAAGCTGTAACTTTTAAGGCATTAGAGATTTTTTTGGTTCAGGGGAGTGCACATTTCTGCATAAGTTCTGGCAGCACTGTTCATAGTTTTGTCGTTAGTCAGATCTTATTTTCTGCACAGGTAGTATGATAGATTCTTTGTTTTAACTAGACCTTGTGATGATAAATTCCAGTTTCTTGTTCTGAAAATCAGAGCACTCCCCCAAATTACCTCATGATCAGTGGCTTCAAACAGGTACTTTTCCCTGCATGGAAATTTGTCTGTCAGGGAATGTACCTGTAAATCCTTTGTGCACTGTTGTCATTCAAGTTATTCACCCTTTGTTAACCTGCAAAGCTCATGGTGTGTTTTAGAGAAGAGAAGGAATTAGCAGCTTCAGAAACATTCAATGATTACCTTGTGTGAGCAAGTTGTTTTCTTTCCAGAACCACCATTTCCTTTACAGGTATCTTCAACAGCAGTTAGTAATGTGGTTTTGATTTTTTTTTTAATTTTCTTTAATTTGTTTTCTTGGCTGACTTTTTGACATACTGTTTTCAAAGCTTTGGTTTATTATACTTCATATGTTTATATTGATCTTCTTTAGCAAATGTTCTTCAGCTTTAGAAAATAATAAACTTCTAATAGCAGAGTTCAATGAAGTGAACTTACATTGATACCAGGATTGTGTAAATGTTCCCAGTTGTCTTTGAGCCCTTTTATTTGTTTTGCCTCCTTTGGGTAATTTTATTTTTAACTTTAGGGTTACAGTATCTGTGCTAATTCAATGGTGGTTGTAAATGATGAGTTTTGTTACACGAAACCTTCAGAGCCACAATACTCCACTTGTCACTGGCTGTGACTTAACAACCCAGATCCTTTCCTTTTATTGGCATGCCAGAAAGTCCTTCATGAGTTTGTGCTTGATGCAACATGTGACCATTCCAATACCTTAGCCCTCTTATGTTGCACCTAAGAAGATTTTTTCAAGCTACAGAGCTGTGCTAATGAGGCTTCAGTTTTTCTTTCTATTCTTAATGTTCATGCATTTCTTTAGCTATCTCTTTGATTATACCTTGTTCTGTACGTTCATTAGAAATGAACTGAATTTGTACCTTGATCTATACCGATATTTACAGGACTTGTTGGATAAACTGGGGCAGACTGAGGAGGGAAGAAGAGAAGGGACCTCAACTGCTGCATGATATTCAAGCATAATCATTTTGAACACCTGTACTTAAAATTTAAGTATTCATATAACTAGATGTAAGCCAAAGTGTGGAGGAAAACAATGTGAACATACAGAAATTTAAAAATCAATCCTGCGGGCATTTTTTATCTATTATATGTAAAATCATTTAAGTACTACTTGTAGTTGTGGTGCAGCTGGATGCTTGCACCAAATTGCTAGTCCAGTGCAATTTCTGTTGAAATTTTTAGCAGAAACTGTGTCTGGTCATACTAGTTTGCAGCATGCCTGAAGGCTCAGGGCCTTAAATATCGTTGGTGCCTTTGGACTCAGTCTGAAATTTTGAAATGTGCAAACAGTAGAGTAATGTTAAGTTCACCTTTTGTTAGTTTATTTTTTAATAATATTTGTGGAAACCCAAAAGAAAGGCAAGGATCAAGATTGTGGGCTGCAAGTGAAAATATTTCTATGTCATTGCTAGCTTTGTTCTGTTATATTTTGGTTTAATGTTTCTGAATCCTGGGCCACAACATCCTTAACTTTTAGCTTGTGGTGGTTGCTCTTTAATGAAATGAAACTTCTGGATGATACTGTTAAAGAATAGTTCTTGTTGTTTTGAAGTGTTCCCCTTCTTCTTAACTTACTTTTTCAGGTATCTTCCCTAGCTAAAATTTGGGAACGCAATGTAAGCAGCAGCCTCCAAAATGCATTCACTGTCATTCTGAATGTTGTAAGGTTCAGCCCTGCATGTGTTGTGGTTACTGAAGAGTTACTCTTTTGATGTGCACCAAACACAGATTTTGTAGTATTCTTGTTTTGCCAAAAGGTTTCTATCTAAGTCCAAGCAACTTTCTCTTGCAATCATTCAGTACTAAAGCCTTCCTACAAAGACAGGCAAAACTTGGCTCCTTTTTGCTTAAGACATTGACTATTTTGGGAAACTTGTTTCCCTGACTCTAAGAGGAAACATCACTCCCAGAATGAATCTAAGGTACCTCAAACTACCAATGTTTTCATTTATTTCTTCTTAAGGAAAAGCTAGTGGTTGAACATGGAGATTTGTGTCAACTCCTACTGCACCTTCTCCATGGATTACAGCCAAGGGATGCTGTTCTGAAAAACGGAACTCCCTTTTCTGCACCTAAATGAGGCTTTAGCTTCTTCCTTTGCAGAATATTCAGGTTGTTTCTTGTCCTCTGGCATCATCCCTGAATTCTTTGCATTGATTTCCCATTTGTTTTGTCTGTATCCAGGATTCAGCACTGTTGCTAACAGCAGAGCACACATGCTGTGCACCTTCTGCTGCAAGCACAAGTCATCCTTGCTTTTATTAGCTGTTTCAATATTCTGAATGCCATTCAGGCCAAGTTAATTTTTCTTACTCTTTTGCCGGTGTGATCTGCCTTTGCCTTTTTGCTTTAATTAGGGTGGTCTTCCAGTTAATGAATTGCATCCCCTTGAACATGGGTATCAAGTGTCTGCAGCAACTATAATCCATTTATATTTCTACACAGGCAGCTGCATTTTTTTCCTTGCCATACTGGGACCAGTAGGTATTAGCACTGACGTGTTTCACCTTTTTTTTGTAGTTTTCCAGAGTGATGCAGTGTCTTCTTTCAGCAATCATTGCTGACCTTCAGAAATTATATTTAAAAGGGTGAAGCATGCAAGTATTTAGTTTTAAAACTCTCAGGAAGTAAAAGCAGCAATCTTGGCAGAAATCTCTTCTCAATGACTTCTGGTGCTACTATATAAAGGAAGGTATGAGTCATGCAATGAAGGTAGGTTCCTGTATACTTCCATCAAGGCATAACTTGGGTTTTTTCTCACCTGTCTTGAGCTTGATGCAGGCTACCAAACTGGGTGAGTCTTAGAGGGACTATAAGCATATATACCATGTTTTCTAGCAAGTAATAAATCTACACTCTAGTTGTGTGTAGAGATTACTTACCTACTTCTTACTAGCAGTTGTGTCAGCTCAGCACTGCCCAATTTAACCTAAAATATAAGTCTGAGCTTTATCTTCATTTACAGCTCCCTCATGGGTATTACCTGCATTTAATCTCTAACTGGTCTCCTGCACCAAGCAGAGCAATGTTCCATCAAAACCACTAGAAATTGACATTGCATTTGTAACTTTGCATATAAACTAGGATTTAGTATTTTCTAACTTTTCTAGCTTTTTTTAGTACTGTGTGCTGTATTTGCAAGACTGTAGTAGTTTCCAAAAGATATTCTCAGCAGTGAGGAATGATAAAATGTGGCTGTGAGGTCAGCATTAGATCTCCAGTGATGCTCTGTACAGGAGTTGTAGGATTGGTCTTTGGCACAAGGGGCCCACAGTAGGTGCCTTAGGAAGACCTGTCAGACAGACACTCCCTAGAGGGCAAGGCTGGGTTGGATGGTGTGAAAGAAATGTAAGATTGTTATTTTACTGGCTCTAATCCAGGATGCACCCTTTCTGAATTGGATTTGTGATGATAGTTAAATAAGATTTGCAGCATAGGCCATATATTTTGTTTACTGTCAATTTGCTTGCCCCTTTTAATAAACTTGGGGGTTAATTACAATGTTTCAGCCTTTGACTAGAGTAAAGTCAGTGCCCCGTGACGTGTGCCTAAAAGAAAAATAGCTTTCTGGCCAAATGGAAATGGAATTATTTTCCGAAGGAGATTATTTGCCTTCAGCTCTGCCCACAGGTTGGTGAAAGTTGTGCCCTTCCTAAAGCAAGCAGTGAAGCCCCTTTCAAGTAGGCACCGGGTCATGTTCAAAATTATATCTGAAAAGTCTGTGGGCTGGGGACCTCATTAAGATCAGGAGTCAGAATTTTGCAAGTGTGGTTTTTACTTTATTTTTATGATTGTATTGAAATTAGGGATGTTTATTTAATCTTTAAAACATAAAGGTAGGCAGTGTTGAAGGAAAAGCAAATCTTAGTATGTCTTTAATAACCATCTAATAAGACAGTAAGTCTTAAAATGGATTGGCAATACTTTACTGCGTTACAATTCTAGAATCCAATAGATCATATTAGTATAATCTATTAGATTATATTAGTATAAAGTTATCAAGGAACTACAATACGTGTCTTTAGCTTGAACTGTAGTTAGCTTTTTCTTCTTTTACCATCAGATTTTATGTTGCAGTTTCTTGCTTTGCTCACAGATCTCAGGATTCAGATATTCCTCAGCTCTGCTTTCAGAGGAGTAAACTAGTAGGAGCCATACTATTATACAACATGATTTTTCCTCCCCACTTTTCTGGCTGTTGTAGTTAAATAACAAAGGAAAAGTGAATGGACTTTACTGTGGCTTTTTACTTTGTTTAGAATTTTGACTTGCCTTGTCTGTTTTTTCTGTGCTACATTATTCATTCCCCTCCATTATGCTGCACTACACTTCTCACTTCTGAAAAACTGCCACACAAAAAACTTTACAGACATCTTAATATGTGTTTTTTCCTAAGTGACGATTTCTCTGCTGCTCCATTGCTTGATGTTGTTTGAAATGAGACTCTACAAGCCAGGTGATAGACTTGTATAAAAATCATCTACATGAAAGTTTTTCTCATCCCAAACTGGTTTAAAATTCTGTTTTATGTTCTTTGCATTATAGATATATAAATATATTTGTGAGTCACTCAAGCTACCAAAATGGAAAATGAATGTAGATTTCAAAACAAAGCTCTTGCATGAGGTTACTTATTTGATGGAGCTCTTAGGCATTAGCTGCAAGGTGTTGGTACTGTATTACTGTGGAAGGCTGATGCAGCAAGCAAATAGTTCTGCTTCTTTATGATTGGATGCTGATAGGCTCTTTTTCCCTTTTATTCTCCCTTCCCATTCTCCCTTCTTAGTATTCATATTGTTTTTCTCCTTCCTCAAGAGTGTAAAAGAAGCCCTGTTGAAAAAACCCAAAAAATAACCTTCCTAGCTGCTTGCTCAAATTATAAGCACTCTAAATCTGGAAAATAAAGGTACATTTGCACGTGTCATTAATGACCAAGGTAACTGCTACAGACACTGGTGTTTCCTTAAGCTTTTTAATAAAAAAGAAAATGAATACATATTTAAATTTAATCTCAAGGGGATTATTTCTGGAGTCTTTAGCAGAATGCGTTGTTGAGTTCTGAAAATCAAGGAGGTCTTGCAGCCATGTCTGCCCTTTGTCTTTTGTTGCCACCTGCTCAAAGAACAACTCCTTAACATGAGAAGGCATCCACTGTATCTCATTTCAGATTCTGGTGGTAGACAAAGTCATCTTGGTACAAGACTAATTAAGCAGACAGGAACTTGACTAGAAACATCTGAAAATAATTTTTTGATGCTTCTTGCTTAGGGAACAACAGTTGTTTTTGTTTAACAGAAAACATTTGAAGGTACAGGGCTGTGTAGGGTTAAATGAGCTATTCATGAAAGCATTAAAAAAGTACAAGTGCATATCAATTTGGAGAGCTGTGAAATGCCATGGCCTTGAGTACCTGTGTATGTATTCACAAGCAATACTGCGGGTATATTTATTGTATGCTGAAGATTCCACCTCTAGTATTGATTTCCCTGAATTGCCTTACAGGATGGAATTGTAAACATCTTCATTTACTTGGGAAAGAACTAGCAGCTCGAGTATGGTAGGAGGCTAATAGGTAGTTATGAAAACAACTTTCCTTCCATAGATGAAGAAAACATGTAGCAGTGGTGGGGAGGGGACAACAAGACAAACACACACCCCTGCCCCCAAATACCCAACAAAACAAACACAACAAAACACTCCCCTCCAAAAAAACTGCAAACCAAAACGATAATAACCCTCACCCCCACCTGCAAACCAACAAAAACCCCAGAACCACTTAATGAACTTTGGAAGTTCCTTTATTTTCTGTGGAAGTCAAACAATTTTCTCATGCCTCAGATTGTGTCAGAAGGCATCACTTCAATATTTCAGCTTTTGGGGTAATAATAAGACTGCATTATTCATTGAATGACACAAAACTTCTATAAGATAGCTGAAGATAGCAGTAAGAGACCTGTTGATTAAAAAGAAATTGCAGAGGGAAGCCATGATAAACCTAAGCAAGACTTTTTTTTCTGTTTTGGTCTTAGCCGTTCTGTTTGATGCTGGAAGAGAATGTTTAACTCTCCTCACCTTGAATGCTTTCTGGCTAATCACATTTAACTTTACATGAAAGAGTTTTTAAAATAACCTTTTCCTACTAAAAGCTGCAGCTATGCTCTCCCTCTTCGTATCAGACTGTAGTGAGAAAGACAAATTCAAGTGCAGAAAACAACCTGCTTGGTTCAAAGAGAAGCCCTACAGATGGTTGTCCAGTTGTATTTGCCCCATGAAGTAAATCCAGGCTAACAAAACCTATTATTTTCCCTAGCTGCTAAGCAGGGTACTTACTGCCAGTGTCCTCCTACTACTGAATGCTTCAGAGGCGGCAAATAGTCAACTGTTGCAGGTGATAAAGTTGGTTACCCAAGATGGGTGTGTGTCTCAATCCTCACGTACAAATGTTCCACCAAAAACTTGATGACAGTTACTGGTGTTTGTGCAGCTGGTGTTTGTCCAGTCTCTGTGTTGAAAATCTTAGAATTTAATCTTTGGCAAGTAGCAGTGAAAGAGGTGACAATATGGGCACAAACATAAAATGGTTATTCCATCTGAATATGAGGAAAAACTTTACTATGAGGATGACAGAGCACTGGAACAGGATGCCCAGAGAAGTTGTAGTCTCTCCTTCTTTGGAGACACTCAAAACCCTCCTGGATGCCTTACTCTGCAACCTGCTCTGGGTGAACTTGCTTCAGTGGAGGGGTTGGAGTAGATGGTGTCCAGAGGTCCCTTCCAATCCCGACCATTCCATGATTCTGTAATATAGGACAGAGAGGTTAAGGCAAGGGGAACCAAACCTGTTATTAAGGCTATGTAGTTACTTGACGTAAAAGAAAGTAAAGAAAACAGGTTAGGACTCTTTTAGTACTTTTTTCTCCTCTTCCCTGAGAAGTTGGTTCCTGAATTGAGTACCACTACTCTCTATTGATGGACTTAGAACAAAAAAAATAACATAGTGAAATTAGTAAAGCACTTCCAGATTTTCTCTTTCAGTCTGCTATGTACGCAGATTTGTAAGGAAGAAATGGAAAAGTGCAGTCCTTCCATTATTTCATGCTCAGAATTCAAAATTTAAAATTTTCCTTTAATATTGGTCAAAATTTTGCATGATCCTGATGATAGGGAAATAAAATGTGAAAATATGTCAGAATGTTGTTGAATGTTAGTGTTTTCAGGTAATCTTTTTTGCAGTAGAATATAGATTCAGTGTTGTAATAAAATCTCAACTTCTACTACTATGGAGAAAAGTAGGAAGCAAATGTATAGTCATAGTCCCTGATGAAAACTTTACTCAGGCTCCTTTTGTGCCTTGGCAGCATCAGCCTTGCCCACGAGCATTTTACCAGCTGTCCTGTTAGACTCCAGCACACTGGTTTCGGCTTCTGATCAAGGTAGATGGAGTTCTTGGGTCTGAAGCGGCGTGCTGTTTCTGGTATGCTGGGGAAAAAGTAATCCCCTGTTCATTTTCGTGTTAACATCTGAGCCAACTGCTTGTTCAGTGTTAGCAGTAATGAAGAGTCGTAGCTTGTTATGCTCTGTATGTGCGTGTATGGGAATATCAAAGCTGCTCTGTGGTTTGGTGCTGATCTTTAGGAGAGAAGTTAAAAGAGCATAACAGATGTTCCCCTCAAACAGCTCCAAAGCTAGCAAGGCTGCACGAGTAACCAGTCTCGTGGACAGAAAAGGTGCAAAATGCAAACAGCCTGCTGAATTAGATATACTTAACTCCTGGTTTTGTCCATTGTTTCCATGGCAGCATGGGGCACCATGGCCTGATGCAGCTGAGCAAACTGGTCTCCTCAAACCTGGCTAATGACTCTCTTTCATGCTTGCCAGGGAGCGAAAGGGAGAAGCCTCCCCACTTGGGCTTGTTGGCGGCAGTGCTTCTCACAGAAAGAGACGCTAGAGTTTACAGAAAACAATTTGTGGGCTGTTAGGGAGGAGGAGTAGGAGAAGACAATGAAAACAAGGCAGAAGAGCCATCAGAGACACAGGTGACCGGCACTAAAAATCCATTCAAAAAGACACAAGAGTGAGAAGAAAATGTGGAAAGACCTCAGTAACAGTCTTCAGAGGACTGAGCTGGGAAAAGAAGGCACGGTGACTCAAGGGGGATGGATGTCTATTTTGGGGAAAATGAAAAGGAGGGTAGGAGAGAGCATCTTGTACACTGTTGGGAGGATCTGGCTCAGGTGCTGGCCATTCCTGCAGCCTTCTGATGGGGAGATCTCCTTTCTCAGGGACATATGACCAGGCAGGATGTGAATGGAGAAGGGAAGCTAATGCTTTTGCTTGCTGTTGCTTTACAAGCTCCCAACCTGCGTCACTGTATAAGGATCTGTATAAGTATATTTTTAATTAAGAACGTCAGTTTGGAATCCTACAAGCCGATTTGAGAACCAGTATTTACAGATGAGCGACTTTAATTTTCCTCTTACGTTCTCAATGAACAGCATATGAAGGCGGAAAGAAAAAAAGATGTTCTGTCTTGTAACTTAAAGTAATGTTTTCAATGTGGGAAGAGTGCTTATGCTGAAATTTCTAAGTTCCAAAGTGCAGTTAGACTGAGACTAACAAAATTAGAAATACCACATAATTTTGCTAAGAAGTATACTTGGTGTTATTATTTTAACTTAATGTGTGATAAGATAAAATAACCAAGTGTGCCTGCTTGAGAAGACTCTCCAAATAAATCAAATATTGACCTTTTACTGCTAGTGAAAGTTTATTCACCTTTGCAAATATGTAAATGAAATGTCAACTGAAAGTGACCCATAGTGGTAGACAGTTACTTGGAGGTCAGCAATGGCATAACGTTTCACATTAACTGAATTGAATGAAGGATGAGTACAAAAACATACTAAATTTGCTAATTCCTTTTAAGCCCCCACTAATCTACGTGATTGTGGATAATCCTTCAGGATGGCACCAAAATCAGTATGTGGAGTGCAGTCATAAGCATGATGTTCAGCCTTGAAGCATTGCTTGTAGCCCACTAATGCTTTTAAGAAACTGCGTTGCACATAACTTCTATTTGACCAAAATAGGAATGTCTTCAAATTTAGAAGTGTCCCTATCATTGTCTCGTCCTCTGCTCTAGGTTTCTTCAAGAAGATTAGATTGGATGGTGTGAAGAAGACAAACATGTTTTTCCAAATCTAAAGGCACAGGTTTGTTTAGGTTGTGTTTAATCAAGCATGGAGGCATTGAAAGCAGGAAAGTTCCTGACTTGCCGGGGAAAAAAGCAAATTAACACCTGCATGTTTATCTTATATCTTTAGAAGTTATCTTCTGGGGCTATTTACTTCAGGCTTAATGTTCTTTACCAAAGCTACCAAAGATTAAGAATGCTTTCCTTAGTCAAAGGACCACTTGACCTAACATGGTTTCCTCTCATTCCTTCTGTTTTCTTTTCCATCCCTGCCCCTTGGAAGTCTTTCTCAAGACAAGAAAGCTGAAAAACTGAAACCCTCATCTTAGAGGAAGGAATTAAAAATGCATCAGTTATGCCTAGACAAGCTGCTCTTGTTACATGCATCTCATTCTTCCTTCACCAGTCTCTAGGTTGAATAGTGAGTATTGTTTTTAAAAGATGGAAATGTACTTCAGAGTAGTCGTGGATGTATGACAGAGGAAAATGAAGGGGTGTAGATATGGGGAAAGTGTCTGTAGAGTTAAAATATCACATGCTTCATTAGGAATATAATTTATTTGAAACTCAGATTTTTACAGTTTAGCTTCAGAAACTTTTATTTACTCTGTGCAGCACTGATTTCTGTGCAAACTGCTCCTTCTAAGCTTTAGCAGCACTGCCACTGCAACTTTTTCAGACAGACAGATGGTGTGCTATTAAATCCACCTGACTGCCTCATCAACAGGGACACTAGAATGGTTTAGCTGCTTTTAGCGAGAGGGAAGAAAAATTTATATTAAAGCAAATAGATGCAGCGTTGTTTATGACAACCCTGACAAGTGATAAGGGGAACTTTTGAAAATCTTGCCTACATTTTTCTTTTTTTCATTTAAGTGGTCCTTTATCTTCACTGTTTTTCTCTTGGTTTCATTCTGGACCTTTGATTGTTTCACCTTGAATATGTTACACTAGATGAAAATAAACCTTGTGCTTAAAGACCAAAGCTTTTATTCAAATGACAGGAATTGCTATCTATATATGATATCAAGCTCTGTATGATATCTTAAAAAGGTTAAAAGCAGTACTTACAAAAAAAAAGGATTGTTCTTTTATGTATGAATAATTTTCAATGACTCATGCAGGTTACCAAATAACCTGACTCAAGGACTTTGTTACTGGCAAAAACCGATCTATGAGAAAAGGCCACAGCTATTAATCACTGCCCATTCTAGACTTGTCAAGAGAACTTAAGGCAAATGTACAAGTGACAAACAAAAAACCAACCCCTGAATTATTAGTCTATTTAGTCTTATCAAAACTGTAATATTAACTTAGTGATATTAGTGATATTAACTTGGTGAATATTGCTTAGTTCCTGATTTTCCCCTTCTATAAGTGGTGGTTGATAGTTGCCTGGCAAGCAACTAGCCCTGCTGCAAGTTTTGATTAGCAGGGATGAAGGGCTTTTGGTGTTGGTTCCATTTTGTTTGCTTTGCTGGAGTTCAGTAGTATGGGGAGGAATGTTTGCACAGCACAGGTTTCTTATGGTCTGAGAGCTTGCTCGTGTTTTTATGTGAAACTAGTGATATAGGTTCCTCTTTCTAATAAATGATCACTGGGTTCTACAGCAATGGAATGTAGAGCAAGAAACCACATTGAGCAGATTTATGGGTCTGTTTCATCTTTCAAAAACGAAGAATGAATGTGCTTCTTAAATATCTACACACGTATCAGTTATTTCTGTCTGGTAGCTCTCAAAACTGCTTTTTCTTTTATTTATATTGAGATGATCCATACTTTCTCATTCACAAAAGATTAAAGTTTCATGATTCATTCTGAGATAAGACATTTTTGGAGACCTATTGATGGGTGGCAATGTGTGAAAATAAAGATCAAAAGCAAGCATCATGATATGGAAGAAGGACAGTGGGAAGTGCTTAGGTTTTCTATATGAAATGACTAAACCTCAGTTTTAATGGAAGAATTCCCCCCACTTTCCCATGATCCTTAATGGTGAGGCAGGGTGGAGGACTTTGAAAACCGGATGGTAAAATGCAATGCATATTAAAAATACAAAATGGCCTACAGAGATACTGTTAAAGGATATGAGCTCCAGAAGCAGAAAAATTATGGCCAGTTATTCCTATAAATTTATATATTCATGTTCAAAGTAATAGCTGGTGATAAAACAGAGAGTCAGAATATGACTCCAAGCACATGGGATTGCAGAATTTTCAATCTACTCCAAAGATCACCTCTCCACCCACTTCCTCATACCCCTAACTTGCCTATTTTATTTTGCTGTTGAGCGTCGTATACATAAAGTGTCTTACAGATGTCAGCAGTGGTAGTTCTGACACTGTGCTAGTACAGGGCTGTGTTTTGGATTTGTGCTGAACAGGGTTCAGATGTTTTTGTTATTGCTGAGCAGGGCTTGCACGGAGCCAAGGCCTTTTCTGCTGTTCCTACTGCCCCACTGGTGAGGAAATTGGGGGTGCATGGGACGCTGGGAGGAGACACAGCCAGGACAGGTGACCCAAATTGACCAAAGGGATGCTTTTACTCTTCCAATAGTGGGGGAGTGAGCAAGTGTCTGCATGGGACTTGGCTGTTGGCTGGGGTTAAACCATGACACACACTTAAATAGCTTCTATGCTTCTCCCATAGTCTGCTTCACCCTTAATTTTGCTTATTAGAACAGCATCTTCCTCTGTTGCTCTCCATTACCCTAGTTCTCTCTCAATTGCATGGTTCAGAATGTGGATAATACATGTCATTAACTCCCTGACCCTGGGCTTGTGATGTATAGAGATATTATTAAGGTTTTGAGGTATTAACAGACAGAGATGATGACAAGCTTTCCAAGTAAGTGCTGACCTGATGTACAAGGTTAATGTAACTGTTTGATCTGCCTAATGATGACCGATAGCGTTAAATATTTGCTGAGTAAACTTCCAGGATTCTAAACGGCTATTACAGATAGCAGGTGAAATGTGTGCAAGGAAGCCTGATTCATATTAATTTAAGAGGATGGCCATGATAAATGGTCTTTTACTTGTTGCACTATTTGCCAGTCCTTAGTTTTGGGCTTAATGTCAGATACCATTGTAAAGGACACTGTCTTCCTACCTGATGAATTTCTAGGCACTTATTCAGGTAGTGTTAATAGTAGATGTTACAGCTAAATCTTTGAAAGTAACTGTGTTCAAATCTTGCAGTGGTGACTCTTTTGGTTTTATATCCCTTTTTATGCAGTTCAAGACAATTATTTAAAGAAATCAGCAGCTTCGGTGCGGTCCGAACGGCCAGACGCTTACTCAAATACTTATATTCCCCTTTGGGATTGGAACATATTTTGTTTGCGGCTGGAGAAGAGATTACAGTTCGGTTTCCACTGAAGGAATATGCTATATATGCACCAAAATTGCTAGGTGATCTCAACCAGCATGAGTTTTTGTGGATGATGGTAGGATTTGCTTCATGGCCCTGTTACTGCTCTTAAATAGAACACTACTGCAGGCATAGAGATGGGAGCAGATGAATGGGTGTTTTCTCAGGGAATCTCAGGGAATTAATACTATGTTGCAATAAGTGCATCCCTGCCTTTCTTAGGAAGATGATGGTAGCTTTTCTACATACTAATAGGGGCAGAACCATCCCATCATAACTTGTATGCCTTGGTCTCCTTTTCTTTGCAGCTAATTTGTATCGTGCAAAATGGAGCATGTGGATTGATGCCTAGCTTGTTCGTGCACATAATGATACGAATTGTCTCATTTATTCCCTGAATTCTCTTTATGGACTCATTTTGAAATAAGTTTCTCAGTTACTGATCAGAGTAGTTCATGAGATGGTCGAAAATGCTATAATTTTCCATTTCAGAAATGGCAGTGTAGCAGCTGGAGTGAAAATGTTCACATATGTACAGTCTTCAGTTTGCATAAACCAAAAGCATGACACTGATGCTCTGCCTCTGGGGATCTAGGCCATTAGAGAGATAATGTACAGTGAATAAAATTTGATTGAAGTGTGCTAGAAGAGTCATTTGTGAAAAAGGTGTTATTTACATAATATTACAACCATGCAGAGCTGAAAGTGTTGCTTAGACTGTTTTCTAAACAGAGTTAGTAGCCAGCAAATGTAAATTGTAGAGTTTTTTATTTTTAGTAAAAGCAAATGTTCTTTCAAGAGCGTTTTGTTTGTTATTGAATTTTGTACCGGTTCATAATTTTATTTCTGAGCTTTGTGGATATGATCTCACTTCCCATAGCAGTGATCAGAGAAGTTTCAGAAGAACTGTTCCTTTTGCCAGTTTTATAGGACTGAATACTAGCTAAGAGGTTTGCATGGTTTTATTTCCACTGCCCACCCCCTCCCCCCCTTAATAATTTCTTTCATTTGTAGAGGAAACTCTCATTTCTGGAATTGCTATACTCTTCCTTTGCAAGGAAATAGTGCTTTGGAGCCTGGTGCATTGCTTTTGGGAAATTACAGCCTCCATGTCTGACTTTGATATTTGTTTTCCATTATTTTCTTTCATTTTTTTTTCTCAATCTCTGACAGCAGAGTGTTGTGTGGGACATTCACTTTTATGTCCTTACTTACTTAGGATGCACCTAGAATAACGTAGTGGTGCTTTTGTTATTTTGAAAACACTTTCTCAGGGAACAATCTCTTGGAAAACTTTATGGTATCAGAGTGCTGTGTAAATGATGAGGAATATAATTCTTGGCAAACATAGGTATTTTAACTCTGGAGGGAAAAAGTAGATTTGAAGTGCCAACAGTAGAGAGATTCTAGGAACAGGTAGATATTTTTTGGTTTTCTGATTTGTGTTATTGGAATGAGTATGCATGATAATGAACATACCTACACATTTTAAATAACCTAAACACCTATATGTAGGTTTTTTTCTGGATTTTCTCTTTAACCTTCATTTCAGCCTAATGCTCTGTGCTAAGTAAACCTTTCAAGTGTGTGTGATGAGATAATGCAACTGAGATGAGCTCAGAGCATGGTGCTAATAACACCAAGGTTGTGGGTTTGATCCCTGTATGGGCCATTCACTTAAGAGTTGGACTTGGTGATCCCTGTGGGTCCCTTCCAGCTCAGAATATTCTGTGACTGTGTTAATATAATGTTCTCTTCTGCCTCATGCATTTGAAATGTGCTACACTGGCTCACTTAATTGTTCAGCCACCAGAAGAAACAGCTTTTCCCTGATGAGTAGAAAAAATTCTATACTGCTAAGTGCTGAGATGGTGATTCATTCATGGATTGATTGCTTGATTTGAACTAACTGCCTTCTATTACTATAGATGCTCAGAATATAATAATTTATTATCCATCACTACCAATTTTGAAGCTTTTCCTTCTGCATTTTTTAATCATTTAAAATAGCAAATAAGAATTGCCATTCTGTTATCCTAGAAGAATGTTTTGATAGAACTACTAAAATAGGGACTGCATAAGGTCACAGAATTAAATTATATTTTAAGTTCAAAAAAAAAAAAGCAAACGGTCATAAGGGAGAACACAGAAAACTGCAGTCAGGTTGTGTTTGTATCCCTTCTTTTCTCCTTGGAAATTTGCACCAATTTGAAAGTCACTTTCTTTGTAAGACTATGTTTTAGATAACTTTGTTAAACACTGTTTTAAACTGTATAGGCACTCTGGTGGGGTTTTATACTCATTTCCTTGAACTAGTGTAATATTTGTTTTGGTATAAGTGTATTTTAATCTTCCATCAGAGCACATACTGTATCAACATGGTTGAGATACCACCAGTGTATCTAACAGGTTCTTTGGACTTCAGTGTTTCACAGTTAATTTTCTTTCCTCAGTTTTACTACATCAATTTAATTGCTGCTTCATAAATAAACTGGAACTTTCCTCTGTTTAAATAGATAGTCATTTTGTTGAAATTAATTTTGCCTACAGACTTTCTTGATCACAAACCTTCATCCAATCTTTATTTTCTGTAAGCCAAAACATTTTTTTCATAAAAGTTGCCTATATCATGCCCTTTATAACTAACACACATCTATTGAACACATCGGAAAATTTTTAAGAAGGGAACTCAGTAGGAGTATAGAGTACTGTAGTGTTAACTGGGTAGATGACTTGTGTGGTAGTGCCTTTTTTGAATGAATTCATGGAATACTTTAACTATGCGACTACAAAACTTTCTGAGGAAAACACTCTTGAGCAAAGCTAATATCTTACTCTTTAAAGAGTGTTTGAGCATTGCTATTTGAATTTGCATGGCAGGCCATTAAAGCATTCCTTTTGTATGTTTCACCTATTGAAGTAACTGGTGTTTTCAGAACTTTATTGTAAAGTTTTTTTTGTCAGGAAGAAAGGTATATAAACAGTACAGTTATTTGTATATTTTCAGAGGGATTTCCTTCAGTATTGACCACAAACATGGTAATACCCTGGGAAACCTAAAAAGGACCTATCAAGAAATCATAACTAATACCCACTACAGTGATTTTTGTGTCAGCTGATGTACCTGACAAAGCTAAAGAGTGTCTCTGTTAAGCTGAGGATAATGAGGCCTCTCTTTTCTTGTTCTTTAAAAGTTTGGGTATGGTTATTTATTTGAATATAATATGTATTTCTCACTTGCCAGCAGTTTTTATTTGAAGTTTAGGAACTGCGAATCTGTTAGTGTTGAACTCTTGGATCCATTTTCCTTTTGGTGGTGATAGATATTTTTGAACCAAGTGCCGGTAATGACACACACCTATGATGATAAATGGTCTTTTATTGAATGTGGGGTTTTCAAGGTAGGGATGCAGCAATCACCAAACACCTCCTTAAGTCCATGCCACAACAGCTCTTGGACACTGCTGTATCTAGTCTCATTGTTACTTTTTACAGCTTCCCTCTTTACAGGCCTCTTAATTGACATCACACACACCCGCTGTTGAAAGATTTCAGGTTTCCCTAACTTCCCCACCAGGAGAGCTGCATATATATTTTGTGACATAGGACGTTCTGTCCCTAAAATGAATGTGTGCAAGTGCTTCTGTAAGAATGCCTAGCAGTGCCCTTGGTAAATCAGTGTATGCTGTAACTCCTGCTGCTTTGGGTAGTCAATTGACCACTTGTTAGAAGCTGGGAAGTTCTGGAGAGGCTGGGGGCAGAAAGGTGCAGAGAGAAATCTTTGCATATTTCCTGTTTGTTATACTACTTCTCCCAGCAGGTTGTATGATCACCTCTGAGAGAGATGCTGGCCTAATTGTTTTGACCCAAGGTATCCTCTTGCTTTTATGCCTGCGTCATATTTGCTAATCACATGTGGCTGCTTCACTGGGATGGTTTTAAACACAAGCCTGAGGGAGACGTAACTAATGCAGCCTTTTTGAATAGCTTTTCATTAAGGTCGCTGCTGTTGCAATTTAAGTTCATTGCTGTTAGGCATAGCTTCTGTTCAGTGTGTGCTGTAGTGATCGGTTGCTTCAGAGTTGACTCTACCCTGAGGGCAGCAAAGTTATTTCTCTCCCCCAGCCCCCACCTTTTCCTCAGGCTGATGTGGCTTTTTTCTGATTCAAAATAGCATCAGACTTCTGTTTCTGTGACAGAAATGCACCCACACAAGAAGTCTACATCCCCTAATTTCAACAGTGTTATGCAGACTTGTTTGTTTGCTGTACCAGCTGTGTTTGAAGCCTTCGTTATCTGTATCGTACAGTCCTTAAGAATGAATTTTTATTAGTTGTAAAATCATATCTATTATTAATTTTGGTTAAGTATTATCTGCTGTAAGATAACTAGAAATTAATCCCTCCTCACTACCACTGTAATCCTTCCATTTCCTCTGTAATAGATGCCTTTCAGACTTGTATTGCAGTGTAATTGGAATGGCACCATTTGTGAGTTTGAATCAGAAGTAATTGACGTTTGCACCATATGTTGTTTGATACTCTATTTTGGGCAAGCAATTTAAAAAAGCATTTCTGTCTGAGGATGCTATAGAAAGAAAGAAAAGAAGCAGCTTTCATCATCTGTTCTCTTTACCCATTGTGAATCTGTGCTGTTGGTCAGCAGGCTATTCTGTACCAGAAAGTTTTCAAATTGTTCTATGTGTATCCCTATGTGAATTGTTTAGGCAAAGTTGAGCAATCTATCAACACATGCAAGGAGTGTCCTTCAGAAAACAAACCTTAAATCTTTCTGCCTTATTCCCACTGCAATTTCACACAGTGTTTGACAGTAGAAGTCATGCTCCTATTTCTCTGTTCTGATTTAAAATCTGAGTTCAAACTCCACGTTCAGCAGCAGCAGTTTTTGCTCAGAGAGGCTTCTTGGCTGTGTTCACGCTGCACCCACCGAAGCACTTGTGGGGCAGCTGGCATTTTCTAGAACATCATCTGTAAGCCCCTGATCCAGGCAGGCAGTGTTCCCTCAGCCCATGCTGAGATCACCCCTATGTCCACCTGTCCTCACAGCAGTGCCTTGGTCCTCCTGGACAGCCTCCTACCGATGGCCTGCTTGGGTCCCTGGGAAATCAAAATGTGAGCTGGTATTTCCAGCCTTCTGCAGGGTGACATGCAGCTGGCTGGAATTGCAGTTCCTGTATTGCCAGCTGTGGGGTTGTGTGCAGTAGGAGCAGGATCTCTGCTCTGTGAGCATGTGACAGTGTGAGGAATGGGATGGGATGGCTGGAAGTTCATAATATGTGACCAAACAGGCAGCCAGGCATCTATTGTTTATTAAGCGTATTTTAGGTTGACATACCCCAATTCTGACTACTTGGGAAGTGGAAAGAGCACTCTATTAAAAACTTAATAGAGATTTGAAGGGTGGGCTGACAAGAATTTACCATTAAAAATAATAAAAACAGCCTGAAACAATAGTAGCATATTGTAAATATTTAAATACACTGATTACAATTTCAGGTGCTAATTTTGCACTCAAAACAATTGAAATAAATGGAGAAGAATGGTTTGTAAGTCCTAGGAACAAATGGGAATTACTGCCTGCCAGCATACCTGGGGCTATAGAGTATATCTATTTTGTCTAATGGAGACATGGAAGCCAGTATGATTCCAGACAGGTGTATCTGGGTTTCTGAAATCTCTCAACAGAGTTTAAAGCAAACCCAAACCATTTTGTTCCTGTGATCTGTTATGTGAATCTGTGTATTTTCTCCCTATATTGTTTCTTCCCTGTATCTAACCTTTTATCTGTGACTTTGCTATTACAAGCTAAGGAATGAGTTTGTATCCTTTATTTTATTAAAGTGGCATTCCTGTCGGATCTGTGTATAATGGTAGTGGTGTTAGTAAAATGGTGATTTTAAGTGGAGTGATGTTTGCTTAGTAGTGCTAGGAACCATTGTTCTGCATCTTACCTTACCCAGGTTTATTCGGCAGATGTTCAGAGCTCACAAACTTATTTTTACTATTCAGCTTCCAAAGATGGCGGATGAAAAACATTTACAGTTTTGAGTCAGAAACAGAGGTATTTAGCTCTTTACCTCAGTACTTACTGCTAATTAATGAGTTTTATAGTGTTATCTTTAAAACCTCAGCAGCTAAAATTGTGCTAATGCATTAGAAATGTGACTTTATCTTTTTAAAGTAAAATATTTATTTGCCCTTCTAGAAGAAGTTTTGAAACTGGGATTGGGTGTGGTGTAGCCTGAAAAGCTGGAAGACAAATAGAAAGAGTGCAATATCAGTTTCAGAAGACTTGGTTGTTTTTGAG
Source organism: Dicrurus megarhynchus (assembly GCA_013399195.1). Taxonomy (NCBI): domain Eukaryota; kingdom Metazoa; phylum Chordata; class Aves; order Passeriformes; family Dicruridae; genus Dicrurus; species Dicrurus megarhynchus. The sequence goes on from VXAD01008914.1 coordinate 858,025, forward strand.
CCAGTCACATGATTTGTGGGAGACAAACCTCCCCTTTTTGAATTTCAGTATTGAGCAGCTGAAGAGGCTGAAGGCACAGGGAGTGGGGAGGGATTGGGAAGAGGGGGAGCTGGACAGGGCTTTCCCATGTGCCTCAGAAGTACAGGGGCTCAGTCCCTTTCTCCCTCCAGCCCTGTTACGTGTCCAAGGCAAATGCTAGGAAGAAATAGCTATAGAACAGAGACTTCTTTTTCTGATTGATTCAGTAATATGAAATGGCATTATTGCAAATAAGGTAGCTGTCATCATCAATAAAATGTTGTCACAACAGAATATTGGTCCAGGACTGCTGTTTAAAAATAATGCTGGCAGTGTGCGTTGTTCCAAAGGAATTGATAACCAATTCTTATTTTGCAACAGTTCAACAAATTTGTATCGTTATTTGTGGGAAAGATACTACCCTTTGCTAAACAAAATCTCATGTTAGAAAAGGGAGACATAATTTTGGTTTTAGTCCTTTGTTCGTGTCATGTTTATGCTTCACAGCTTTCACTATGCTAGGAGGTATCTGACATTATTCCTTTCTCAGTTTTTTAAAGAACATTGAGTTGCAGTATATTATTTGACCACTAAATGTCTCTGAAAACCATAAAAAGTGCCAGGAGCAATCTGTCAGTAAATCACAAGTGGGGAGCGGAAAACCCACATAGTTCTATTGAATTCCACAATTGTCACTGGTGACAGGCCCACAGAAGTTATACTTCCTGTAATGTAGCATATTCTGATAACTGGCCCATTTCTTTAAGTTATTCTGCTTCTTCCTACTTCATGTATTTGGAGAGTGTAAGCTGGGATCATCTACTGCACTGTGTCTGGTTCTCCCTGGGTTATCCTGGATGAAGCTTGCAATTGTACTTAAAATGTCCAGAATGCAGCCAGGATTCACTGAAAGACTTCAGGGGACAGACACATTCTTTACATGTCTTAGCAGTTTGTTCCTCTGTCTAGTAACTTTAGCTCAAAAGGTTTTTTGCCTTGCTGGAAGTATGAAAGGGGTGGGATTTGGCTTCTGCTGTTCTTTCTTGATGTATATTCCTCATTTCAGGTATAAGTATATTGGAGGATAAAGCTTGTCCTTACAGTTATGAGACACAATCTCTAAAGGGCTCATTCTACTGAATTCCTCAAAAAGGGAAAAAATGGTTCTTGGGATGTTCTCTAACTGTTCTTTCTGCAACTTCTTTACATTCTTTTAGACATCTGGAGACCAGACCTGGATCAGACCCATTTGCAGAAGTAAAATTCTCCTCCAGAATAGTGGCAGGAGCAAAAATATGGTGTTTTGAATTTTCTATTTAAATCTCCTTCTGAGTCACATGATTTTTTTCTATGCAGTGGTGACTACTCTTTCGGTAATCTGTTGTCCGTAGTACTACTCTAGCCACTTGATTTTTGTGCTTCCCATTCTCTAAATTTTCTCCTAAACTTCTCCACAGATGATCAAGTTTCTTATTTCTTGAGATGTATTTGTAGTAACCTGAGTATATTGGTTTTTATCTAGCAGTTATTAAGCACCTTGAAAGGCTTTTCACTAACATTTAGTCCTAAACTGCCTAGCCCCCCAGGTTTTCTTTAAATACCTAATCAAGTGTAATCTCCTTGTTTCAAGGCTGAAAGTGCTTCATCAGGGGGCAGAGATGCTTAGTCGTGAAACAGGTCAGGACTTTGGTTTGGAGAGTAATACTGTTATGATGTATGGACCTGGGCTGTCTGTCTCAAGTCTTCAGTTTACTTACAAGCACATGCATATCTGCCTCAGAAGGGTATTCAGATGTTTTATACAATGGTTTTAAAGGTCTTTGAAATCCTCTGAGAATGTCTCCTGTATTTGTTTATTTCTGACAATAACAGATTACAGATTACTTTTTTCTTTATTTGAACTTTGGACATTATTGAGCTGTTTTGTGTGAATTATTTAATTGTTTAAAGAATGATCTATGAAGTAATGAATAAAGAAGGAAAAAATATCCCCAACGACAAAAAAAAGTCTAAAGAAAATTGTTAAACATTGATAAAATGCATGACTCATTGTGGTTAAAAACATAATTGACATTTATTATTGAATTTTAGAATAACAGTTTTTAGTGGAGTTGAGTTTGTTACCAGATTTCCAACTCTTCATGTTTGTTGTGAGGGAAATATCTCTATTTTGGTTGTTTTCCCTGAAAAATCTCCTCATAACGGAAGCTTTTTACTCAACCATTTTGTGAAGGAAGCTTTTCTTGGGTCAGGGTAAGGAAGTGTTTCTGGGGGTATGGATGACAGAGTAGGTGCATCTGGTGAGATCCAAACCAGGGGCCCGGGCAGAGGGGCAAAGGCTGCACTGTGCAAGCAGTGGTCACCTGGTCCCCTGAATCAGGGCTGAATCAGATGGCACTCGGGGCACAAGGAGTTGTTTGGCCAAGTGTTCCAGGTATTAGTGTTTCCTGAGTTGTCTGAAAAAATTTAGGGGAAAATTTTATGCCTAATAATACATAACTTCTATCCGAAGACTGTCGAATTGCCTCTGGTGGATGTTGCTGAGAAGCGTGTGTATGTTTGGAAAGACTTCTAGACACCGTGGTGTGCCTGAGTGTATTTCATAAAAGACTAACTGCAGTTTATTAACTACCCTATATTTCATATGTGTAGAGTTCTTTGTATAAAAGATCTGGATTGTTGGTTTCAGCAGTAAGTCCTAGTGCTGCTAGAATAACGTTCATCCTTCAGTAAAGCTTTTTCTTTTATGAATAAATCACAACTGCGTTTGACCCCAGGCCATGGGTGGCAGTGGTAGAATTTCCATGGCCATGTAAGTGGAAAATATGTGGAAATGATCTGTGTGTGTAAGTTCAGAGAAGGGTACACCGGCAGATAGATTAAAAAAACGAAAGCCTTTAAAATTGTAGTGACAGAAAATCCTACCCAGCAGCTCTGTGTACGTTGTAAACACTTTAGAATAGAGACTGAAGAGTAACTACCTCAGCATTAATGGTTCTTGATGTTGGATCACAGTGCTTGATATACAGAATTTGGCCTAGGATGGGAGTGTTTATCATCAATAAAAGAATATTTTTTCTCTAAATTTTTTATGACAACCTTCTTGCTCTCTGCCTCTGCAAGAACACTGGTGGTGGGTGTTTAGTGGGGAAAGAATATGCTCCAGGGAAGCAAGAGCCATGTTGCAATCATTGTAATGAAATAAATTAAGCTATCAAAGCATTATTTGTACTGTGGTGTTGTGGTTTAGGAATGGTACTCCCCAGTTCAGTGCTCCCACTGAGATTCTCCAAACCATGGTGCCACTTGCTTGCTCTCTCTTCTCACTGAGGTGGCACGGAGAGGAGAATTAGAGGCACAAAAGGTGATGATCACAGATTGAGATGAGACCAATTTACTGGAAACGGCAATGAGACAAGAAAATGGACAGTAACAGCAACAACATTAATAACAGTGTACAAAAGAGAGTGAATCACATGCAAAAATGCTCACCACAGCACTCAACCTAACCCCCACCACAGCCCTGCTACCCTGACTGCTCCCTCCAGCTCAGAATTTGTGCTACCTGGCCTCTCTCTCCAGGCACAGGTGTATGTGCAGGGGACACTTCCCTGCCTGTCCTGCTTCAGCAAAGCTTAAATGAAGAGAGGCTGCTTGTGCTACCTGTTGCTGCTGAGCTGGCAGAAGTTTCAGCAGTTAGCAATTTCTTTCCTTTGGATAATTTATACGACAGCTGCTATTTATCTATCTATCTATCCATCTATCTATCCATCTATCCCACTCATTATGCAGGAGACTTTGGATGGAATATGCTGTTTAAAACCATTGCCAAAATAAGAATTGTGCAGAGTATTTAGTACTTGGTGTTGCATGAGTAATAGTGCTGAACTAGGGATGTATAGAGCAATGCTCGCTGTAGCTCTTTTGGTTCCTTAGAAATTGTTTACAATTCTCTAATAAGATGCATTTGCATGCAATTTTAATTTGGTAATTTATAGAGCAAGCTGTAACTGACACAAGCTAAGATCATAGTAAGCTTGATTTTTCTTTCACAGTCCTTGTGATAAAGTAGCTCACTGGCTACCTTTGCTTACCGAGAGATACATTTTTGTAATTTTGGGGAAGGCATTTCTAGATGTGATCTTGAGGTGGGAAAAAAAGATGCTTCATTCACTATAAAGTTTGTAGCTTTACATATTACATGTCTCAAATTTATCAAAAGAATAAATTAATGAAGGCTTTAAGGGAATAGCTTCAGCTAATATTAAACATTTTTCCTGTCTTAAGTATTTTTGCTCTTTCCCTCTGAACATCTCCAAAAATATTTTGTATTTAGAAAGTACAGAAAAATTACTTCATAAAATGACTGTGATAATTGTGGAATTAGGCTAGGCACATTTGTATTATTTTAGATGCTTCAATCCCTTCTTACTTAGGCAGGTATCCCATCCTTATCTCAGTATTACTCTATTTTTACAGACCAGTAATCCACAGGCAAATGGTGGTTTCTCAGTGTTGCACAAGGAGCTGGTGTCTGAGAGGGAATTGAATCCAGGCTTCTCAAACTCTGAGCTTGATGCCATTCCTCCTGCCATGGCAGGGAGAGCAAATTTAATATATTCTGCCAAGACTAGAGAGACAGGGAAGAGTTGTTCTATTTATATTATAATTCAGAGAAGTAAAGAACATCAGGCTTCTGTCCTCCTCTAGTATTGGGAAGTTTAAGAAATCTGTCAGAGTTCTGTCTGTTTTTGGCATTTCTCTTGTTGAGCAGAGCCGGGTCCTTTCCAGACATGTTGGGGGCAGTTGAATGATATTGTGTGGCCTTTTTTCCTTCATTTTTTGCGTAAGAATATTTGAAATAAATCTAGTGTTCCAGAACAAAGAGTGAGGATTTGCAAGAATTTGGAGCCTGTCAACATGTAAAATTCCTGTCAGTTCTACTTTTGGCATGGTTTTGCCTAAGAAGCACAAAAAAGATTTACACATACTTGTTTCAAACATGTGGAAAAAAATTCAGAAATTTGTGACTTGGCACTAGGACAGAAATCCATATTGGTTCAAAGATCTTAATCTTCGTCTTGACTAAACATTGGATTTTGCTTTCATTCACTCTACTGTAAATCTTAACTCCGTGGAAAGTTGGTGATTTATTTCAGAATTACACTAGTGTGACAGACTAGAAGTTCCTTCATTAGTTTTGTCCAAAAGCAAAGGCTGAGTATCCAGGTAACTAAATTTTTGTACTTAAAGAAGTAAATTATTCTTTGTATTGTATCCTCCTTCCAAGAAAACCTTAGGAAGAGGTTGTTTTGTTTAAGATTTGTAAGGATTTGCAGCCAGCCTTGCCTGCCTGTAGCCAGCCTCTCTGTGTGAGCTGTGTGCCACTGCCTGTGGCTCATGCTATGGAACTGATGCCCAAGTGGGTGATTCGGATGTCTGCACATTGGCCCACTTCCTTCTTTGTTCTTGCTGCCACTTTTTCCCCTTGCTTGTGCCAGAATTATCCTCTGTGTTGGGTATTGGCCCTTGTCAAGGGTCACCCTGAGGCACCTCCTTGCAAGCTGGTACCAAGTGTGGTGCATGGCAAGTACTGGAACCAAGCCACGGAGAGACTTGGGTACAAGGAATGAAGCAGGTCTGCAGCTCCTCTGCCCCTTTTCCTCTTCCTATCTCTCTGATCACTGACAAGTTCAGAAGAGCAAATCCTGAATTTTGCATTTGGATTTATCCAAGGGAAGTGTATTCTTGCAGTATGTTCCTATTAGCTTTTTATAGTAACTCATCTTAGCACTATCCTTGCTCTTGTTACCCAGGAATTTCTGAATGGTTTATCTGTATAAATATGTTTAAGCACTGTAGGCAGTGACTTTCCTCTTAGTTGTATAGTAATCTTTATTTGTTCAAACATTTTTAGTCCTTAGTTAAAACCCTTTAAATTAACCACTTTAATAACTAATAATTGAAATAATGTTTGTGTGACTTAGTGTAAAGCACCTATAAGGCTCTTTTCTAGTGCACAGGAAAGGAAGAAAGTGCACCTCAGCTTTTCCTTGGAAGGGCAAGAAAGGAAAATGCAAATGAAATTAAGCTGAGAAAATTTGGAAATAAACATTGGCAACACTTCTGTAAGTGATGCCTATAAACTTATGCAATAACCTCCCAAGAAAAGTGCTACAGTTCATGCTATTTGTTTCCTTTCAAAGCGAGGGGGAAGACAGATCTTCACTCTGGGAAACAAACTGCAGTTTAAATATGTGGCTTCTTACATGCATCATCTTCTTTTAAGTCCTGACAGTGTACCTGTACTGTGTCTGATACAGCATGAATCTGACAGCAGAAAGAGATGACAAGATTTAGAAAATCTCTTCTTTTTTCCAAGCTATAATGTTTTTATTTCCTTCAGGGGAGTAACTTGTTTCCTTCAATATAATTCTATTTATATCTTTGACACATCTGTTCCTCTTGCCTGTGAGGTGCTTTTACAAGATGAAATATATAGTAATTGCAGAGTGCTAGGGCTATCCGCTGCCACCAGCTGGGTGTGGATGGTGGCAAGGACAAGCAATCTGGATGAATAGCTGCTGTTTTGCTTTTTAGCCTAACCTTTTTAGGTGCACAAATCCTGGGCAGTATTAAAAGGAAAAAGTCTCCCTGCCTGATAAATCCTTAACTGTAATTCTGTTGGGATGGAGGGGTTGGTGTTGCATCTTTCACTTTACACAATCAGTCCAGTAAAATTGTAGCTTAATCTAGAGATCATTGAATGAACCTGTTGAGCTGGGGGAGCAGCTCTGCCTAACAATCCTAACTAATTCCTCTTTACCAGGAAAAGCAGGGGAACTCCATTTTCACCACAAAGGAGTGCTCATGAGATAGTATTTCCATTTGTGAGAATTCAAGTTCTTTTCTAAGCCCTTACCTGTAAAGACTGAGCAAATATATTTCAATCATCTTTTTGGTATGCAGAAGAGAAAATGAGGGTAGCTACAGTGAGCAGAAAATTGGTGTTGAGGAGTGTACAAAGGAGTTGTGCTTGCCGTAAGTGAGCTAGGTAGTTGACTGAAGTGCTTTCCAGGAAAAAATGTTTGAAATACTATGGGATTTTTTTCCTCTATAAAGAAGAGAAGAAAAACAACTCCTGCTTTATATTGGAGGAATTTAGATGTAAGTTATCTTAGTATATGCAGTTGTCATTTGAAAGCTATCAGTAGGAAAATATTGGTATTTTTCAATTAAAAATGGTTTTCCTAACCATGACCATTTACCAATATACTGTACTGTAAGTGAATAATTGAAGAATACATAAATAAATGTATCTCATGCATTTAAGTGAGGAGTTTTATAACATTATGACTGTGTTTTAGTTCATGTGACTTTATAAGCTGAAGCATAACTTAATGCATCTTATATTGGGAAAAGATACTCAACTGTTTCTTAACTTGGGCAGCTGAGGGAAGTGAAGCTTTTCCAAAGCCCTGAATGAACATCTGCCCTGAGTATGCAAGTATTTGATGAAGCAAAGCCACATAAGATGTGGATAACAATGCCTCATTAGCTATCATTTGTTTCAGTTCGATTTTGCCATTGCAGTCTGTTTCAGTTCACAAATTAGCATGCCAGTGGCCTTTTACTGCATTCATTTCAATTTTTTCAGGGAGCAATAGCCAGCTGATTGGGAGGTCTCGGACCAGATGGCAAGAAACTTGGAACCTGATTCTGATTCTGCTTACATAAGGAGAAACAAGAAATAGCATTTATACAAGTGAAACTTCACATAGAGTAAAATCATTTCACTGGCAGCAGTGTGAAAACCATAGTGTTTTCCCTAGTCTCTAGAAAGCCTCACAAAGTCAGACTTTCAAATTTATTCATTTTGAATTATATTCACATGCATTTTAAATTTCTAGGTGATCTCAACCTTTCAATGCTTCAGTTAATGTCCTGAGACGAATCTTACCCTGGTGTAACTCCATTGAAGTTGGTAGACTTAAACTCAGAATTTAATCGGTTCCTAAATTTTAATTTGTTTAGTCTTTCTAGCTCAATGTAAAACAAATTCCTACAGAACTGATATGTTACACATATTTATCTTTTCTTTTAAAATGAACTTGAGTTATAATCTAATCTGGATTTTAAGTGTATTGGTTTTGTTTTCCCTTCTGCTTTTTATTCTATTCCTTTGTCTAGTGGTATTTGTCCGAATGATAGTTCGGCATTATGTGATTTCTTGGAAGGCAAAAAGTCTCAAAAGCCATAATTAAGCTGCGCAGCATTCATTCTTCATAGTGATGAAAGTGCTGTCAAAACCTTTGGGAGTGATCAGTGTATCTGCTCAAAACAAAGATGGATTTTTTTTTTTTTTTCCCCTGGTTTTTAAGATTTGGGATCTTCAAGCATTATCTCAAAGTAGTAGCTGCTAATCCAGATATGAATTAAAAGGAGCTTTAATTCAATCTATGCATCAAAAATTGTTCTATGAATTAGTTTTGCAACATCATAATTAGTGTATTTTGTACCTTTTAAGTGTGTAAACTGGTGAGAGATTAACCAGTTAATTGTGTTTCCAGCATCTTGATGCTGATTTCTGTGAAGTGCAGAGCAGCTGAGGTGAGGGGAGCTCCTGTAACATCTTTATATTGTTTGAGATGCCCAGCCACAGAGATAGGCAGAACTTGTGTGCCCCACCTAAGTTACAGCCCGTGCAGCACATCTGGGTAATGTCAGTTTTCTGGGAATGCTCAGTAAATCCCTCTGTTTGTTGAGGAGAGTACTGGGAAGAAAAGACAGATGAGACATTTCATCCCACTGAGAGCTTCCCCTATGAGCCCTTCTCTTAAAGGGTTTCTGTTAGTTTGAGCTTGCTTACCCAGTATATGTTTTTGTCTTCCTTTTAGTCTGTAAAATGACCTGTCTGGCCAATAATCTTACTATTTAAGAGTGACTTGGAAGATCACGGATGTGTTGTGTTGACACTGAGTCAGCAGTTGTCTCGCTGTACATATGTCAGAATGACTGAGGCTTCGGCAGGCAGCCAAAAGCCATTTGTAACATATTTCTTCATGGAACTCTGCCATGGTAGGAAGGAGTTGGGAGACTGTAATTGCCAGACTCCCAGTTTGTGAAATACTTCTTCAGTGTCTTTTAACTCTGGCCTTTCATAGTAATTTTTGTTCAGCTTCGTCTACAAAATCCAATTATTGGTGATTTAATTAAATAATAAAGAGATAAAGCAACACTGAGAGACTTAGTGAGAATGATGTCTTGAGTAGGTCTGCCCTGAGCAGATGTAACTTGCAGTGCGTACAGAGAGCTTGTGCATGCCATAGGCACCTCTCCATGAGGATACCTGGCAGTTCCGTGGGAGCAGAGGCAGACAGGTCTCACCAGGAAACTAGTATTCTGCTCATGCATGTTTTAACAGCTTGTTTTGACCTACAGTGGAAGGAGGCAGAGACGTACAGAAATGTTTATCAAAAGCACCTGGATGGAGAAGCACTTGATGCAGGGCAGGCATCAAGTAAGAACCTGGCTCCTCTCATAGTCCAGGTAAGTAGGAGTCACAGCCTTCCACCTGTTCTGGAAGAATTCACCTTACAGGAATAGTAGTTGGTAAAATTGTCCCCGATTTGAATGGTGCCAGAAAAACTGGAGATATTCTGACCCTGCTTTCAAACTGCAGTGCAATTAACTTTGAATGAACTCAGAGATTAAAAAAAGACAATTTAAAATGTTGTCAAATTCCATTTGGATTACAAAAAGGCACCAGAAGGATGTAATTTTATTGTTCTAAGCCAAAACTTTCAAAGGTTGGGGTTAAAAAGACAAACTTGTGATTTTTTCGAATATTTGTGACTGTGGTCTGATACTGCATTTAATTACACAGTTACTAAATACTTTTGGAAGTGTGTCATTAATTGAATAGAATTTAGAGTATTCAGTTAATTGGTGTATGTTGGTTTTTTCCTCCTCTTTCAACACATTTGAGGGGTTGCACATACTACATGTTACCTGTTACCTGCTCTGAAGACCATGTTCATTTCTTTCAGGTGCATTTATATATTGTGCAGTTAGAACCCGGAGTGCTTTAGCAAAAACATAGTTATGAGATAAATGGGGCTATTTTTCAGCTTGAAGAAAGGGAGAATACGGCATAGATATGAAAATGAATGTGTTATGGAAAAAAATAATGAATGAGCTGAACAGTTTCAATTAAAACTTACCTACAGAAGTCCTTTGGCAGGAAAACGAGTGTTTGCAGGGAACCTTTGCATGGCAGTGTTTGCTAGTTAAAATGGGCTGAAATAAACTCACAGAGGAAGCATCGTTCCTAATACTAGAAAATGCTGTAGCCCTGCTTTGTAACAGCAGCAAACCTTGCCTGTTGATGCTTTTAACATACATCGTTTTTCATTCAGCATTTCCTTCCCTATTTTGTTTGTATATTTTGTCTAAGGAATAGTTAGAGTAATATAGGAATTATGTTTAGGCAAAAAACACCAAACCCCAAATATCAGTGTGGGAGTATGGCAGTGAAGGCTCATGAATCGTATATGTCAGCTTATGTAGTACATACTGGAGACACTTTGAGGCCCTCTTTAACAGCACATCTTCACAGCAGGGGTCTAGTGAGTGACCAGTGTTGTAAGCCGTGTTGTACCAAGCTTTTAGCACGGAGGTGGGACAGAAGTTGGTAACAGGGTTATGCCGTGCTGTTTGCAATATCTGTTGTATTTTGCCTTGAATCACAGCAGACCTGTTGCTGTGCTGCTTTTTGTGCTTTTTCAGCTTTGAAGAGAAGTGTATTGGTTTATTTGGCTGAATTAAACATGTAATATGCACAAGAGCTAAACTAGTCCTAGCAACTACACCAAAAGCTTTAATTCTTCTAGTCTTTTAAGGTGGTGAGATGAACATGGTGAAGGGTCTAAGGAGATACCATTTGGTTGGTGTCCCGTTGCTTGAACTCTGACAGATATGTTCACAAGAAATGCAAGAGGGTTGGTACTGAAAAAGGTGTCTTAGTGTTGTCACACGTCCCAGAATACTTTTAGATGTTGCTGGAGGTGTTGCTCTCAAAGGTGTTTGCAATAACAGAACTCAAGACTAAATGCTTCAGTTCTTCCCCCCAAGAACAGAGGCTGTTTACAGCGGTGCCACAGTCAAGCCCTCTTTGGGTGAACCATTAGGACTGCAGTTCATTTTCTTTTAATTTACAAAGATTTGCGGTGGTTTGTTTCATGAAGCTCTGTGGGAAGAAGGATGTGGGAGTTGGCCCACATAAGCATATGCAAGTGACTTTGTCATGGTTTACAGAGGAGTCTGTGGCAGAGCAGAAAGTTGAATTTGGGCCTTCTGAGGAAAAGTCTAGAGTGCTGCCCATAGAAGCAGCCTAGGTTTACTCAGATTAATCTGGAGAACTGAAGGAGACCTCTTCCAAAGTGTTTATTTTTGATTGTCAGTAGTAGAGAAATGCTACAAGTTAGAGCACACACCTTAAGAGAAGCTCTTCAAGCATTTGGTGTCTCCATGGCGTGTGCCATGTGTGACTCACCAATGTCATTAGGAAAATGCATTATCAGAATGCAGCTGAGCCTTTTTCCTGAGCAGCTGAATAAACTGCTTTCTTGAGGCAAATATTGTTGTACCGTGGATGGAAATCTTTATCACAGTTTAGTCTGGGGCTTAAAGATATTTCTTGTCTTTCTTTCCTCTTCCCCTCGCCCCATCTGCTCCAATTCAGCCTCTTACCAAAAGGCTTCAGTGAAACAAAATAAGTGAGATAATTGATCTTTGGAAGTTGGAGTGTGTATGAGAGAAAATGCAATTTTTTGCAGTTGGTCAGTGTAGAGCAGACCACATCTGCAAATCAGTAATGAAAGGGCAAGGTGTTTCAAACACTCTGACACTCATATTCCTGCCAATAACCTGTTTTTCCTTTGTTTAAAAGAGGTACTAGTCAATGGTCATTCTTCCTTTTTGGCACAAATACTTATTGATTTGTTTCTTCATGCAGTCCATCTGTGGATTTGATGAACGCAGAAAGGATGGGAGACCATAATTTAGCAACTGTTAATATGAGAGGATACAGGGTTGCTGGAAAGGCTGGGGAATTACTAAGCAGCAGGATCAAACACCTTTGGCAGTCCTTGACACCCAGTGTGTTCTGAATATACCATTTAGCCTGTTTCCAGCCAGCTTATCTGTCTCAACTACTTACCCTGACAACCAAAGCTGGTGCCTTGCCCACATCATGACTCTGTGGAAGTGGGCAGAGCAAGCAGCCCACTAGATTTGGTGCTTTTACTCACAGTGAACTTCAATGTCACTGGTTTTGCTCCCTTGAAGATGAGTCTGGGTCTTCAGAGTTGGAAATGAAATATCAACTTGCTTTCCTGGAACAGCTGGAACATCATTCAATAGGATATCTCTTATTTTTCTAGAGACCCATATGCCTAAGAGCTCTGTATTATCAATTAAGCCACAACCCCTCTCTTTTTCAATTTCCTCTGATTGGTGAGAGGTGATCTGTTTTTTACTTGTTAGCATTTCTTTTGTTTTGTTTTCTTCCTTTCTTTGTAATTATCTGTATTCATTGTTGAATTTGACTGTGTTAACTTGTTTGCAGTTACCTGAATAAAGATGGAAGGTTGATTATTTTTAAATCATTGCTAATTACCTGTGTTCTAGTTCATTTGTTGACTGGGATTGTAATAGAGAGGAAAAAAGAGAAAAAGAGTGCAGTAGTATGAAAAGTGGGGAAGATTCCCACACCTGCTGTTTTAGTTAGCATCAAAGTAACCCATATGAACACCTGGATCTCCTTTACTCAGAGAAGGGACAGTACAAATCTGTCAGCAAAAGAGGCTCCAGGCCTGGAACTGCTTAGAGAAAATCCCTTCTGCAAGGAAGATATTTTTGTCCCTTGGTATCACATCTCAGCAGCCTTCAATAGCACAATGTGGGTTTGTGTTCTTTCCACTATTCTTGTTAGGCTTTTCCTATACTATAGAAAATTACTGATTTATTTCTCATATTTTTCTTTAGTATTTCCAATTTATTTTTCATTTAGCAAATTTTGCTTAGATTAGATTACTTTTTTTTTCTTTTTTGAGCATAATCCTTTAGCCCAAAAAACCCCAAATGGCCACAGTGTCAAGTCCCTGTTCATCCCTCACCCCAATCCAGGCTCTTCAAGGTGGGTGGTGTCTGCTCATTTTGTTCAAAAGTCAGTCTCATACATCTCCTCCATACTCGCCCACTTGTCTGCGTTGGTGTGGCACGGAGTAGATGTTTTAGTTGGCAGGCTGTATTAGAGGGTTTTCCCTGCAGAGGTCTTCACAGCTCCCTCCCCCAAAGAGTCTTTTGCAAAGGTGCTGCTGATGTTCCAGTAAGGCTGTTTTCCTCGTGGTCCTTCATGGGGATGTAGGAGTGAGCGCCGAGGAGCTGCGCAGAGCTAATTTGATTGTGAATGACAGCAAATCTGTGGCAACAGAGAAACAGAGGCAGGAATGGGAATTACTCTGTGACTGCTGAGAGGACTTGAGAAGAAGGAGGGACCTGATAAAAGTCTGAGGACTCTTTACCAGTTTCAATATTTCAGGAACCCAAATAATGATGGTTTGGTTCTTTCTTATTCTGGGATAAATACAGACATCTGTAGCTTCAACTGCAGAGTGAGGAACTACTCAGGCAAATAATTAAAAATGCACTCCAGATAAAAGCAATTCAAAACAGCTGTCTTCCCTTCTGAGGACTTTTGAATGAGTCTCACTTGTCCAGGATTACTTGCCATGAATAAGGGACAGGTAATGGAGAACAGCAAAAATATTGATGAAGCTACTTGCTTGACGTGTTATTAGAAAAAAGAATGTGCAGGAGAGAACCAGACATGAAATTAAAAAGGAGGACATAAAATTCTACATTAAATGATTCTTTAATAAAATAGTATTTGAAAAATGCTATTAGAGGAATTGGTAAAGCTTTGAGCTGTTGAAAGGATCAGAGAAGTAGTTTCTGAATTTGTATTATGGCTATCAATCCAGCAAAGTCAAGACCACATTAGATAACTCATAAAACTTCATAGACTCGGAGTAAGGGAAGCATTCTTTATTATGTGTACAGAGTTTCAGTAAAGATAAAATGTTAATAATCTACGTATATCAAATCCATGTTATTTGAATCCTTTTAATTTGCTTTCTTTGCTTTGTTATGAGGCAGGATGCAAATATTAGTTTTACAGAGAAGGAGATGAGTTGAAGTGAAAACAGGTTCCAACCAGGTAGATCGGTCTTGGGATGGGAACACAGTGTGCTGGGTTGCCCACACAGTGCTGCCAACGTATATGAGTCATGAGTACCAATGCCACTTCCATTTATAGATTCCTTAGGAACAGAGGCAGCTATAAATGCCATTGAGTGGCAATTTTTTAGAAGAAGGTTTGGACTCAAAATGTTGAGCTCCACAGAACTAATTAAATCAACACAAGATGTCCAAAGTAATTCCCCTTTGAGAAATTACTGAAGTTGCCAAATACAGCTCCCATCCTCTGGGGAAGTGCCAAGGCTTCAATAATTGCTTTTGCCCCCAGAACACTCAAGCCATCAGAAATGTTCATATAAGACATTAGCAATGAAACACGAAGTTTAGAATATCAATATTTTGAAGTACAAACTTCTTGAAACAAAACATTTGATTCTTATTTTTCTAAGGGAAAATTCCAACATTTTAACAGCAAATTGTATCAGATTCACATTCTGAAAATTCCCAGGCTAAAAAGTTGCTCAGTTACAGTTACTTCATCTATTAAGATGGTCATAGATTGGAAGAGTAAGGTACCTTGAACTATATGCATGTACTATATGTGGAGTATAAGCTCTGAATAACCATGTAGTGTAGCACACTTTCACGAGTTGAGAACACCATACATAACGTGCATTTATTAACTTAATACTTATGCACATACTTCATATATATCTGCATATATTTTAGGTAAATTAATTTACATTTCCACACACAAGTATTTATTGAGAAACCAAGGAACAAAAGGAATAGGAGTTCCAGATTCTTCTTCCATTATCTTGTGGAAAGAATGGTCTTCATGGCCTATATAATTCAAACTGCAAAATATCCACTGCAGATGAAGCCTTTGTGCCTGAAATAATTATCAGGCACTCCAATGGGGTATTTGTTGTTTCTATTGTTTGTTGTTGTAATATTTAGATGGATATTCTTGTTCTTCATTCTACAGTAAAAAAGAATGTAGGGAATGCTACTGTTCATACACATATACATGTGTGTATATCCATATGTATATTTTTATAGTTATATCTACATCTAGGATTGTTTCTCAACATCAAAATTTATCACTTCTCAGCAGAGGAAGTTTCTGGCATCCAGATGGGAGCACCTACCCTGGCAGAGCGCACACACACAATGTCACGTATTTAAGTCCTGTGGATGTGGTTCAGGCTGAGAACTTGAAATTGTCGCTTGTGTCCTATATGAATGTCTTAACCTTGAGGCAATTTTTGGGATGTTACAATTTCCATCTCTCTCGTGAAAACAGTTCTGCTTTATGTAAGTAATTAAAATACTAATTGAATCTGGATCTTTCACAACTTGAGATAAGTCCCATAACCAGTGGGCTTAGAAAAACAGCCTAGTTAGCCCAGTGAATGTGTAATTAGTTATACAAGATGAGGTTACTCCAGTAGAATAATTGAGAGCAGCTCACCTGAGAATAGCAGAGAAGCTGGTAATTAGTGCACTCACCTAGTCTATAGGAGACCCACTCATTCCTGGTATGACTTAGCCTGTGCTGGGATTTGAAGTAAGGCATCTAGGATTTCCAGTGAGCCTATGACTGGTTAAATTGTGGGAGAATGCTTGTCTAGATTTTCACAAGAATTTTCAGATGGTTTGGAGTTTCTCTGGATGAAGAGAAAAAGAGATCCCTAATTTTTTTTTTGTAGTAGAAGAGTTTCTTCTTGTATAGCTCTATTAAGATAAACAGCACAAGAAATTAAAAACTTAAAAAGTATCAGTAATGATTCCTGAAATATTCATTTGCTAATATTATAATTTATGATAATACATAATAAAAGTGACTCCTGTTGCTGATAGGAAAAGTAGACAACGGGAAACAGGCTGTTTGCATTGGCTTGTATTTGTGTCTTGACTTCTCGTAGTGTTTAGATGTTTTTCTTTCTCCTGAGTTACAGAAAAGCCTTAGCACTGTGTTTATAATAGATTCTGCATACAGCAGTTCCTTTGGGAAAACAAAACTCAAATACCTAGGAAATGCTGCAACCTATCTTGCCTTTCATAGGATGTGACAAACTTCCTCCTCACCCAGTACGTGGTGTCTGCCTGCAGTCCTGCTGGCACTCTCTGCAGACAGGTCCCAGACACTTCTGATACGGGCTCTTCCTTTCCACATGTTTTCTACCCACCAGGATGGGTCAGTGAAGAGTATTGGCAAAACAGTGCAGAGTAGCTTGTGCTGCCCAAATTCTTGACTGTATTTGCTCCTTGTAATGAAGGGAAAACTCCTCTCCAAAGCAGACTGGGGCTGTGTACAACGTATGCAGCAACAACCCAAGCTCCAAAATATATTAGCTCCTTACAGTACTTTGACAGAACGCAGCCTCACAGAAAGTCTTTTTGCTCTCTCTAAAGGCACACTATTTGCACAACTAAATAATCTGTCATGCCTTACAAAATAAGAGGTGACTGCTCCTGCAGTTCATTGCTGGCTTGGGAATTTAGTAGATAATATAATCCTGTTTATGCAAAATTGTGCTTTAGTAGTCCAATAATTTAAATTGCTGAATGTGTCTGTAAAGCTGATCTGTTCTATTACCTGCTTTGATTGTCTAAGAGTAGTTTGCCTCCATAATTTGTGTGAAGGAATGGATATAATGAGTCTGATTTAAGTTTCCGTTATAATGTGTTGCATATTAAATCTGCAAATGGTTGCTGTCCTTAACTGCAAACTCTCTTGGGTCTGTGGTCTCCTCTTTTTAATTTTTTTCATTGGAAACTCTATTGTGTCACCTGGTGCCAGTGAATCATCCCAAAATGTGCTCTGTTTCTCTCACCTAAGCAAAGTTGTGATGCTGTGCTAGACTTGACTGGAGCAGCCTTCTGACTACAACAGAGAAATAATAGATACTACTTAATACTTCTTGGCAGTTCTTTTTGGCACTCAGAGGCAAACATTACTGAAGAATCCTTGTTCTGCTTAGCTGCTCTATCTGATGTTCAGTAATGGGAAGCACTAAAGTGAAGCCTAGATCCACTACAGTGGGTACATTGATGTTCAGTGGTAAGGTAAACTATTTTTTTTATTGTAACTCTGAGATATTTGGTGCCTGTGCGTCAATGTCCTCATTTTGAGATATTTTGAAGATTTGGATGCAAATTGTTTCTACTTTTGCACTGGTGGGCCAGTCAGGAGACCAAATATTTTCTCCAGTGCCATGGTCCCATAACTTTGTCAATTAACTGAAGAGGCACTTTTCATTCTGTTACTGTTCTATCTCTCCTTGGCACTTGCTTTCATACTTCAGGCTATCACTTGTTATTCTTAAAGCATGTACAAATGTCATCTGTCACTTCCTCCTTGTCAGGCTTTAATATTTTATGTTCATATGCTCAGCCTGTGATGCCTGACACTTTTTCTATCCAAAGTATTCTGGAGTTCTCCCATGAGGTTTTTAAGTTCATCTTTTATCAAATCCAGTTGTAGTGTTCTATGGCTTTGTGTTGGGCAGGGAGAACAGATCTAGTAACGTGACTAAAAATTTTTTATTTAATATCAATTTTGATTCATACTTCTACATTTATCCCCCTCCCTAAACTTTTAGAAGTTTATCAAAGCCTCTTTCTGACCTTGGTTTGCATTGCTTGAATTGCAGGAGAGTTTAATGATCATCATATAGTCTACTTCCTTAAAGATAAGATGATACAAATGTAATGGTATTCTTTATCTGCTATGGAGATAGTTTGAAATAATTCATAGGCATGGGTTTTGGCTTCCCTGTCAATAAAGTGACCAATATGTTTTGCTGTGTCTGCTAATAACTGGTATGTTTCTTCCACTTGGGAAATGAAATGAAAGTCACCCAAATGTGCCTTTTGTCTGTGAAACTTCTCAGTTGCTCACTGGGCTAATTTAGTCGCACCCCAATCATGACCAGTATTAACGATAACAAGGATATTATACATTCTGGTCTTGTTCCAGTTATGATTACAAACAACTGGACTTTCTGACAGCACAATTGCTATCACAAGCTTTTTGAAAATCTCTAGTATTTTTCATGAATGGTGCTTGTCACTTTATGTTAGCTGTATAAAATGAGAACAGCCACTTGACACTTGGCTTAAAATCTGCTTGGTGCTTTCTGGCCTGGAAATATACTTGCTTCTAAACAGGTTGTAGAAGGAAATTGCTCTTGATTTTATTTCCCCTGCTCCCTGGTGTGGAGAATAATACCGGGTTTTGCTAGATGTTGGGGCTGATAATGCTACCATCATCTGAAATGCTTGTTCTGTCTGTCTTCAGTTCCATTGGTGTCTTTTGTACTTTCCATGTTCTTAAAAGCATGAGATGACTAAAGGTTTATTTGCCCCTTGTTTAGGAAGTGCTCTCTATTGAATTTTTCCTTTTTTTATTTATTCAGTTTTATCATTTCTGACACTTTGAATTTTTTAAATCTATGGTCTGCCAGAAGATCTATATTGCCAAATCTAGTCCATCATTTAGGCTTGATCAGTTGAAGACAATGTAAGTGTATTCTGATTGTTAATTTTCATTTGAACTTATTTGTTGAGAAATTTTCTGCTCATGTGTTGCACAGGAGTGCTGATTCAAAAAGTACCCATTGGCTGTTTAGTCTTTTTTTGGAATCATTTGCCCTTTCAATCTATATCTCTCTAGAGTTTTTGTCACCTGCTTTTGGTTTGTTTTTTTTTTTTATTTTTCCTCTCCTATATTCTTATTATCTAGACTTTGGTTTTCTTTTTGTTGCTGCTACTAAATTAACAATAGAAATGTATTCCTTCCTTTTTAATTTAATTCTCTTTGGAAAAGTCTTTTTACTTTTCTGCTTGTACTATGAATAATTGCAGTTACCACAAGATGCCTAAATCTTCAAGGAATTTTTTACCTTTCAGGCTTACAGCTATGAACTGTAAACTTGAAGTAATTTTTTGAGATTCTTGTCTTTCATTTTCACTTTAGCCATATAATGGTTATTGTTGCATCCTGTATTTGCTTGTTTATGTGTGTAAATATTTGCTGAGGGACTATAAAATTTACTTTAAATGAGGTAATTTATATATATAGTTGTACATGAATTACAATATTGCTTTTTATTTTCTTGCAAGAAAATAGGGACAGGCTTGTGAATTTTCTTTGTGGAAGCCACATAGTTTTCTGTGAGAAAAATACTCTGATAAACAAAGGCAGCTTGAACTAAGAATATCTGTACCACCTTGGAGGTACCAGCTCTGTTGTCATGAGGGGAAATAGATTTCAGTGTTGATGATGGTGAAATACATTTCAATTTTTTGTAAAGTGAATTACCTAAGTATTCCAGTGATAAGCATTTGGAAATAAAATCTCTTTCTTCAGTGGTGTGCTGGAAAGGTTTTGTTCATGCCGTATAAGTGAATGTTAGTTTAAACTATTGTGCCAGGGTGTGTTCATATTGAAGTTCTCAAATGCCATTATAAAATTCAGTTGGTTCCTTGCTTTTTATGGCAATATTACTAGTGATTTAAGATGCTTAATTTCACATTAAGGCAACTGACTTCTGTTCCTCCCTGATACCTGGTATTCAATTTTTCTGCAAAGAATTTGTAAGGATAGACACTCCTGTTCTAACAACAAGGCAAGGTCAAAGAATTCTTATGCTCCAGTACCAATTAAAGTCCATGCTTAGTTATTTTAGAGAGAGACCTATTTTGAAAATCAATTAACTGCTCTCACCTTAACTCACCAACCTACCGATGCTCCCTCTAGTTCCCTGCCCGAGAGAAAAATAGTAAAAAAGAACACGGTGTTTCTACTGGAAAATGTAGTAGTTTGACCCTTTCACATGTGCCTCTTCATTATACCTGAGCTTTCCTGCATTATGATTTTTAAAATTTTTATATTTAAATATAAATAGTGTGTCATTGTTACTAGCAATTCACCCACAGTGGCAGTGAAAATGCACAGGCCTCCAGTTCCTACAGGCACTTGCAGTGATAGATCAGCTTAAGCAGCTCAGAGCAATTCACTGGATTCTGAAAAAAGTTGCCAGAGCTAACAAGCCTCAAGTGCTCGTTCTGACAGTCTGGATACATATAGTGCCGAGCTGCTGTTAGCTGTGGTGTGAGGATGCCTTTCTCTATAGATAAAGGCTGTATGTGGGTCAATTTCGAATACTCAAAATCCAATTAAGACTGAGGGCTTTCAATTTGCCCTTCAGCTACTATGAGGGCAAAGTAATCTCATTTTTGCAAAGAAAATTCTTATTATAAATGTTTGTCTTGGCATTGTCTGTGAAAGGCCTTTTTTACAGCAAACTGTACCTTTCTCATCCTGCTCACAAGCAAAAATTAATGTCACTGCAACACTGGGGTTTGCATGCTTAGAGAAAAAACACTTACTTGGCAATATGATCAATTAAAAAAAAAAAAAAAACAACAAAAAACCAACAAAATTTGGTAGTAAATATTTTAGTGTGGATTTTATCTGTCCAGACTGCTCAGGTGGTTACATACAAATTTAGTATACGTATAGATGGGAGCCAATTAAAAAACATGAACATTTGCTGTTTTATTGTTCATTTTATTATTACAAGCCCTAAACACATAATCCTTAGCCCACTTAACTTTTGTATTTTCCCATTACATATGCATCCACAACATGATGAATGTGAATGCTTAGTAAATGGCTATAGTAATACTGTGTACTCCAGCAGTAATGTCCTTTTTGGTCTTTTGAAAGCCTCTTGATGCAGTTGGTGCTCGTGTTATGTGTTAAGGATTTCTCTATCAAACTGGAGCATCCAAGCCACATGAAAGCTTTCCCTTTATCTGTGGGTGAATATTGTTACAATCCAGCAAGGTTAATACTGAATTTGCTCACATAAAAAAAGCCAAAACTACCCAAAAAACCACTTAAGAATTTCTCTGGTTATTAGAAAAGCTCATAAATGGATTCAGAAATCTGATTTATCTAAAAATCCATTATAGAAGAGGGGAGTTGTATTTCCATTTGTCTTTGTCTGTAAAAGTTGCCTACTCTGGCCAATTGAAACGTTTTACATTCAACAAAATGAGCGTCAGGATTTGCAGCATTTCCTGCACTTCACTTTAGGTGAATGGAACAGCAAGTGTTACAGTAATTTGGCTGAGTTGCACGAGACAAAGTACTCACTGCAATGAGTACTGATCCATGGTTAGGACTTCCAGGTGCTGTGTGATACAGTTAGTAATATGCCAGTTTTGGGCAAGGCTAAATCCCATCTGTACACATAACTTTCCTTTCCACGCTGGATGCTAGTGGTAATCCAGTTCCACTGCTGGTTACCTGACAACTAAAGCGAGGAAAAACCTCTGATGAAACGAGACTGGGAACAACTGAGAAATTAAGTGGACTTTTGATTCATTAGTTAATTCTTTTTTTATGCAGTTATCAGGTTTATTTTTTTCTTTAATAGAGTGAACTTAAGATATGAAGCTAATGCAACTATGCCTTCAGGGATAAATTATGTGAAAATCTTGCAAATCACTCCTAATGCTTCAGACAGTATGACTAGAGATGTTCCCTTGAGAGGGTTATGGTTTAAAATTGTGCATCTGGTGAAAGTTCTTCAGTGGAAGAATCTTGTTTGAGTTAGTGTATGGATACCAGAAGAGCCACAGAGTTTTTGGGACTTGG
Organism: Dicrurus megarhynchus; assembly: GCA_013399195.1. Classification (NCBI taxonomy): domain Eukaryota; kingdom Metazoa; phylum Chordata; class Aves; order Passeriformes; family Dicruridae; genus Dicrurus; species Dicrurus megarhynchus. Next base: position 879,980 of record VXAD01008914.1, read on the forward strand.
GAACTGATTGTTATTACTTGAAATCTGGGACTGTCTGTCAGAGGCTCCTTATAAAGTTATAGCAGAATAGCAGCAAGAGGATCCTTTCAATAAAAAAGAAATGTTTGTAAAGTGAGGAAAAGCAGTGAATTAAATGGTAAGCTTTCTTAGTGTAGGGAGCTTACTACTGAGACCTGTGCTATTTATAAATAACCTAAAAAGGAGAGAACAAGGAAAACAGTGGTGGTACTATGTCACTGAGGATAAAGAGAAGGGTTGGTAGTGAAGTGGCAGGACTTTCATGTGCAATAAAATGGCAGATGTTATTGAGCACAGATAAATGTAAACTGTTGCATGTGTGAAAAAAATAATACCAGTTTTATGTACACAGTGATTGGCCCTGGGTTGATTATTGCCACTCAGGGAAAAATTGTGCTGGAGTTATTACCCCAGTTCCATGAAAATGTCAGCACAGCACTTGGTGGCGATGCAAAACACAACGCACTACTAAAAATTATCAGAGAAAAGCAAAGAACAAAATGTCTTTGCACCATTGTAGGATAGTATGGCGCACCAGTGTCTCAAAAAATGCATGGATCTCTGGTCCTCCTACATTTCAGAAAAGGATGGTACAGAAATGAGAAGAGCACAAAGACAGGCCATTAGGGTAATCAAAGATGTTCCCTATGAGTAACAATTGAATAATCTGAAACTCTTGGCTTGAAAAGGAGACAAATGAAGGAAATAATACAGAATCATGGTACTGGGACAAGGTTAACAGAGGCTGGCCAATTTGTCTCCTACTGAAAGGGCGTGGGGCTGCTGGATGAACGTAGTGAGACCTTCTTTAGAGCACTGAAATAAGCTCCTGGTTTATTGTCTTGTGTAATTTAGCTGTGGAACTCCTTGCTACCAGAAGCTAATAGTGTATGTGGGTTCAAACAGGGCTGTACAAACTAAAGGCATAAGAAATTCTAACTGGCTCTTGATCATTAACTAATCTTGGCTCAGGAATTCCCTGACCCATAGCAAAGTACAAGAAGGATATGCAGGAAATATCAGAACACTCATGCCATATCCTCTTGCTTTTTTGAGTACCACTACAGCCTGCTGTTGGAGATGAAATACTCGTCTCTGTGGGTCTTTGGTCTAACCAGTGTGTTTTGTTCCGAGGCTGATAAATCCCTTGCTTCCATCTTCAGTGTCTCTTGCTCCAGATGTAGCATGCCTCTCCAAGACTCCTAATCCATTTCTACATCTATACGTTTACTAGGGGCATTTAATACCAGTCATATTAGGACGGATTACCAAGGGATCCTATTTTGACTGCAGCAAAAGCTTAGCAAACCTAAGATGTTTCTGAGAAAACATTAGGGGCCAAAAAAGGATGTCTTTGGATGCTCAGTTCACTAGAAAACATTCAATCACCTCCCCAGGAGTTTGTAAAGCCCAGCAACTTGTATCCTGATGAAGGGCAGAAAGGTAAACTGGATAGTAACACTGCCATGGTGCCTGTAGGCTGTCCCGGAGCTGAAGCAGAGCAGCAGTACCATGCAGCAGCAGTTCTGTTCTCTGCCCTGTTGGGTGAACACCTGCATCAGGGCTTCATCATGGGAGTGACTGGTACTACATTTTAGGCAGTTTACATTCACAGCAATGCCCATTATTGCAGCTGTAGAAAATCCCTGAAGCAGTAAATCTACCTGTTCTATGTTGCTCAGAGTTACCTGATGGTAACTATTCCATCTACTGTTTATTTTTACTGTGAAAATCTGAGCATAATGTTTGAAGCATAGACTAAGTGGACATCTAGTCAAAAGAGAGAAACTGCAGAGTTTACAGGTGAAGGAGAGAAAGAGAACATTTTTCTAGTTCACCAATTCTGGCCAGTCAAATCTTCAGCAGTTCTGCAATATGTAGTTGAATTATTGCCACATAGAGTATCTGAAGCTGAAAGCCCTGACTGGGAGTATGTGATTGGTTGCACAACTATTCAGGTTGTTCTCTCTAGAGTTACTCCTGATTTGCTGGAAGGAGAATCGAATCATGACCAAAATACTTACTTTTGTTTATGTGGAAACTTTACAGAACTGTTCCTTGGAAAGCCTTTCCCTATCTTTCCCATCTACAATCAGACTTGAAACTGTAAACACTGCACAACTCTTCTGTGGTGTAATCCTCTTCCATTTTTATCCCTTCCTTCATTTTTCTATCAATGTCAGTTTTGCTCAGGGTATTTCTAAGCCTGATCAGAGTACAGTTAGGGTGAAAAAATTACTTAAAATAAGGTGCTGGCATTTATTCTTTCCCCAGCCTGTGCTTCACTGGTGACGCAACGCCTTGCTGCTGAATTCCCTACGTTTTGTGTGCAAATATTAACCAAGCATCTGACCTATTTGTTTCTACAAAAGTAAAACTGTGTTGACTCAGTATCCTGGCCAGATTTCAACCTGGGTAATTACATACTTCTCTCCATAAGTTACCTTCTGACTTTCATTTCAATAGATGACTGTGTTCAGCCTGTTGTATTTCAAGCCCTTTTAGATTCCATTTTTGGTGTTCAGTTGTCCTCTGTTACTTGAAAGTACCTTCATTTTGAATTCTGTGGCAATCCATTAAAATATTTTCTCTTGACACACAGTACACATTGAAACCTTCAGGGAGGGAATGTACTTCTATGTGTCACTTTATTATTAACTCAATTACTATTATCTAAGAGAAAATATGAACATGCTTTCAAGTTAAAACCAAGGTGAACCAGCTGAGGACAAACACCAAGAAGAAAAAAATGTTTTTGTAATAAAAAAACCTCAAGAGTATGATAATTGAATATTAAAACTTTTCAGAATGTCTTAATACACAGAGTAAAAGATTTGCAGAATCGGTTTCCTAAACATAAAAATGTAACTTGTATTTATTTTTTTCCTTTTTGTTTTTACACTATTCTATTGTCATCCTTGTACTCTTGGCCCTGAGGAGAAGAGTAGATTCCACAGAGATTTTTGCCAATTGCCAGTTAGATCATTTCCTTTTTTCAGAAAGTCATATCTTTCCTCTAGTTTGCACAATTAGAAAAATAGGAAATGGTCTCTACTTCCAAAATCATTGTCATTGTTCTTCATTAAATTTGCAGTTTGTCTGCTTTCAAAGTGGATGCACTTCCTATCAGGCAATAGTCATCATGGCAAGTCTACTGTGTTCAAGGGCTGTTATCTGTTACGTGGAATTAATGACTCTTATCTCTCATATTTTTAGCAGATTTTGTTGTCTCTGTAGAAAAATATCTGTCTACAATAGCATGTGTATATATAAAATACATATCTGTAAAGATGAACAAGTAATAATGTGAAATCGGTGTTTATTTTTACCTTGTCTTTAATTACCAGCCTAAGGTGCCCTAGGATATTGTGTACCTCCACTTTGTCTGAGGTGTATTGCTCCACTTTTTCATCTGCTGTTGCGCTTTCTACTTCTGCAATTTGTTCTAGTCTTATGCTGATTCACTCATGCACCTCAAATGTTGATGGTCTAGACTATTTGTTTCATGGTGTATATAAGGACTAAACTTTTATTCTAGGCACTAAGAGCTGGCATCAATCTCTTTCGGGGGAAACATCACTTGTCTGCAAAAACCTCTGAGTTATCTGTCTATATCTAAAAATCACCAGTTATTTCTTTCTTTATCAAGAGATCATAGGATGGTTTGGGCTGGAAGGGACCTTTAAAGTTCATCTAGTTCCAGACTCTGCAAAAAGCAGGGACATCTTCAACTAGATCATGTTGCTCAGAGCCACGTTCAACTTGACCTTGAATGTTTCCAGGGATGGGGCATCCACCACCTCTCTGGGCAAACCTGTTCCAGTGTTTTGCCACCATAATTGTAAAAAATTCCTTTCTTATATGTCATCTGAATTTACCCTCTTTTGGTTTAAAACAATTACCCCTTGTCCTATTGTAACAGGCCCTGATAAAAAGTTTGTCCCTATATTTCTTATGAGCCTCCTTTATGTACTGAGAGGTTGCAATGAGGTCTTCCCGGAGCCTTCTCTTTCCAGGCTGAACACCCCTAGATCTCTTAACCTGTCTTCATAAGAAAAATGTTCTATCCATCATTTTTCTGGCCTTCCTCTGGACCCACTCCAATAGGTCCATGTTGTTCCTGTGCTGATGACTCCAGAGCCAGTTGCAGTACTCCAGGTGGAGTCTCATAAAAGCCAAAGAGAGTGGGAGACTCAGTTCCCTCCAGCTGCTGGTCAAGCTTCTTTCGTTGCAGCCCAGGACATGACTTTCTGAGTCACAAGCACACAATGCCAGCTCATGTTCAACTTTTCATTCACTGGTACCCAAAAGTTCTTCTCAGCAGAGCTGCTCTCAAACAAACCCTTCCTTCCCCAGCCTATATTGATTCTGGGAGTTGCCCTGACCCAGATGCAGGACTCTGCACTTGGCCTTGTTGAACCTCTGGAGATTCCCATGAACTCTTGAGCTTGCCCAGATTGCATCTGATTCCCCAGACATGTCGTCTCCACCACTCAGCTTCATGTCATCTGCAAACTTGCTGAGGGTGCACTTGATGCCTTTATGTAGTTGATGGAGATATCAAACAATCCCAGTACAGACCCCTGAGGGGACACCACTTGTCACCATTTGTCATCTGGATATGGATATGTAGTTGTAGACTACTACCCTCTGTGTGTGATAATCCAACAAATTCCTCATCCACTTAACATCAAATTCATATCTCAACAATTTAGAGAGGAGGATGCGGGACCATGTCAAAGAGCTTACAGAAGCTGGGACAGACAACATCCATAGCTTTTCCCTTGTTCACTGATGTAGTCACTGCATCATAGGTTGGTCAGTAAGACTTGCCCTTGGTGAAGCCATGTTGGCTGTCTTGTATTATCTCCTGGTCCTCCATGTGCCTTAGCACAGCTTCTAGGAGGTTCTGTTCCATGAGCTTCCCAGGCACAGAGATGGGGTTGGTAGTTCCTGGGGTCCTCCTTTCTATTTTTTTTTTTTAAATAGCTGCAGTGATGCCCTTTGAAATCTAGATATTCATTTGTGACTATTTTATGTCTCCTTGAAATACTATGCAGTGGTAGTAATGAGGCCATTATTGCTATGAAATATGATACTGAGAAGGAAATGATACAAGGCATCTGAGGCCTTGTAGCCTGCAGAAGCAGATTTCATGATTTAGAGCAACAAACATTGAAAGTGCATGGGGAGCAGCTAGTGCCTGATGGGAAGAGAATAGACGAGGTTCCTTTGTGCTTTGTAGAATTTGCGATCACCTACATACTTCTCTGCTTTTGAGCTGCTTTCAGTTGCTGTTAATATGATCACTAAGCTTTAGCATTTTTTGCCAGCATTCTCCAGGCTGTTCTTTAGAAGATCCAAGTGTATCAATGCTGACTCTCAACCACAGCTTTTTGCTGAATGTTGTTCTGGGACCGCTGTCTGTCACCAAGCTTGGTGAGCATTTTATGGTTCCCCTTAGGAGCTGTCGACAGCATAGAACAAAAGAGTAAGGCAATCATTCACATTCCTTTTGGCAGGTTAATTTACATTAAATGAACGTTGGATGGTACCTTCTGGGCACATTTTACGTGACTTGATGGTAGTTCAAATTCACTGCCTTGAGGCACTCATCATGACCTAGAATAAGCAAGGGTGTATGACTCAAGGAATGTGTTGGCTGCCATCTGTCCTGGCTGGTGCGTGCTTTCAGATGTGTCCCCTAAGGCTACACAAAAGAATAAAGCATCTGGGAAGGTTGTGCCCAGTTTTAAATGCCCTCCTATTGTCTAGGCATGACTTAATCTTTTGAGCATTAATTTATTATGCAAAAACAGTAAAACATCTGTGGTTAAAATTCACTGGAATTCATGTGCTGCCTATAAACGTGTTTGAAATAGTAGTGCCTTAGTTTGAAGTTGTTAGTCTTGGTAATTTTCTGTGAAGAAAGAATTGACCAATCCAATTCATTTACTGTTGCATGAATGTTAGGATATCTGTACGGTTTTACCACTACACTCTTGAAGCAAACCATCTGTCAGCATGATTTACATGAGGAAACTGCTTCCCCTCTGAGCCGCTCGTACACTGAGAGAACAGCGCCGTTGCTGCAGTGAGCGTTGTACTGCGTTTCAGTGTCTGACAACAGCTCACAGAAACTTGCTATCATGTGTAGCTGTACATGCCTGTCGTTCATCAGAGCATTCTTTCTAGTTCCCAGCAATTTCCACTGCCTGTCTTCCCTTTTATTTACCTGTGATACCATGTACTTAGCTTGTAGAGAATTTGGAGCCAAAAATAAAAGTAGTGTGTATGCTGGATTGAGTGAAACCTGAGCTCCTAGCCTTTCTGGGAAGACGTATTTAGAATTGTAGTCATTTGTCAGCTTCGACACTTAAGCAGCACTGACAGTTACAGTCTGAGGTACCAAATTATTTGATTTCTCAAAATGGGAGCAAGAGTACAAATCTCTATGGCACCACTTTGTGAATACTGACTGACATTTTATTGGCAATTACTATGCATTCTGTAAAACTGATTTGGGCTGGTACTTTTTGTTTTCTCTGGGAGTGAAATATTCATTTCCTGCCATTGTAGTGGGACATCACTGTTTGGTACTGACAAGACCAGTAAAGTGCAGAAACATTTTGGGTCACTGCACTTACAGTTTTCCCTCTTGCAGGTAATTTCCCTCAGTTTGTGAGGAGAAAGGGAGCCTGTTTGAGGATTTGTAAAAAGAGACTTTGCCAGCCTTAGGGTACTGTAGACCTGGTTCTTTCTGTCCCTTGGTCCTTCCATGTGTGCTCTTCTACGAATTACTTTTCTGTGCAGGGAATAATCCATGTAGCTGTACGTGTGATTAAAGGGGCTATGCAGACCAAGCTTAGGGTGATGTTGTCTTGCCCTGAAAATTATTTAGGTGTCCATGCTTTCAGGTGCTTAATTGAAATTCTGAACTGTCTCTAGAGTTATTCTTAAAATAGCTGCTCTTGTTGAATGGACATCTAGATATCAGTGAGGACTGCTGCTCTTTCTCTGCTCTTCCTCAGACAGCTTTTTCTCACCACTGAGTATCTTTTTATTTTCTTCTTCTCTACATATGTATTTCGTATGCTTCCACACATTTTTTTTGTAGACTCTAAGGGCAGGAAAATTGTTTTGCAAGGGGAAAGTTCAACTGTTACTCGTTTTGAGCTGCAACAAGTACTGTAAAATATGTTTCTAGGTTTTACAAAAAGTCTTCAATTTTACAAACCACTTGTATAAATATGGATGACTTTCCCAACATATTTTTTTTAATTCTGATTTAAGTTTTGCTTTCCTGAATACTGAAGATAGTGGAATGACAGAATTAAGTACAGGAAAAGCCATGAACAAATACTGCAGTCTATGAATGTTGCATTGGCTCTGAGATGCAAGTTTAAAGAGTCCCTTAAGATGTTATTTTGTAAACAGTGTTAGTGTAAACCAGGTTTAGGAAATGACTACTGTTGCTTAATGGCTTTCCAGCAACATTAAGTGCTCTTTCACCCAGAGAAACGAATGCATAACAACTGGAAATTTAAAGTGGCTTTTATTTATATGATTTGTACTGTTGTCAAAGCAGAATTTTTTAAACATTTAATGATCCAAGCAGTTATAATTTGATGTAAAATATTCCAAGCTCGTGTTATTGACATAATTGGCAAAATATTTTAAAAAGTCTTACTCTTGAAAAGTCTGTTCTGATATGCCTAAGTACTCCCCATTAATTTAACCATATTTACCAGGTCTGATACACATGTTCTTCCCTAATATCTCTCTATTACCATACCAATGAGTTTTGCCTTGTTTTTGTACATTTTAATTCTCTGTCAGATATTTCTTAATTGTTTACATATAAAGGGGAAGGTAAAGTAGAAATGCTGTAATCTCATTTAATTCTTTGTGTTAACTCTTGCTTTTGGAACAGCAAGTAAGGGCTGCCCTGGCCCAGAGAGAAGGTGTGTTTGGGGACTTGCTACCCCCTATGCATTTCCCTGGGGCTTCTCAGCAGCTGCAGGGCTGTGGCAGTTTTGGTGGGTAACAACAGTCAGAGGACGGTCAGAAGTGAGGAGGTTTGTAGCTTTGCCCTGAGAATTTTAGCCATAGCAGCAGCAGCAGCAGCAACTCATGCTTTTGTCAGAGATGCTTTTTCCAAGGACTTGGGAGAGGGTGATGTGTGCTCTTCTCCTCAGATGTTGCCTAGAGGCTGCTTAGCTGTTTCTCCAGTAACAGTTGGAGATGCTCTCCAAGGGATGGTGACCCAGCCCTACTATGTCACCAGTGCGTCATAAAAATGTTGCAGAAAAAGTACTGAACTAAATTAGTACTGTTACTGGGGCCTGGATATTTTTTTAAGCAATTTAGTTTGCACAAGCATAGAATAATAATTACAATTAAAGGAAAAGAATAGTGCTACAGATATGCCATGCTGAACCTGTGTCACAGGCTCTGCTAGCTGTGCCTGTGCTGCTGTCCCTGTGTAAAACTTCATCAGCCACCTTGCTTCTGAAGAAGCAATGATCAGGAGATAGTACGTAAAGAACCAACAATCTCTGATACCATCCTAACTGCAGAAACCTCTCTTATTAAAAACACCCCATACCTGCCAAAACTATTTAAAAATGTATATAGCTCGATATCTGGTAGATGAGTGTGCGTCTAGGTACCTGGCATTTCTTTTGAAGAAAACAGCAGCAGCAGAACCATTATGTCTTGTTAACAGCTGAAATCCTTCTGCAGCTTGTGTGATAGCTGTGACTTTGCACACCAAAAGAAGCAATCTGCTGCTCCTGCTAATCCTTTCAGCCTCTCCGGAGTAATACTGGGGCTATGTAGCCTGAGTTCATCAGTGTTAACATGAAATCAAATAAATATTTTTCAGAGAGTATTAAAAGCGTTGTTTATAATAAAAGTCCCGTAATTCCCTTCTTAGTCTGTTTTGAATGTGCTAGCAGATGGAAGGCTCTCCACGCAGGCTGTGCTGGGAGAACACCATCTGCTCAGCTGGGCCACCATCCCTGTGCCTCACTTGCCAATCTGGTTCTCAAGTGTGGTCTGAAAACACTTAGCTTTTTTGTCTCCCTTTTGTGGATCCTATTCCAACTGTTATGTTTGGGTCTTTTTCTCCTGCATCTACAGATCACAGCTCTGTGCTCTTGGTGTCATATGCCCTTAGCAGTGATGACAGTTGTGACTCCCTAGTAGTTTTCAGGATATCCTCTCCCAGGACACATAATACTCCTAGTAGAGCAAAGCAGTTTTGAGACTTTTCAAGCTAGTATAGCCTGTATAAAGTTGGAAAAACTATTATATTCCTTATCTGGCCATTTTTCAGGTTTTCTAACCTGAAAATGTGATGGAGGAAAAGAGTGTTAGCAGCAAAATCTGAAGTATAAATACAAACAGTTTGCCATTTTATTTCTGAAATGTAAAAATATACATTAAACTGGCATTTTATTACCCTATTGGTGGCACAAGAAAACATCATGATGGATACCTGCTTAGAAGAATTCCATGTCTTAGAGGTATCATGCTGTGTCCTAAGAAAATCTTTAGAGATACACTACTTTTCTCACCACATCTGCCAAATGGGACATGAACACTAGTTTCATTTTCCAAGATGTTCATTAAACAGCATAAATATTAAAATGTATCCACGAATTGAATTACCTAGTTACACTCATATCATTGCATGTTTTCATTTCTTTGCTCTAGAGCAAAGCAGGGCAGCAGTAAAATTGCAACAAACCACTGCGATTCAGTTTCAGGCAAATGACCTTGCAGGGATGCATATTCATTAATCTGCCAGGACTATGACCCATATCCCTGTTCCTCCTGTGTTGACTGGGCTCACCTAATTACATCAGCTGTCACCCCATTCCTGGTGACATCACAGGATGACCTGACCTAAGCCCTGTTCTTGAAGCAGGTAAGTAAAATGAGCAGAAAAGAGCAGCAACTTCAAAAAAACCAAGCTGGCAGAGATCCTTCAGCTTCTGTCTCTTTTCAGGAGTGTCATTTCACAATGTTTATGGAAGAGATACTGCTCAATTAATAGCTCTGTGGGTTTTTATTCAACCCTTTCAGTTTTTAGAAAGGCAACAGGAAAACAATATCAATCTTCCCCTATTTAAATGGTCTTGTATTTATATGGCCTTCCACTATCTCCAGCCTCCTTCCTAGGATGCCTGCCTAGCTTTCCTCAGTACCACCAGATGCACTGTATATGACTTTGGCAGTGTTCTCTGATGTAGCAAGGTGGCCTAAAGATTGCACCCTAATGGCCTGGAGACCTCTTGTATTCTTGTTGCTTTTCCCCAGGTGTGAGGAGGGTTGCACAGGGTCTGCTGCACAGGCGGCATCCTCAGGAAAGCCTGTGCTTACTTTCTCAGATGTGGTGTTCAACAAACATGTGCCAGCAGTTAGGTTGGAAAATTCACATTTTATTCAAGGGAAAAGGCAGCCTGCTCCTTTAGAAGTAGTCAAGGGAGTAGTAATTTTGACCTGAATTCAAAGTGTACTGTTTTCTTTTCCACAGTGTAGATAGGTTTCCAGAAAGGATTCTTCCTTTCTGTGAAACCTATGGAAAACACTTCAAGCCTTCTATTCAGCCAGTCCTGGTCCTTTTCCTGCTCGGCTATGCTGGGGCAGAATGGCAGCACCCATTCTCTACCCACTTTCTACCTCAGCTTCTCTCTACCTTGTATTGACCCAGCCTGGATGAAGCAGATGCCAGAGAATAAAGCGGCATCTGGAAAGCTCTGGTTTGTTCTGTGTCAGTTTATAGGCAGGAGAAGCCAACAAGGTGGCATTTACAGGGTATGGATTTCTATTTGCCATTCTTACAGGTTTCTTTCCGTGCTCAGAAAGAAATAAGGATTTATAAATGCAGCTTAAAAGTTCCTATTAGAATAAAATGTGTGGCCACAAGTGCACATTTATGTTCAGGCAAAATTCTATGTCCATAATTTTGTACTCTTGCCTTGTTCTAGGGTATTTTTAATTCCATAACTTTCTAGTTGGTATCTTTTGTACTTAAATGAATAGTGGAAACTTTAATTATTTGAATTGCTAGAGTTAACAATCTGAAGTATTAATGGGAAGATACGTAACTGAATAGCAAATATTCTAGTAGAAAAACATGTTTTAATGATATACAGGGACTCCAAGTAACCACAGATTTGCTGGTTCAGGATGGGATTTTTCCAAACCTTACTCAGCTGGCGAATAGGAGCTTGACTGTCTTTACAACCCACCTTTTCTTCATTAATTTCTTGGTGGTTAGTTGTGAAAATTATTGCTCTTGTTCTCCTATGTCCATATTTAGAGTAAAAATTCTTGAAAATTAATTTTCTAACTAAAGTCAGGAAGAGTTATTTAAAATGTATTCAATCTGTACAGTGGATTTATAAGTTGATTTTGGGTACATACATCAGGGTTTAGAGGGAAGATAGTTAAATGTTTGTATATATATCTAGATTACCAGTCATGCAAGATCCCCTTTTGCACTGCTTAAAATTGAAAAGTAAGTCTTGGGAACATTGATTTAATCTTTTTCAGTCTGAAAAAAACATCGAAAATAAAAAAACCAACAAACTAAAAATGCTACTACACTTGTAAATAGTGCATATTTAGTAGAGTGCTTATTATATGAGAGCCTGTCTTCATTTACAGTTTCATGAATAAACTGGTTGGCAGAGCGAGAGGTCTGTAACGCAGGCACCACGTTTTGTTTTGTGTTTAGTCACAAGGCTGTGCATTTCCTTCTGAGCTCCATAAATTGTTCTGGGACTCTGCCAGTCAATTGCAATTACGGCGTGTCGGACCAGTGAGCTCTCATCGTCCTCAGCTGGGTCAGCCACTTCCATTAGTGCCTGTTCCAGTGCACGCTGTGCTCTCATCTGCGGCTCGCCACGGACAGGGCCGTTGCTGGGAACCACGGCATGACCCACTTAGAAAATTATTCTTCCCACTTCCCAAGCAGAAAATCTTCACAGTGTGGTTCATGACCTCCAGACTGAATTTTTATGTTCTATAATTTGACTCAGAGTCAGAGAAGAAAAAACATGGAGTAATCACTTCACGCCACAATGCACAATGTGGAATTCACTTGAAACTCTCTAGACAGATGATTTTAAAATGCTTTTTCAGTATGTATTTAATAGTAATTTAGTATGTATTTAACTTAATTCCTTCATTGATTGTTTTACTTTTGACTTAAGATATCAGAGTCCTTGAAGAAAATACTGGTTTAAGGTATTATTTTTGTCATATTAGAAACAATAAGGAAAGGACAGGTCTAAAATTGTCAAATTGTAGTTTGTTCTCAAATTGTCTCTTGCTTAGGATAGGAGCTGATTTGATTATGTATCAAAATGAAATTTAAAGATATTGGATGCTGCCTGCTAGCTCACACTTTTTCCATTTTGACCAGCTAAAAAGATCTTATTATAGCTCCTGGCTGCATGTTACATTTTAGTGTAATATGTACTACAGCATTTTACGACATCTTGGTTACCTGCTACACACTGTACTCTTACTTTGTAGTCTCTGGCCCCTGAACTTCTTCATATAGATTGAACATGTTTCTAATAACAGTGTAAAGTCAGCTGGTTAGTACTGGGGCTGTGCCTGGTTTGCTGAACAAGCTGAATCCCACAGTGAGAGGAAATTAAACAAAACAAGTAATGTCAAATCTCTGATTCCCTGTGACCTGTTACAAGCTGTAGCTAGGCCTATCATGAACAAGGTTGGGGTGTCCCAAGGAGCCTGTAAAATATTCCTGGAGCTCTGCCAGATATGTAATAGGTGCTGTCTGGACTTTGACCATCTGCAGATTTTTTTTTTTTAACAAGTTATTAGGTCATATATAGTGCCTGACCCAGCCACGTTCTGCAATAACTGTTTCTAACAGTACAAACTTTTATGTTTTAAAGTTAGGTGGGCATTATTCTCTTTAAGCTGCATTGAGAAGAAAAGGAGATAGCAAGCAAACTGAAGCAGTTTTTCCAGTTTCAGATTCTGCCTCCTGATTTGCAGAGAGGATCGCTGCTGTCACGCTCATGAGGTCATAAGTGTTTCCAAACTGCTGGTGTTTGGGCAATTTATTTTCACTTCTAACCATTGTTTCTGTGGGGGTCATCACAAACACCTTCCTCCTTCTCCTCATCCAGAGGCTCTGCAATGCTGCCACTGCCAATTCAATTCACTGCTCCATTTTTTAACCTGACAAAATATGCAAACTGCTGTACTTTTCATTTACTGACTAGTACTAAATAAACATGACTGAGTTGGGGTGCAGATGACAAATTTGAAGTTAGCATATTGTATACCACATGCTGATGGATGTTAATAAGCTCCCTGTTCTCCTAGCCTTGTCACCTCTGATTCAGTCATTAAATGACAAGGCTCCAAAAAATAAAATAAATCCAGAGTACCAGCAATTTGTTTTGTGCCATCAGAGAAGATTAATCTCTATCCATCTTTGGAAGAAAATCAACTCAAATTAAATTTTTTATTTGTCTTATAGGGGATGAAATTACAACAGGTGGTATTTTCAGGGCAAGGAGGGGCAAATCCTCTTGCCTGGAGCTGATGTCTGGGAACAGAGCTCGTGTGGGACCATTGCCCTCTGGGGGTTCATGGCCATTGTGGTACTGCCCCTTATCCTGTGTATTTGCTGCTTCCTGCCCTCGAAGCCCTTCAGAGGGGGGAGTAGGCTGTGTGGTTTGCTCTTTGAAGTTGAGGTGATACAGATAGGTCACGCTAATGGTGGGAGTGCTCCAAGTCTTTTTTCTTTGTCTCATGTGCTCTGGGGCTGTCTCTGCTTCAACACAGTTTTACTGGAGTTCAAGTGACCAAAGACAGGACCTGGAGGCAGAGGCTGGCAGTGGGGGGCTGTGTCTGTCAGCAGCCTGGGCAGCTGTGAGCATGGTTTAAAAAGAGAGAAGCCCCTTCCATGTCCTGGTGCCCCTGTTGAGGTCTGGCCTTTATAGCTCATCATCTGCAACAACACAGGCAAACATGGGCAGAGTCAAACTCAGACACCATCCCGCTAAACTCTTTGTTTTCCAGTCACTGTTGACCTTGTACTAAAGGCTTAGGTGAGGCCAAGGCTTTCTGTGCTTTGCCTTAGCCCAAAACTCAGTGTTTTCTGGAAAGCTTGAGCTAAGTCACACAGCTGGTCAAAGTATCATTTTTCTGGCTATAGTTTGATTTTGCCTGTGAGTCTCCTTGAATACAAAGTGCATTATTAGGAGCTCATATTAACACTATTTGTAACTAATATATTATTTAAGATGAAGATGAGTAAATGATCATGCATTCCCTACACAAATTAAAATACAAGTGCATTAGATTATTTCCTTTAAGACTTTTGACTACCATGAGATAATGATGTCTTAACACTATGAATAAAACCCTAAGTAATATGCAAAATAAGTTATTTTATATCCCTCTGATAGATACTAGACATAATGTAGAACATAGCCCAAAGTAACCATTCTCATTCAGTGGTGGGAATTTAATTTCACATAATTTTTCAGGGTCACACTAGCTCTTTCACTTGTGATTTAAAAAAAATAAATGAGGATGAGCTCATAAAATCATATTGAATTCATATATACAGGTTTTACACATATGTTGGAGGAATGTATAAAGTAACTGTAGTGTTTTAGAGATGCTATCATTCTTTACTAGTATTCGTAATCAGAATCGGTGGGGGTATCTTCAAAATGTGTTCATATTCAAAATTCAGCCTGTTTTAGATTTGAATCTATTGATGCATAGTGTCCACATATGTTTTTACTTTGTTATATGTCTGCAGCTAATCAATAACTTAAAATCTAGCTCTGTTGCATTTTTTATACTTGCTCTTTGATATATTGAAACTTTAGAGAAACACATTATGCAGTCTCTAATACTCCTCAGAAAGGCTTCTCCACTAGATTTCTGAATAATTAGGGAAGATATTAAAATTAAGACATTTTTTCAAAGACAAGTTCTCTGTTAAAACTGTAAACCGTTGCTGTTGGTATTGAGCAGTTACTGCATTTCAAAGCAGTGTGTGCTCATGTGCACACGTACGTCAGTGTCTCAAATAAAGACACGGGTGCTTCCAAAGGCACAGATGGCAGCTAAGCAGTTTGGTCTTTCTTGGCCCAGCCTAAGACCAAATGTTCTGTCACAGCTGTGGGAATCAATAACGTAGCAGGAAAACTGATCAAATGTTATAAATGAGTCAGTTTTTGTTTCCAGGAGTCAAGTAGAAAAGAGAAATGTCTTTGTGAGTGCTGGGACTTCATTGATTTGAATTGGCTCTTTACCTTCTTTCTGGTGATTTGGAGGAGGTACAGGTTGGTGCAAACTGTAGCTCCATCCACTTTAAAGGTATCTTTCTTCTGATGGGGCAGGTCAAGGGAGGTTTTAGTTAAAGGGCAATGGTTCGATTAATTATAATGTTCTGCCCTGTGTTATTTTAATGAAGAGAAATTTCACATGGGAGTGTGAATTTGCTCAGCTGTAGGGGATGTCAGCTGTATCACCGTTCCTTGAAGAATAACTGTGGCTAACGCATGTAAAGTGCTTTGATTAGGGAAGGGGCTAAACTTGGAAGGTGCTAAAAAGCACTCTGTGATGGATGTGGCAAGTCAGTTTTATGAAGGAACTTACAGACCAACTTCCCTGAACATCACACACCTCATTGCCTTTGCATGCAAAGTTCTTCTGCATGAAAATTGAGGTGCAAGGGGGAGTAAGTGCAATTCAGGATCACTTCCTAAATCTGCAAGCAGGGAAGCATGTAAATCTGAGAGATCTGGTGATAGGGGACTGAGCACTAACCCTGTTTTGATTCTGAACATCTCTATAATTGCATAGCTGTCTTTTCAGATGATGTGTGTATAATTCTGCTGTGTCATCTGCATAGCGGTTTAGGGAATTAGAAATAGATTACAGTATTACAGGACTCAGTCCTGCAAAGATTTATGTGGAACATTTTGCTCTCTTTCATTATGGGGTCATCTATGTCATTCTGTAGGAACAAAATTTACATTTGTTTTCCTTACTAGGAGACTATTGCAGGAACAATAGTGAAGAGTATCATAAGAAAGATGCTTCATAACCAGTCCTCAAGTTTTGTTCCCAAGAAAAACAGGCTTAAGTACTAAATTCTGAAATGAAGCTTTATATTCTGATATTCTGTGTAAACATATTTGTACTCCTCACTCTTTTTAAAATTTCTGTTTTATTCTTTCTTTTTCTTTTTTTTTCCAAATGAAAATGAAAACCTGCAGTTTCATTCTGGAGCAGAAATCAGTAGCCCAAATTTTAACAACCCAGAGGTTATCCACCCATCCAGTTAATTCTTCCCTGCAACCCTTCCTAATCTTCCCTGTTCTCCTGCTCCCTCTCTGAGATTCCTGAAGAAAAATAAAAAGCAATACTTCCTCAGGGGCTAATAGAAAATCTGCTCCCTTAATGTTTCTCTAGCAGGAAGTCCAAGTGGATTTGCTGCCGGGTAGCTCCTGAAAGCTGTGGCATTGAGAAGAAATGAGTTTGACCTCCTGGGTGGGTGCTAATACTTGTTGGGATTAGCAGTCTAGTAAAATGAAACTAATATTTGAAGATGCCTGTATTGCTTACAATTACCTTGCTGATGAGAAGTCCATAAATCACATGGGAAATCCTTATGCTGTTTTCTTTCTGTGATCTGTTTGGGTTATTTTCTTTTTTTTTTTTTTTTTATGAAAAT
>VXAD01008914.1:896846-1089755 GCA_013399195.1 Dicrurus megarhynchus
TGCTTAAAACTGTAAGGAAGCTTGAACGTTTTCATAGAGACTTGCTGGTTGCATTGGCTTTCAGGAGGACTCTGTCTTCTGAACACAGGCATAATTTACCCTGCCTGCCATACCTTTTCTGACCCTGCAAGTTTATGCCCTGTTTTCCGAGCTGGGAATATGCCTTCCCCCATGGTTGTTTATCAGTTAAGTCCAGTGATTAGCATATGTCAGATTTCTGTGGCTTATAAGGGAGAGGGAAAAACGCTTCAGATGGAAATTGTCATTCTAATGGAGGAAAATTTTAGAAGACACTGCCTTTGGTACAGAATAAAAGTATTGCTTTAAATTCAAAGTCTCATTAAATCTGAGAACAATGAAAACCTGAAGCAGAAGTGACATCCTTTTACTCACTTTCTGGCTGCAGCAGACCTCTGGGGATTGGAGGGGAAAGAGGTGTACTTGTGCCTGGCTTTCCATGTAGTGACAGTGACATGAAATTATTATGTTGGTCATTCGGAAACAAAATGAGTAACATTACTGCTCCCCTGCTCCTCCTTGCTGGTATGTTTAGTCATGTTCCATGAACATGAACAGTGCCCTCCACTGCACTAGCTGACCTTAATTTCAAGTGGACTGTTCACAAAGTTACCTACTTAGCATAACTCTGCCCAGCTGGCAGCGTACTAAGAGTGCAGAATATAAAGCTAATTCTGCTTGTGCATGCTTTAGAGTCATTCAGCCTAATAGATTCCAGTAGTGTTCCGAGCTCTTTATAGAGCCAATTAGTGTTAGTGAAAAGTGAAAGCTTCAAAAGTTAGGAATCTGTCTTTGAAAAATTGTCGACATTATGTGAATGCTTAACAGTATCACCTGAGTAGCAAGTGTGGCAGCTGTACACTGGTCCAATTAAAGTTTGTCAGGCCAGGTGTGCAAAAACAAAATATCAAAAGCTCATATATTTTAATGAGTAAATCTTCATCTAATCTTGTGTTTACCAGTCCTGTGGGCTGAAATTAAAGGGTAACCTTTCTTTATTCTGGATTCTGTCTGATCCCCGCCTTGTTTAATTTGGACATGTCTATTTTACATATTCAGCTGTTGCTATTGGATCACATGTGGCTGCACATACTCAGTGTCTGTCATATCTGTATCACTGAGCAGAAATTCCTATTAAAGGAAGAGTCCTTAATTCATGGCTCCTTCACAACAAGACAGAGACTTCTGTGGAGGCAGTAGCAGTAAAGTCCTTGCTATGACAGAGAATGAGGGCTCCACTGAAATCCAGCTCTCCCTTTGGAAAAATATAGTTAAATAAGGGGAAAGGATGATGCTGATGGCTTGAAAAATTGTGCTTAGAGGCAAAGCAAGTAGTAACTGGTAAATGTGTGTGTGTCATGTTATCTGTTGTTTAATTATTGCTGTGGGAAGACTCATTACAAAGTAAGTGAGCAGCATCTTACCTACACCCGGGAAAGAGTATGGAACAGATAATATGGACAAAAGTAAAACAGGGTTTTTCAGAAAGGAATTTTAAACAACAGGCTACTCAAAATAAGCTTTAAAATTGTTACCATTCCATCTCATTCTCTAGGTATGAGAGATACTATTTATCACTTAGAGGATTTTTTTTTCTTGCTTTTTCTGACCTTTTTCAAACCTAAATCCTTCGAAGCATTGAAACTTTAGTGCCTGTATTGTTAAGGAAGTCCCATAGGAGCTGTCATGAGCTGAATGCTGTGGTGACATGAGTCTAGCATGTGTGATGCTGCATCTCCTCTGACACGGTGGAGGTCATGCATGTTTTTATATGAGAAGGTCATATGCTAAAAGGACAAGAAAATAACAGTCCTGCAAAAGGTAATTCTTTCAGGAATTTATGTTAAGAGTCTTTTTAGCATGTCCTGACAAACCTCTGTGAGCTGACAGAAGCAGTGACATAGGAAATCTTAAATACCATGTTGAACAGTAGAGTACTCATGTATAATGATCTCTCATGGTAGATTTAGTATTTTTCATTTATTCTTTTTTCTGTCTTGTGAAGACATCAGGAAACTAAAAATATTATTTTGGAACTGCATCTTTACTCGAAATTTTTATAGACTGAAATGTAAGGTACTTACTACCACTTATTTTCTTGCATGAAAGCTTATTGCATCTGAAACAAATTTTGGAAAATGGTTTATAATGAATCTAAATCATCACTTGCTTACACAACTTTTTTTTTTAATGTAAAATGCATCTGTTGGAAAAAAATGTTTTTAAGGGACAGTGCATAAAGACATAATAATTTTTGAGATTTGAGGTGTTTTTTGGCCATCTAAACTTTTCACTGAAAAAGGAAAGTCTTCAGTTGAAGCTATAAAAAAATTCCAGTGATAAATGAAAAATACAGTGATGATTGTGCTGGTTGAGCATTAGGTGTACTTGAAAGCTGTGTATAGCTTGCACTCAAACAAGCATGCTTTCCTTATCTTAGACTTCCCTGAATTATATTCAGTTGGCTGTTACCTTATGTTAAAGAGAGGTTTTCTTTAATTTGGGATCTGGTAATACTCAGATCAATGAATAAGAAAAAAAAGCATTTGAAAGCATAATCAACTGCTATTCTTGTGAGTGAAAAAAAAAGATAAGCTCACACTGTTAAATATAACATCTTATTATTAGATATACAATGAAGCCAGCTATATGAAATGCAAATTGTTGAAACATGCAGTTATTAAATAATTTGTAACTGTTTTCCCATATTTGAAATAATTGAAGGTTCTGATTTCTTTATCTGTGCTTTTCTGCATTGTCTTTGATTAGTTGTTTCTGTATTTTATGAAATGTTGTCTCTTCTCAAATTAGGTTGCAGTAATTATTGATTTTTGCACTGTTATTAGTGCATTACTCAAACATCTAATGTGTGCTTAATGCTTATATAGAGAACATGCATGCTCCCTGAAGAGCTAGCTGACTGTAAAGAGGCCTTGATCCTGGGAACACTGAATGATGCAGGTATCTTCTGGCAGATGAGTAATCCCTTCCTGACCAAAGCGCTGCTTGTGTATATTTCACTCTCTTGAATTGAGAAAAAGCTGCTATGTCTTGCCATGAGTCCTAAATGAGAAGTGAAAAGGCTAAATATCTGCATTTGTGTTATGTGTACTCTCTTTTCTGTCAGCTTAGTTTAATCCAAGATGTAAATCTGCATGTGTTTTGGGGGTTGTGGTGTTTGATTTTGGTTGGTTGGCTTGGTTTGGGGGTTTCATTGTTCCAGTTTTTCATCAATTATTTCTTTTTCCCTAATAATTCACAACATTGAATCCTGCAAATCTGTGTAATGGTAAAAAATCTTAGGGAATTCTGTGGTGAACTTTCACAAGGCATAATGCCATTGTTGGATGCAAGTTGTCATTCTCCATTCCTTCTTTTCTAAAGAGGGGAAGAGGTGTTGTGTCATTGCCTGTATCAATTAGTTAAATAATAGCTTCTCATCAAGTGTTTTGAACGCAGTAATTATTGTCACTTCAGGTCATGTTTCACATCTTGGCAACCCTGCAGCTCAGTAATGTTTTGAAGCTACCTGGGGTCACAGGAAGAGACATGGTGACAGAATGGATAAAAGAGGTTGCTGTTGGTGCTGATCTGTGTGCTTGCACGTGCTCTGGATCTCCACAGTGCATAAGCACAGTGCACCCACAGCGAATTGTGTGGCTGGTTTCAGCTCCTGTGTGCACACACTGTGCATAGACACACGTGTGTATTTACCATGGGAAATCCTAGACTCAAGTGTGGAAGCCCCAGCCTTCCTGCCCTAAGTCAGCACTGGCATCATCAGGGCTGCAGAACAACTGGCATTATCCATGCGGCTCTCCTGTGTGCTGCTGGCTGCACAGGCTGCCCTGCCTTGTCTGTGGAAAGCTTGGGATAGACCTCTGACAGCTCCAAAACAAAACACCATGCTTTTGGCAGTGATGAGAGTAATTATTTTCAATTCAGTTTAAAGCAGGGCCCTGGCTTCAAGTAAAACATATGCTAAAAAGGTAAGGTCCTGTTTAGCAGAGCAGTTAAGCCCACCCCATGGCCAGCTGTCCTGGAAGGGCACACACCTGCCATTCTGCTCCTGCATGCTCCTAGCATCTCCTTTTGCTCAGGTACTGGAGCTCATCCAGATCCTCGGGAGTCAGTTCAGAGGAGCTAAACCAGCAGAAATATGTGTATTTAGAGTATCTCCTCTGTTCCTTGGACCAATTTGTTGTAAGCTCCCCAGCAAAAGGCAGGAGAAAGGGTTAAGGGAAAGGAAGAGGGAAGGTGATAGAGCATGGGAACCCCTTTATCAATAAGAATGGGTCATTACAATGTCAGACTGTGCCACTGTAATGCTCATAACTAAAGCAGTGGATGCCCATCGGTGTAGCAGATGGTGTTCTGTGATGAGGCATAGAGATGTAAGGGGATAATCCTGTATTTAAAATGAACCTAGTTCTGTTCATAACTCTATCACAGACTTGCTGAGAGGCCTTGAGCAAGCAGCTTCTCACCTCATTGCCTGTTTCTCCAATTAAAGTGACGATCATATTGCCTTCTTATCAACAGCTGCTATTCAGGTGCTTAAGACGTCCTCTGGTAGGGAAGATTATCAAAGTAAAACTATAAAGTGCAGCACTCTAAATATGGAAAATTAGTAAAAGATGCTAATTTTCTGTACTTCAGTATTGCTTGGACCTACAGGCTTATTAAAAAAAAAGGAGCTTTCTTTTAATTAAAACTAAAGCTTCATTACTCCTGAGTATATAAGAGCTCAATATGAAAATATCATTGCTATTCAGAACTACCATAATCTATTGCAAGTCATCTGTGAATCATCTCTAATTAACAAGGTGCTCTATTACAGGGCTTTTTGAATAATGGCAGGCTATTCTTTGCAAGCCTCTAAGCTAAAGCCTATTAGCTTTTCACTATCTCAATTACTTTTAATATTCTGGAAAAACTGTTTGTGGGGTTTGCCTGACTAAAAACTCCAAAAAGCAAAGTTGCCACTGGAAAATAAGGGCATGAAGTCTGCCTCCCAACTCTCCAAGAAAGATATGCAGATTCCTTTAAATACCTAGAAATCAAAGTTGGCATTAAGTTTTTGTGAAATCTTGATAAATGAGCCATAGACCCACTGTTTATTTTCAGGTGGTATCATCAGAAGGTGGGCTAGCTTTGAGAGGCAAGTACAAGTAGTGAAGAAAGACAAAGAATCTATGTTTCAATTTGAGAGCAAAGATGTGCAACATACCACTTTCAGTGTGACTTCGTAAATTCCCTAAAAGCCAACTTACTGAATCTGGTAATAGGTGGGGGAGGAAAGAAAAATAAGTATGTACTTTCTACATTTAGAAATTTTAAATAGTAAATCTGAGCCGCTAATAGCAAGTTGTCTATACAGCCAATGTATATCGTTTTCAGCAGCAAACTGTCTCAGATCATTTGAAAAATTCAAACCCAGCTTAACATGAATTCAACAATCAACATTTCATGTGTACCTGCTGATTTGGGGATAAGAGAGTGGGAAGTATACTTATGGAAGTGTTTGTGAGGAAAGTATTTACCACGAAGGATAAAGGCTCTGACCTGCTTAGGCAATGACCCTTTGATCACTGGAGGCTTAAGGCAACTGCATACCCACTGTGACCCATTTGGTAGCTGCCAGCTTCAGGTGTATGTATGTACATATGTTGTTCTTGGATTTTCCAAACTATGTTTGCCAAATCCTCATGGTATTGTTCACAAATGTTCTCAGAGCTTTTCTGAAACTTTACAGGAAATTTTGCAAATGTCTCTTTTGCCTGCCATGTCGTGCATATTTTTCAGAAATACCATTTTAACCAGCTCTGACTCAGAGTGCTCTACTGAGCCACTGGCTTTGAAACTTCAAAGTTTTAAGAGCAATTTAAGAATTGTACATTTATCTAAGAAATATTTCATGGTATTATTTATCCTGCAGTTGTTTATCTTCATTCTATTTCAAATAAAAATCCTCGGGAAGTATCCAAACAAAACCCAAATCAGGGTTAGGGGAAAATTCAGATTATACATTAGTGGTTGAGAGGGGGAAATTTCTCACAGCTGTGTTGGAGTTGTGACCAAAACAAGCATTACTGTGTTCCAAGTTAATAGTATGCTGAAAATAAATGGTTATTTATCAGGGGAAGAAAACAGAATCATAGAATGGTTTGGGTTGGAAGGCACCTTAAAAATCATATTGTTCCAGCCCCTTGCCATGGGGAGGGGTGCCACTCACTAGGTCAGGAGCCCAGGGACCCATCCAACCTGGCACTGGATGCTTGCAGGGATGAGGGAACCACTCCTCTGGGCAAGCTCTTCCTGTGTCTCATCACCCTCTAAGTAAAGAATTTCCTCCTAACACTTAACCTAAATAGCCGCTCTTTTAATTTAAAACCATTTTCCGTTGTCCTATCACTATCTGCTTATGTAAAAAGTCACTCCTTTTATCATCAGCCCTCTTTAGGTACTGGAAGGCTGCTGTAAGGTCTCCCCAGAGCCTTCTCTTCTCCATGCTGAACAACCCCAGCTCTCTCAGCCTTTGTAGGACAGGTGCTTCAGACCTCTGAGCCACTTAATGGCCCTCCTCTGGACTTACTCCAAGAAGTCCATTTCCTTCTTATGTTGGAGGATCCAAAGAGGGGATCGGAGAGCTTTCTGTCTTATTCCACTGAGTACACAACAGGTTTAGGTGTCCCAGTTAGAGTATACCACCAAGGAAGTCTGGCTAAGTTTCCTGTTTAATTTACAGGGCAACAGTGACCTATAAATTTGAAATAGTGATGGAAAAATTGAAGAAAATCCTAAAGTATTTCTTGTGCTGAAGAACTACTAATTAATGCTAATACTGAGGCTCCAATAAAAACTCTTGTGTTCATGACGTCTACAAGGAAGATAGATGTGATCAAGTCTAGGACAGGGCTGTGTATTGGGACACAAGCAGGGAGAGATGGTTGAGTGAGGGGAGGCCAAAATCTCACTCTCATTTAGCATAGCTAAGTCAAAACTGGGAGGAGATATGATTACCCTTTAAAAAACAATCTGCCTGGAAAGGTGCAAGGGTAAGAGCAAAAGATTTTAGCTGTGGTGCCTGTGAGGTAGGCACTAGAGTGATAGGAAGGTGAGTTTCTAGACAGCCTCCTGATGAGACCAACAAGTAGTGAAAACTTAAATAACTGTATGATGATTTTGTGACGGCATTAAACCAACTTTGTAAGAGTTCAAGAATGTTGTGTGTTGACCGGCTGCCTGTGATTACATCCATGTTGCATTTGATAGTGGTTCTCAAATTCACTGAGCAATGTGCATCAAACACATCCCAGCTGTACAGTTCAGGTCATGCCATTTGCATTCACACAGGCGTCTCAGGTGTCCAACCGGAACTCACATTCTGCATATGTGCTAGCATAAATACTACAAACCTACAGAGATTTGTAAGAGGTGCATTCTTGTGTGTGCAGTTCTATGGTTCCAGGAGAACATGGAGTTGCCTGACAGGGAAAGTATTAGCAGCCATAGAAGATTAAATCAGGTAAGTGCTAGAAAATACTGTTCAGAAAATCAATTAAAGTGGTGCCGGTTAACACCACTGGAACTGGCAGTCTTAGCTGTACTACACTCCCAGTGGTTGGTCTTCTGCACTAAAGGGGAGCCCAGTCAGTTCTGGTAGGGTTCTTGGCTTTAAACAGCCCTCTGACTTTCTACAGTGCTGCTATAGGTTACTCTCTCACATGTTTTGGGATCTTTTTCCTTTTAAAAAATCCAACAACCTTTTTATTGATTCAACTTTTTGGAAAGCACATAGTCTCAAAGCATAATTCCAAATTTTGTATTTTTTTAGGCAATTTACTTTGGTTAGTTTTATAATAAAGAAAAATACTTTAGGACATTTTAAAATGTCCCTTCTATACCACAGCTGTTACCTTAACCTTCACTGTGACTGAAAGGCTAGCTTGACATGGCCTGCTCAGTGACTCCAGTTCTGCCAGGCCAGGCAGCTGCAGCGTGCCAGTTTTGTACCTGGGAAGCCAGGAGTTTATGTTGGCATAACCCATCCCTGCCAACGGAGGAGGCAGAGCCACCTCACAAGCACACACATTCCTGACCCCACCAGTGGAAAAAATATTGAGTAAGCACAGATATTTGTTTAGTGAATCAGATGAGGGAACTGAACTGGTTTAAAATTAGCATTCTGGGGTGGTTTCTGGCCCAGTTTTAATTTGGACCAGTTCTCCAGTTTGGTTCATTCTGTGGCTATGGGAATACTTGTGCCAGCAGAGAGGAAGAAGAAAATGATGGCCTGGAGATGGCAGAGTGAGGCCACAAGTGAGGGCTTATGCCAGGACTAATGATATTCCTCTAATGAGCCAAGATCTTTTTGTCTGAAATGCAACAAACCTCTACACAGCCTCCAAACTCATGTTTATCGCTGTGAGAAGCAGGTGGCTTTAGCTCCACTCCTCCTTCCCATAAAGAACTTGTTTCAGTTCCTGTTTCCCAGCATCTCTTATAGCTGCATCTTACAGCAGGTTAACTGGGCCAGGGCAGTTGTATTTTCTTTTTCAGTGAAATCATAGAATCATTTAGGTTGGAAAAGACCTCTAAGATCATTGAGCCTAATCACTAACCTGGTACTGCCAAGTCCACTACTAAACCATGTCCCTAAGTACCACATTTACACATCTTCTAAATACTTTGAGGGATGGTGACTCAACCACTTCTCTTGGCAACTTGTTCCCATGCTTGACAACAATTTTTGTGAAGAAATTTTTCCTAATAGCCAATCTGAACCTCCCCTGGCAGAGATTGAGGTCATTTCCTATTGTTCTATTGCTGGTTGCCTGGGAGAAGAGACCATACAACCTCCTTTCTTCAGGTAGTTGTAGAGAGCAGTAAAAGCTCTCCTGAACCTCCTTTTCTCCAGGCTAAACATCCCCAGCTCCCTCAGCCAGCCCTCACAGGACTTGTGCTCCTGACCCTTCTCCAGCTCTGTTGCCTTTCTTTGGACTCACTCCAGCACCTCAATGTCCTTGCCCAAAACTGAACACAGGATTTGAGGTGCGGCCTCACCAGGGCCGAGTATAAAGCACTGTCCTCATCCTGCTGGTCACCCTATTCTTGATACAAGCCAGGATGCCATTGTCCTTCTTGGCCACCTGGGCACATGCTGGCTAATGTCCAGCTGGCTGTCCAGCAGCACCCCCAAGCTCTTTTCCACCGGGCAACTTTCCAACCGTTTGTCCCAAAGCCTGTAGCACTGCGACAAATCAACCCTCCCACCTGACTTCCTCTCATTTGATGCAAACTTGATGGGTTTGCACTCAGTCCCCTCATCCAGATCATCAATAAAGATATTAAACAGGATTAGGCCCAATACTGAGCCGTGGGAGACACCACTGGTGACCAGATACCAACTGGATATTGCAGCTCTGATGTTTCCCATGTATCACTATGACTCCAGAATCCAATAGATTTTAAAGCTTCATGTGCTAGAAGATACACAATAATACTTCAAAACTCAGTTATGCTGCTAAAAGCATTTTTTTCTATCTTTATATTGCCAGTCTAAGTGTTACTACATGACAGGTACAGCCCCCTGAATATCCCTTCATGATTTTTTCTCTCTCATATTTCTTCTTGCATGTTTTTGGATCTTCTTAAGCCCAGAAACATGCCATAAAACAGTGCCTAAAAATCAAATTTTTTAATTGTTATTTTTGTTATTTCAACTTTCTTGAGTTAAGAGGAGTGAGTCATGGATTTGAAGAGAAGATCTGGGGAACAGGAAGTACAAATAGATGAGGAGAGGACTCTGGAGTGAAGGAAGGGACTAAATATGTAAATACTAAGAACATAGTAAAATCACAGTGATAAATAAAGCATTTTATTTATTCATTTATTTATTTTATTATGCCAGTCCCCAAGGCATACAATAGGAAGGCTCTTCTGTGCCTTTTTGAAATGCTCCTTGATGTCCTTGCTTGCAGTTCCTAAGCAGCCCAACTAGAGCAAGATGCCCTTGAAAAGCTCTTTGGAAGCTGCAAAAACTCTCTTTTGTCTGTGATGATGGGAGGAAGATCCTTGTTACAAGTCTGTGTAGTAGCTGCATTATTTGTTCCTCATATCTGACACATACATCCATTTTTTTTCTTTGGGAGTTGAAGCAAAAGAAAAATCTCAATCTCCTAATTCAGTCTGTCTCCTAAATCTGTAGATATTCTGTCCCACATCACTATGAATGGTAAGATTTCATATCAGATGTTAAAGGAAGTATCAGAATATGAAACCAGATCCCAGTAGTGTATTAGGGCAGAGGTGTCACATTTCACTGAATGTATATGGTGTGAATCACACACTGTACACTGCAAGCTTTATGAATTTGAGATGACTGCTTTGTGACATTAACAGAAGTTTATGGTTCAAAGGCAGGTGGTTCTTACAGAATTTTTCATTGGTTAAAAAAAAAAATATTGGAGTCAAATATCAGCATTGTTGATGAAGTAACGAATTTAATATTTGTGTTGTATGTTAAAAGATGCTTCATTTTGTTTGAAGAATGGCACTGTATTTAGGTAGACAGTATCACTTGGGAGGAGATTTATTGCATCTTGGCCACAACTGTACATTTTCCCCATAGCACACTAAATAGGACAGCAGAAGTTCTGTAGGATTTTAATCTGTATATTGAAGTGTATGAATAAGTATTTGAACTTTTATTAAATAGCATGGCTTACTTTATGATAGAAATAATTGCACATTTTAATCTCTAGTTGATAAAAACCAGATAAAACTGCCAGTTATGTATTGTGCATATGGGGAACTAGGTTTTTGCTTTATTTGTGTTATACACATAGTGTTGCTTATTTCTTCTGTATATCTCATGTTAGAGTTATTTCAGGTTTTGAAAATATAAATGAAATTCACAGAAAGATGTCAAATTGACTTAATATGATGAATTGCCTTTTTTTTTTTTTGTTCATTATGTTAATCAAGTATTTGGACATTGAATAATCCACATGTGCTCTTTATAACTAATTTCACATATTTGGTAGATGAGTAGGAAGACATACACAAGATGTTGAAATTTCTTGCAGATATTTGTTGAAGTATCAGCCAGGAAGACTCACTTCCAGTGTGGGCAGGCTCAGTTATGCAGAAAGAACATCATGCACTTCCTGCTGCCTGGTGACTTAGGTGAGACAAGTGACACTACACTTAAGGTGACACTTTGTGTATCTGAAATTAAATAAGGAAAAGGTCATCTAACACACAAAATATATCCAAATAATGGTGTAGTCTTGGGACAACAGTCAGTCCTAAACCGAGACGTTTTATGGCTTGTCTTCCTTGCCTTTACTGAAGATGCTTTCACTGAGCTGTGGTGCCTGTCTCTGCACCCACATGGTCCTTGTGGTAAGGAGAGCACTGTTGTTCACCCCTGTGGCTTTGGACAGCTGTTGGATGGAGGCCGCTTTGCTCTGATCCCAAGTGAGCTGCCTACACATAAACCTCTACAGCTGAATGCTGCTGTGAGGTTACAGATATGCAGCCCAGGGCATGTGGGTCTTTTCAAAGCAGCTCTAAAACTCGGGTTTTATTGCTTCACGATGCCACAAACTTTAGAGGAAATGCTAACACAGGATCTGGCTGGTACTATTCCCACATCCTTCTCAGTTTCTTCTATTGTGAAATCCTGATGAAAATTTCTTTAGCTTTACTATATAAAGTGCATGGTAGATGAGTTCAGTACTGATTTTAATTTGTCAGCAGTAAAATAGGACCTTAGACTCTATTGTTCTGGATGAATTAAGAAATCATTATGTGTCTTTGTGAATACCAAATGGAATCTAACTAACTTTTTGGGGGTTAAAATGATTTTGTATGTTTTTTTCAATTTCACACTTCCTGTGTTGCTGCATTAGACAAAGAATTTAGACATTTCTTCTCTGACTGTTTCTTTAGCTTCTATTTCAAAAACAGGCAAGGATAGATGTACCTGTAGTCTGGAGTTAAGTACTGTCACTACATTCATTGAAAGCAGTCCTTCAGAAATTGTCTAAAAAGCTGTACAAGTCCAACAAGAAGGAAATTAATGCTAAAGATTTCAAGAGGGGTTACTGATTTTTTATTTACAAATCTCATTTTTGTTGTGTCTAACATGGGGTAGGTGTTTGTACAACCTTAAGCCCAATTTTCAGTGAGTGTTAGGTGTGTAATATATTTTGAAAATATTCCATATGTCATTTGTCTTGCTAGGTGTAATGCCTACCAACGTAAATTTGCACGTCCCATTGGTTTTTTCTTTGACATTTCTACTCACAGTTAATCTGTTTCTGTAAATAAATCTAGCAAATACATGACAGCCTTCAACTAGAGTTTTGGCTGTGAACACCTAATATCAATCACTGTGTTTTCTCTGAAAGAGCTCTTATGCAGTGGCAGAATACTCCAGCCCCATTTTATGGACGGAGATTTAAAGCAGAATTTTTTCTCTGCATTGCAGTGCAGGTGCAAACCTTTAGGGTCCTGAGTTTACAAACCCACTTGTCAGAGTGCACTCTGTCTCCTTTCAGGCTAAAAATTCAGGAGGCATTTTCTTCACTGGGGACAGGAGATGCCAGTTGGGAAGAAGAAGAGAAAAACTGTGCAATTCATGCCCCTATTCTGATAGAGGATCCAGGATGTGGCTGGATTTTGTTCATGCCCTGGAGCTAGACATAGCTAGAGAGTTTGAGGTTCTTCAAGGTCATACAAATAGTTTCAGCTATAGAAGAAGGATATTAATTCAGGTCACTCAGTTCAACTAAATATGATGCTTTTTGTACACCTAGTTAACTTTTGTACCTCGTGTGTGTGGTTTTATTAAATAATTGAAGGAAAAAAAATTACCTAAAATTGGTACTTTCCTGAATAAATTTGCAAGTCCCATTATCCACTTTTCTGTTTCTCAGGGTTTCAATAGCAAACAGTGGTATGGCTTTTCTGCTTACTGCAGTGTCAGCTTGCTCTGTGGATGATTATTAGAAGTAGAAATGGGGGCTCCAGTAAATGTTCCATGCACTATTTCTCCTAGGTGTAGGATATCTTTCAAAGCCTATTAAAGGAAAATTGCCTATTAGCAGATTTCTAACAAATGCCTCTCTTTTTAATATGGTTCATGGCTAGTCTGAATAAACAGTAAACATATGCTGTGCATAATGAAATTCTTCCATCCAATTTTCTATTGTATAATGTTTACTCAAAGTGATATTCATAAATATTAATGTGATAAGACTGTTCATACTTCAGTTAATAAGTAGCATCCTTCCTTCCAGAAAACATCCAGTCCTTTATAGGAGAAAAGTATGATTTTCTGATTGTCCAAAGGAAAGAAAGAAAAATTCTATCTTCAGCAATCTCCATCAAGTTGGAGCAGAAGCTTATGTAATATAAAGGAGATTGGAGTTTTGGGTTCTTTGTCTTATATTTCTATCTAAGCCAACAAAATCTAGCAAGACCGGTGAATAGTATCAGCCAAGAAAGTAAAATGCTCAGTGACATCACTAAAAAGCAAAAAAAAGAAGATTCAGGCTGGTACTCTTCCATGCAGATTGCTAGAGATCGTACTCTCCATCCCAAAAGTAGTCGAGAGCCGAGTGACGTGCGTGTGGCCGGTGAAGCTGTTGCATGTTCCTGTGAGTCTGTAAGAAGCAAAGCACATATGGGAGCAGTCACTACAGCAGCTGTGACACTTGCCAATCCGATGTTCCAGCACTAACACAAGATGCTTTAGTGAGAGTTAAAATGTCTGTCATCTGGTGAAAACTCAATCAAATATTGTTCTCTTGTTCTGGAACCATTATTTCTGCAGCACTCCCGGGTCTCCCTGCACAAACAAGAACAAGCCATATGTCCTCATGGTGCGGCTCATTTGGTTGTCTGAAAGTAACACTATAATCATGTGACTGGTGGGTGCTTGGGAGGGACTGAGGAAGATTTTTAGGCAGCTGAACCAAGGAGACCGAAATGGCCTGAAGCTGTGTGAGGGGAGATTTAGCTTGTATATTAGGAAAAGGTTCTTCACCCAGAGGATGGCTGGGCCCTGGAACAGGCTCCCCAGGGAAGGGGTCACAGCACCAGCCTGACAGAGTTCAAGAAGCATTTGGACAATGCTCTCAGGCACATGGTGGAATTCTTGGGGCCAGGAGTTAGACTCAATAATCCTTGTGGATCCCTTTCAATTCAGGATATTACATGATTCTTCTGCACCAGCAGGACACAGAGGTGGTTCACCCTCTTAGTGCCACTGTGTAAGTTTTTTTTTAATCTTACTGTTGATGTAGTCTATTGAAAACTCTTCAGAACTTTTGTCTCCATCTAAGCTACTTGCATTCCTGCAAAATACTGATTTCAGATCTATCAGGACTTACTTTGATGCCCATTTTTAGGAATATTTGAAGGTGTTGAATGGAATCCACTAATATTGAGCAAAACAGGTCTTTTTAAAGTCATTCTCTCCTGTGGTTGCTGCACTTCTATTTATACTAGTCACTTTTCATGTAATTGCCAGTGTGTTGGATGATGCTTCTAACAACAAGGGAATTACCTATATGTGCGTATAAGAGGTACTCTGCTTTTTCCCAGAGACCTTGAGGTTACAAATGCAAGATTAAATAGGCATTGTAGGGCTGTTACATTTCTCTTGGGATTAGAGGAGCCCGTGTCCTGTCAGTATATCAGACCCAGTTCGACAAGATGTATGTCTTTGCTTTCTTCTTCCTTCTGAGCAGTGATTTTAATTTGCAAGATGGCTGAAGGGGCCTGCCACCTCCACTGGAATAATAAATATGTGAAAAGGATCAAAATTACTGAAGCTTGTGATATGCAGCCAGGAGGTGAGAGAAAGGGAAAAAGCATTTTCTTTCCTGCCTATTCCCTTATATCCCCACCCAGCCAGCATTGTTGATCACTTGTCACTGCTGGTGAGAAGAATGTCTGAGATGGCAAGTCACTGCCTGTGTTCTGCAGTGCTGGCAGGGCAGTGTGCCTTTTTTAAAAGAGAAAACTCCAAGGGAGTAAGTGTATGCTAAATAGGACAAGGTACTTAACTATGAACAGCAGCTGGAAAGGCTGAGACCCACATTGGTGTAATGAGAGCAAAGCCCAAGCACTTCTTTGGGCAAAGCCCATCCTATCTTATTGAAAGAAACATCAAGAAGAAGAATATCCACCTCACGTATTCACTGAGGAAAAAAAGGCCGTTTGGCAGTCTGTCCAGCATTGAAGATGAGGAAACAGCAATCACTGGAAGAGCCATATACAATCTAACCACTGGGGGGAAAGTGTTGTTCCTTATTCAGTTGATGGGTGTCTCTTGGAAACATCTGCTCTTGCTCTTGAGTTTCTTTAATGAGAGCATAAATGGCACTGTGTAATTCACCTTTTCTGTAGCATTGTCTCTTGGGCCTCTATTGTGGGAGTCTCATTTTCCTGTTCTCTGCATGTTTTGTTCTCATAATCTTATTTGTTCTGTCTGTGGTGTCTCTGCTTCTGATGCTTTCTTATTTCTCTCTGGATGTTTTTTCTGGCTTTCTGATGGACTTACTGAGGATGGATCAGTAATACTCATTGCATTTGCAAGGAAGATACTATCAATTCATAGTTTTTACTTTTGCAGTGATCGCTAAATTTACTCAAGTAGCAGCGTCATTCTGGGTTTGCTCATAAATTGTTGATTCACATAAAAAAATAGAAGGCCTGATGTTCTGTGTAATACAGAAATACAAAATTTCTCCTGGTAATTGTATCATCCAGTTTGTGGTAGATAGCTTGGACTTGCATGTTCTATCATTTAGAAATTGGTGACTCATCTGGCACTGGCTACTGGCATCCTTCTCACTTGGGTACTGTTCAGGCTGTTTTGCTGCCCCATGTTAATTTTCTAAGTCTGGGTGCTTCAGTCTGTTACTGCTCTTGGTATGGTCTATCTGTACACATGAGGAAAGGCTTTCCTCATGTTTGTCTTTCCTTAGATATTAATTGGGAATTCTCCATTTATCTTTTAAAAATTCGAACCTGGGCTGTGTAATATCTAATTTTGGTGATTGCTGTTGGAGAGCTTGTCTTGAATCCTGGCTATGAGCTTTTTGGTTTGAGAGTTTTTTAAAGCCTTTTTCCAGCTGAAGCAAACTTTATTTTGCTATTAAGCTCACTGGGAAGAGGGGCAGCCACGATACTGTATTTATTTATTTAGTTTTGCAGCATATATGATTCCAGTTTTAAAAAGCATATTTCAGAATACAGATGAGTATTAATGGTTGATGCCAATGTGTCATATGTCCCCTCCACCATTTTTGTTGTTTATTATTGTCTTAAACAGAGACATTTGGGGATTTTTTTTCTCCACCAAGTTCCTCAGCAGTTAAAATTGCTCAAAGAAGAGAAGATAAATAATTTAAAGACATGAATTTCTAAGTGCAATTAATATTTCACATTGTAGACTGATCTGACAGTGGTATGTTTATAAATGTTATGCTGAATGTTCCAATTTAATCAATTTTTTTTTGGCTTGCACCTTTTTATTAGAATCATTGTGAAAAGTGTTTTTTGTCTGACTTATGTGAAAGTTTGAGTTAATGTTTTTGATGTCTCTTATTTGTTTTTATGAAGCAAAGTTAAGTTCAATGTCTTGAAGCATGTCATGTGGAACTGTAGTAGAATTTGCTTTTCACATATCTATACCTATGCTTTAATTTTACATGTACATGTATTTTGTTTTATTTCTGCATTTGTATTTTTTTTAACGTACATTTTTGCGTCTCAGTTGCTTTTGCTTTTTTGCAGTTGGAATATATTCTGCAATATCTCTGCTGCTCAGTAGAGCAAAGGTGGTTGGTTGTCCTTCTGTATTTAATCCCTAATCACCTGTCTGAAAGCAGAGTAAGAAAACAAGAAGAGCATGCCTATTTCCATGCCTTAAGTGCCTTGTCAGGGGTGTAAGAGAGTTACTTCCTATCCTTGGGCACTGTGTTCAGTGTTACAGTCTAACCTTTTGCATACAAGGCTAGTTTTTGCTCTGATTTGCATGATAAATTGCCAATACATTGTGATGGATTGTTTTAAAAATTTTATTTGTTTTTGTGGTAAAGAACAGAATTCTGAATGTAATAAGCATACTTGATAGTTAGGTATTAAGTCCTAGCCTGTGTAGTTTTATTGGAAGTTTATTGCAGTACAGGCTCATTTAATGATGACTGCATGTCCCTGTATGTGAAATCACTACCAGCGTAATGGGAAGGGAAGGTTGTGATAAATCTATCGGTGTAAATAGTAACAGGCACTCATATACTCCATATTATTACACACAGCCTGTGTATTTAAGGCTGGGAAATTATCACCTCCTCTGCATGAATACAGATGTCAGTGACCAGGGTGGTATCTGTGACGGGAAGGGTACAGGAACCTTACCCTGAACTTGTCTGGCTGCTATTTAAGGCTCAAGTGTCTTACACAGGTGGGAATGTGTGAGGCTGCCAAAAGCCTTTGCCAGCACAAAGCCTGGTCTAGCTTGTGTCAGGACACCTCTTTGCCAGGGAAAAGGCAGGACAGAAGAAGTAGCAGCAGCTATGTGGTGCATCAGGACAGGTGAGGGGAGGTCAAGTAATCAGCTGAGTGCCTGAGGCCTTTGTGACACTGCAGATTTTACTGCAGCAAGGTTGTGAGGAGACACAAAACTTGACTAGATAGGCTGCATCAGCAAGTAATTTTGGTATTGACCAACTAAATTGCCTTTTAACCTGTTCATTGTTTCACCTGTGTATAGGTGTACCTATACATACCTGAGATTTTCTTCTCGGACACTTGCCTCTGCTCCAGGATCTTTAGTTGGGGAAACAAGGGAACTGTAATGGCAAAGGGCTCCTAGGCTTGGCATGGCTTGCACCGGGGTAGCACCGTGAAAGCAACCCCCTAAGGTACTTTTGTTGCAAACCAAGAAAATTAGAGAAGCAATCAGAAGGTGTGCTGAGAAGGGAAAAGGAAAAAGCAGACTTGTCCCTGTGCAACAGTTACCTTAGTCTGGGGTAGAGCTGGGGACCAGGCACAGGAGAGTCAGGCTCTATGAAATTACAGAGCCCAGCACCAATGGTAGCCTTTCCAACCTGGCCTCCTTTTTAATGAAACCATAAATGCCAAAATATTCTTCTTTTCTTTCTTGTTAATACTTTTCTGGGTGCATATAGACCATAGTGAGTTTTAGACAGAAGAATGGGACAGAGAACCTGAGAACAAAGCAGTTAGTGACTGGCATTGCTAGCCAAGGTAGTTCACAGCACAGCCCAGATATGCAATTAAAGCAAAATGCATCTCTCTTTTAGAGTAGATGGACTTGAGAGGTGGTGTTGTTTAACCTCCAAGTCTTCTCAGGCTGTAGTGATGTCCGGTCTCCCTGGATTTATTTATCTAAGTCATTAATAAATCATCAGAGTAATTCCCTTTTCATGTGAGGTTGTGGGAGAAAGGCATGTCTGGGGGCTCCTTAGTAGTCAGAAAGGAAAGGCTGCCATGGAAAAGGAGTCTGAACTGTGTGCAATAGGCAGAGAAAGCTCTTTGGTCTCTGGATCACACTGAGATTCATTAGTTTTTGGAGAAAAGCTGAAAAATGTGATTTTGTTGCGAGGAGGTGGGGGTGCAGCTGTAAGTCTGCATGCTTGCCATGCAGCTCAAAATTACAGCCTGTAAATAGATGTACATACTGAACCTCCTAGAAGGGCTGTAGCTCCCTGCTGTAGTACAGTAAGAATAGTAATACTTACCATTTAGATTGTGCTTTCTATTTTCAGAGCTGTGCCAGTGTTATGTATTTTAATGTAAAGCGGGCGGGTGGTTGTGAACAGGATGGTAAGCTTTTCAATTTTGGGGGCGGTGGGGGGGGGGGCAGGGTTATTTTGCATACTCCCCAGAATAAAAGGAGATTCAAACCCTTCTATTCTGGCGGCGGGGGGACACGACATCTTTCAGCTTTCTTCCAGGAGCGACTCTCACAGGGGAGCTGCTTTCTTCTCGGATCTGACCACCACAGCCCTCAGTAATTATAGCAGCGTCTGAATTCTGAGCTAAAAACAGAAGTACAGCATGTGCCTATTCCCCATGTGATTCAGAAAGCAGGAAATTGAAAGAGCCTGACTGAGGGGAGAGGGAGTGCAAAGCAATAGACACATCCAATATTTGTCTGAAACCTGCTACGCCTGGGACGCAGGAGCTGTCATCTGCCGGCGCTGATGCTGCGTGCAGCCAGAGCACAGCCTGATTGGGCGTAGTGGGACCTCAGGCAAGGGGGCGAGGCGGCGGCGAGAGAGTTGGGCTCGCCGCACCGAAATGTAAACACTGGGAAGCGACGGGGAGCCCAGCGCCTTCATGCTCCGAGGGGCAGGCAGCTGCCTCCGGGCTCCCAGGGCTCCGGCAGCGGGCCGCTGGCAGGTCTAGCTGTGCCCGGCTCGCTGAACACGGCCAGACCCTTCGGAGGATCTCCTCCTGCCTCTGGATATAAATAGGGGGCAACTGGGATGCGCTAGCTTTCTCCGCCGGCGCCGCAGCTCCTTCGTGCTCCGCGCCGCGGCTGGGACAGGGCGATGGACATGAACATGAAGAAGTTCACAGTGCGTCGCTTCTTCTCGGTCTATCTCCGCAAGAAGTCTCGGTCAAAGAGCTCGAGCCTAAGTAGATTTGAGGTAAAATTCGCCTTAACTTCGTTAAATGTAGCAAATGCTGTTAGGTGCAGGTAACAGAGGTACGAGAGAATGCCTGCATGTGATAAGTAGTTAAAGGTGCTCTTTCCCTGGAGGTGGTGATA
The DNA here is from genome assembly GCA_013399195.1 of Dicrurus megarhynchus. Lineage (NCBI taxonomy): Eukaryota > Metazoa > Chordata > Aves > Passeriformes > Dicruridae > Dicrurus > Dicrurus megarhynchus. The sequence continues at coordinate 916,690 of VXAD01008914.1, forward strand.
TTTGCACCTAATGTTCTTTGTTTCAGTGTAATTCAGGGCTTTTTCTCGGTAGTATTCAATACATTGCATAATATATTTAGTGTGTTGCCAAGAGTCCTTTTATCAGCCTTGCAGGGGAGGAGGAAGCTGGTTCAGGACATCATGAAGTTGTAGGAAATAATTACAGATCCACTTAAATTAGCACAAATGACACCATAGTTTGAAATAGCCTCATATTTTAGTCTTCCCCTGCACACATACCATTCTTTCTTAGTGTTGGATTTCCAAATTATTGATCAATTTGCTAGTGCTTTTCATACATATGTGGTATGTTAGACAGGGATTCTCTTGCTTACTTAGCTATAGGTTCTCATGTTTCCACATATTTTTTGTATTTATCTTCTCTCCCATGCATCTCTCCTAGTATTTTTTTCATTTATTTTCTTTTAGGAGAAGTTGTTCTTTAGGAGCTGGGGGACAATGTCAAATTAAACCTTGAAGGATTTAGCAGTGTGGGGAGATGAAGGCAGTTCAAGTAGGAGGTATTAACAAATTGGAATGTGTGAATGGGTTAGAATCTGGATTTCTGCCTGCCTTCCTCGAACCATTGTTCTTCAGCCCTATATTTGGAGCTGTGAATAGTCGGCAGGATGTGAGATCAATTGAATAGATGTCAGTTATATTTATGCTATTCACTTTATCATTGCAGATGATCTGCAACCTCTGCATTAACATAGAGGTAGATGGGGTCTGAGTCCCTTCTGTCTTACATTTATTTTGTGCTGGTGTACTTCAATTGACCTCTGAGGAGTTACTCTGATTTGCACTGGTACTCCCAGGAGGAGGATTAGTCTTATGCTGTGTGAATACATTTTGAAATGTTATTCCCTTAGTGTCCTATTTAAAGCACCAGGTAATTGTTTGAACATAAAGTTCTTCATGTGTCATTGCTTAAACAGGACATGCTGAAAAGCCTAGTTTTTGACCTGTGTGTTTTGTTGGTTTTTATTTTCTTTCCTAACTATTTAAAATCAACTTTCATGAAAAATGATCACGTAAATGAACTAGTTTTATTTTCATCATCAAACAGACATGTTATGCCTTTGTAACAAACTAATAACTCCCTCCTTGCAACAGTCCTGTCCCAGTAGGACTGAGGTGAGAGATGGGGATACCTTTCCTTTCCCGATTGTGTAGTCACAATCACAAAGTTTAAGCTAGAATAAATGTTCCTTGTAACACACTGTAAATTCTTTAAGCTCATGCTCCACCAGAGAAAACAGGAAGTAGACCTGGAGTTACATGAAGGAGTTCTGAGACAAATGAGTGTCTTCACAGGCCACCAGTGTCATAATGGGACGTTAGGAGGGGAGTTGATTTGGAGAGAGCAGAGCTCCACCTGACCTCATAACTATTCATTTGACAGTGCCATAGTTTGGGAGAAACAGATTCCACCATACTAATTATTTAACTTACTGGATAATGTAGTGTGAATGACCAGTACGACAGTATTTGTATCAAGCTAGACTCTTGCTTCATTAAGAAAAAAAAAAGAAGAAAGAAACGGTCTTTGCAGTCCCTTTGACCATCAGTGTTAGATTTACTGGACTTTCTCAATAATTATGAAAGAGTTTTCCCTTATGTGAGTTGTATTGCAATGATTATTTTCTGCTTTTAAATAGTTTGCTTCAAGAAGCAACCCGATACATACCCTGTCGCACATGTAGCTTCACAGCATTTCGTCCACTTCCCTTTCTCCCCTGGCTTGTCAGTAATGACCAACTTGATGCAAAGTGACTCAGTATTATAATGCAGTGGAGAACAGGGGCTATTCCAGCTATGAAGAAAAAATGATTCATAAAATCTGTTCTGCTATTTAGGTGTGAAAATCATCAGAGATGTTTCTTCTGGGCAGGGGGGGAAAAACAACCCATCATGAACATCAAGCCTCCTCTGTGGTTTTCGTCCCTGAGTACTTCTGTGTATAAATTTGCAATTGCAGGTTAACAAGTGCTTGTCAGACAAACAGAAGGTGTAAGGAAGCCTGTTGGTATCATCCTAATAGGTAGATATTTTTAAAGATGCAGTAAAAAGGTACATGTTGTTACATCATGGAATGAGTAAAAGCAAAATAAAGAAATTTGGAGAAAACACATGGGGCATTGCTTTGCTTAGTGTGCATTAGCTACTGTACCTGGCAGAAATTGTGTTGCACGATGTCATTTGAAATTTGGAAGGGAACTGTTTTTACTAGGTTGTGTGGGATTTTTGTTGTGTTGTTCTTTTGGCAAGTTGGGAAGGAAGGTTGAAGGGTTTAAGATAGATACTCCTAGGGTCAAGCATTTAATATATTTTAAATACCGCTATTAGAGTAGATTCAAAAATAATACAATATTAGTTATTAATATCATGATTAATTACTTTTTCTACTGTGGTATTCTACACTTTAAATTCACTTGTAACGAGATCCATACCTTGCAGAGCCAGGATACAGATGCAGAAAAGGACTTAGCAGATCACAGCTAGTAACCTGACCTTTACTTAATTGTTTCAGATGCCAATGTCATTGCTATAGCTGAAACAACAAGAACATCACCTTGTTGTGTAAATAGCTGGGTTTCATACTTTGTCCTGCTAAAAGAGGCCGAGTGCACTCTGGTAAATGAGAGGGTATTAGGGTTTCATTTCATCTTGCCTAAAATGCACACCCTTTTTATTATTCTGGAAAAACCTGGCTGAAATTTGAATTTATTTGGCTACAGTTTAGGGGTTTCAGTTTATATTATTTTTCAGTATGGCCTCCATTGCCCTTCCTTTAAAAGGTATCTAGTGATGTAATTTTATTGCATGTGCCGAGCCAAGTTTTGCCCTTCTGCATGCACAGAGTTCTGATTGAAGTCAGCTGAAAATCCAGCAAAGTCAATGGGAACTGCATGTGTGCATCTGAGAAAACGCTTTGTTTATGGTTCTTGCTGTGTTGATGAACATGAATGTGAAACCATCAGGATGAAGTACTCACAGTATGGATCTGCTAAAGACTTTGAGACCCAGTGGAATGCATCTTATGGCAGTGAGCAATATCCCTTCATTTATAAATCAAAATTTAAATATGCCATTTGAATAAGCTAGGAAATACCTAAGCATGTAAGGAATTTGGTAATATTTATTGCAGTGATGGAGGAGTCTTTTTTTTTTCTTTTCTTGTGAGAAAACGACCAATTAAAACATTGCCTTTTATTCTTTTTGGAGATGTTTCTGACTTTTGCATTCCTGACATATTTTTAATTCATTATTCTTACTCTTTAATTCTTCTAATTCATTTTTAGTTTTACTGGTAATGATGAATCTAAATTATGTTTAATCTATGATTGGGGCTTAGAGCCTAGCAGAGTTCTGGCTAATTAATTCAGAATTAGTTTGGAGCCTGGTGTGCCTTGGCATGGTCAGTTTGAGAGGCAGGATCTCCTGTGGATGATTCAAACGTGGATCCTCCTTTGGTTCCAGCTCTGGCATGTAGGAAATGGAAGTGAGACTATGCAGGCTTGTAAGTAGTAGTGCAGAAGGACTGGCACTGGCTTTGTGATACTTTGTTATGAGAGATTTTTGGTTCTAATCTTAGGCTCTGATTCTGATTTCCTACAAGCTAAAGTTACAGCAGCCTTAGGAAAGAGCCCAGAAAATGCTGAGCCAGACCGCTCCTTTTCCACAGTGGGCTGGAGCAACGCTTCGCTTCCAAATGCTTGAGAATTCTTCTGCGCTTGTATAAAGAACGGTTCTGTTCTTTATCAGCAGTATGTCCTTTATTTTTTTTTTATTTTTATAGTTACTCACTTGGTAGAGGAATAGCGTCTTTCTGTCTAATGTTAGCCAGAATAAAGGCAAGTTAAAGAAAGGAGATGGGGATTATCAGCCCAAGAACATCTCTGCAAGGTGCAAGTCCTGAGGCAGCTTTAGTTGGTTTTTTTCCCCCGTGGTAATGATCATCTTTGTGATGTGCGTTCTTGTTACAGCAGAAGTTACCGACGCTATTGTAGTGTCTAACTTCCCCCAGCTGCAGGCAAACCTTTTATGAGGAAATGCTGCAGTTCTTGTAGTCTTGCACAGCTTGCTAGGGGGAAAGGAGGCAGGGAGGGGAGCGAGAGCGAGAGCAGGAGGAGCGCGTAGTCCCTCAGATAGGTCACTTGAGGAGCCAGGAAATCTGTTTTTCAGGCTCATTTTGACAACTTGCTGTGTCATTACAGATGGTTCAGACCTTTGTGCTTTGTGTTTCCCATTTGAAAAAAGGAAAATTATGATAAATATTCAAGTCCTTTGATACTATTTTATCTATTTACATTGGGTTTGGGGGCAGTACTCATATGTGTACATATTCATAGTGAAGAAATTGCTCCCAGTTCCCCAACTGCTTCTGACTTTATCGCAAATAAAGTTTCATGTGCCTCAGGCTTGGTATGTGCTCCTTCCCACAAGCCTCAAATTAACTGCTGAGCTACAGAAAGGGAAAATTAAGCAGGTAGATGTAGGGATAACTTGTACACAGGAAAATCATAGAAAATTGGGACTGGGAGGCATCTAAAAACCCTTAATCTGGACTCCTCTTCCTCATTAGGCATCATCAGTTATATCTGAACTATTCCACCAAAGACATTTTCCAACCTCTTATTGAAAGCCCTCAGTGGTAAATGCCCATAACCTCTGTACATGGTATATTTTGCATCATTATCCTTAGCATCTGAGGGTTTTCCTAATATCTACCACAAGTTTTTTTAAGGCAATTTAAGCCTGTGTCTTCTTTTCCTCTCCATTGTAACTGTGAAAAGGAGATTGCTTCCTTTTCTTTGCAGCAGGATTTTTATGCATGTGGAAGCTGTTCAGGTCCCTTTCCTCAGTCTTTGTGGTAGGGTGGGAAAAATGTCTTTCCTCCTTTCTCAAAGTTAGGGACTTCCAGGAGAAAAACCCTGGGCCAGTTACAACAACCTTGTTAGGGAGTATCTCTTCCTTTTTTTGGATGCCAATTGCCCCTTGTAAAAATCAATTATATTTCAAAGGCCCCTACCCTGCCAAAGACCAATCCAAATTGTCATTTTATGCTCCATTTCCACCATCTAAATGTCTGCATGATTCCTTGATCTGATGGTATTTGGCATCCAAGCCAGTGCTGACAGAGTTGATCCAAGGGCTCTAATGTCAGATGAATTCTGACATACATCACACAATTAAACACAGGCTCTGGTCACATAGCCAGGGTACACGAATGTCTGGGCATGGAGCAGGGGCATGGGATCATCATCATCTAACAGAAATGGTCTTCATTTGGATGTGGGATGGGTCCTGTCTGATCAGCAGATGGGGCACGCAGATGCCTACAAACTAAGGATGGAATGACTGAAAGGGAGAGGGCAGCGCCCCTCCACTCCCTGAGCCAGGTAATGCCCTGGGTCCCTGTGCCTGGAGCATCTCTGCGTGGGTGTGCAGAAGATGAAGAGCGGAACCTGAGGGACTGTTGGAACCTCTGGGCAGCTGAACCCTTGCCTAGCATTTATTTGGAGTAATGTGGTTTTATGCAAGTGAAGAATGTGTAATTTTATTTTGAGTTTTAGCTCATAACGTGATGTCCTGTCTAACCCTGTGGCACAAAAAGTCTGTTCTCAGAGGGTTTAGCTCTCCTGCATCTATTTTTATTATCTGTAGCGTTTGATTATTACATTTTTCTGCTAGTGTCAGGAGAAGACTCCTTTTGTGTGTGCTTTCTGCATTTGTGTCCTCAGAGGTAGCTCGAAGTATTTCTAAAGCAAGACAGGAATCAGAACAAAACACCTCCTTATGTTGATTTACCAGTTACTCAACTACAAATACTTTCCATCTAAATATTTGCTAGTCATTTCCTTTTGTTCACTTAACAAGACTTACTGTCCCAGTTCAGCAAGGATTCAGTAAAAGTATTTGCTGTTAAGGAAGACTCCAAATACTGCAGAGAAGCAGCAGTCGGTTCTGCACACCGGACACACTCTGTGTGTGTGTGTGTTACCATCAGCTCTTACAGAGTACAGTTTTGCTTCCTGGGGAACAGAAGTTGCAGGAAATGAAAAAGAATGATTGGATCACCAAATCTGCCTTGAAAATAGCTTTCTGACTGAGGATGTGTAAGGAAGCCAATGATACATCTATTCAAGGTCCTTGCTTGACAGCTCCAGTTCTCACGCAGGGAAGTTTGGGGTGCACATTCCTCAGTGAGTGCATGGATGTTGATGGGGTGGACACAGCATGGCTTTGGAAGACTTTGAAGGGAGCAGTCATCCTTTGCTGTTCAGTCTCTCTCACTACTTTGAAATGTATCAGTATGTCAGCAGAGCTCCTTTTACTGCGAGATGTGGGACAACTTACAGCTTTCTCCTTGCTGAGAGCCATGAGTTCAAGGGTACTGGAAGTGCAAACCTTTTAGAGCACAGAAGACAAAACCACAAAGTTTCTAATGAAGAAAATCTTTTCCTCAGATTGCAGCATATTATTAGGCATTCTGTAGCAGTGCACAGGCAAGAGGGGAAGATACAGGTTGCCAGCATGCCTTCAGGTGGTAGTGATAATAATTGGCAAAGTGCCAGTTAACTCATTAAACTTTAACACATGAACTCATATAAAGTCCAGGTGTAATTCAAGGGTGTCAGGCCTCTTTCCTGCAGGGCCAAATCTGAGCCTGTGTATGACTGGCAGAAGGCAGTAAATAGTTCTGCTTTCAAGAGTTGTTATGAATAAACTGAAGGCTTTGCAAAGGCGGGAGGGGAGGTGCTTAGTGAGTGGGTTTATCTATAAAATTCACCTTTCTTTGCTTTTAGTAGAAATTTCTGTTGTTTTTTTCTAGTGAGTGACAAAGAAAGTCCTGCATCAGTTCAACTTTGTTTTCTCTACTTTCACGTTGCCAGCAACTAGTGGACAGGTCCTGTGACTCTCAGAGATATCTTTGCCTTAAACTTCTGCCTCAGCAGACCTCCATGTCAGTCTTTTCTGTATCATACAACCTCTGTGACTAGAAAATGTCTGCAACAGCAATTAAACCTTGTAATTGCATTAATTGCAAAGCCATCTCTCTAAATATTGGAAACCCTGCTGGATCTGCTGCTAGCCCGCACAGTTGCTACTTTATTCCTGTATGCATTGCAATAAATGTATTGCAGTTACTGCTAAAGAGTAATCTGAAAGCAAGGCTTTATGTTAGATTATTTCTGTGACACAGTTCAAGACCAATTCATTTCACTAGATTTGAATTTTTTTAGTACTTAGTATGTGTGCAGATGTTAAATAGTACATACTTCAGAAGTTTCTTTATAACATTTCATTATGTTGTAAAAACTTAAAGATTTTTTCTGGCAAGTAAAATCACTGATTTTTATTCCAAAACAAACTCCTTAATATTCCATTAATTAGATCAACACTATTAGGATAGCTAAAGCAAGCTGTTTTCAAAATGCAAATGATTTTCATGTGTTGGCATTTTATGGCTGATTTCAAACACATTGCAGTGCCTAAATTTGAAAGGTGGAGAAGATGATGTATCTGTTCTTGTTTTTCAGATTCTTGTACGTGTGAGAGTTATCTTCTTTGTATGTGGCAACCAGTGAAATAGGCATAAAAGGAGGGAAGGAAAGCGTGGTAGTTAATCTTAGCTTTTACTTCTGCATTCTGTCAACTTCTCTTCAATGTCTACTTCCAAAGAAGGACCACATAATTAGGCTTACTCAAGAAATGGGTGAAAGTGTGTTATATGAATCCACACAGAAAAATGCTGTGTGGTGTAGAAGCAGGAAAGCCCCCACTGAAGTAGGCATCAATTAATCCCTCTCAGTCTCTCCAGCACTGTGAAGTTGTTCAGGTTTATGATGCTTGCCGGTCAGAGGTACTAATACTGTTTTATTTTCATTATTTAATCCTCTCTTGTTCAGGGTGAAGTTTCAGCAATTTTAAGGCAGAAAATACGTAAAGCTAATAAAGCAGAAGTTGGGTCAAACTAAGCTGAGGGGGATTGAGGGGAGATTTTGCTTTTTCCTTTAAAAATTTTTAATGTGCATTTTCTTTAGTTTGGTGGCTAAATCAAATTTGGTGGCTAAATTATGTCCTAAGGATGAGCACTTTGGGGTCATTTGCTCTGGTCTGAAAAAAGGACGGTTGTGTGTACCATGTTAACTGCAAACTGATACGAGACAAAAAAAGAATCACCCATGTTAGCAGAGCTGGAGACAAACCAGTTCCCAAAGTCAGTTGCTGAGATTTGGTTTTTCCCCCATGATTTCAAGTTTTTATGTGTGTGCAGAATTGAAGAATCCATACTAAAAGCATACTTCAACTGCACCTACTTTTTCTTTTCATAATTTAGTGGAAAAATTAATGTGCCATCGTAATATACCAAGCAGCAATGCTGATAAGGATGGTGGGATGCAGAATTTACTCTGTCTGCAAAGTAAGTGTAGATAATATTTATTCACCTGCTTCCCTCTATTTCAGCAGTACAATTATGGCAGCATCCAGATGTCTTCTTTTCCCTTCCTACGGCTGTTAATGCCATCCATGCTGTAGCATCCCTTCTTGCACATCAGAGAAACTCCATCTGAATTTGCTGTTCTCTGAAAGACCGTGTGCTGAAAAAAAAAAAGCCTAATGGCATCTTCTGCTTGCTGTTGTTAAAAGAGTTTCTGAAAGTCTCCTCTGCAACAAGGATTTTGTATTCTAGCAAACAAATTTTTCATTTTTCCCAGACAGGATAACCCATATGGGACATTAGAAGGAATGCTGTTAGTGATTCTGAGGATTGTCACTTCCAAAGGACAGACCACCTATTGTGATTATCTGCCAAAAGATATATGTTTTATCCCAGTTGCCTTTTTGAATATATTCTCTCCGCACATCAGGATAAAGTTTACATACCAGTTTACACTTGGAGATGGGTATTCTGCTATGAAAGGGTGTAAGTTACCCATAGCAAAGATAATTATGTGAATGGTGCCAACTGCACTTTTTGCCTTGCTTAGTTCCAAAGCATTTTCTCTCTCTGTAACAGGTTGCAAAAGAAGCCGTAACGTTAATTTGAGCAATGCTTGTATTGAAAGAAATGCTGTAACAGGTAGACATTTGTGATCTGATGGGAGGAACTGTTTCCTTGGAATTGTAAGGAAAGTTTTAAGATTTTGACTCAGTATTTCTATCTTTCTCATAACACATGTCAAAGGAGTGAATTAAAACTGTAATCTTTTCTAATGCAGATGATCTGGGTCATTTCAAAAACAGAGCTTTTTTGAAGAGCCTTATTTATGAAAAACAGATCAGTCCTTTGCTTCCGCTCTTGACCACTTGTTCTTCTATTGATTGGTTTAGGGTTTTCTTTTTGCCTCATCTTTTGTGTTCATCTCTTCCTCCCTGTTGTCAACCACATGCACAACCATGGTAATCATAACCTATCCCCAGGGAAGGGGGGACTTACAAAACATTTAACGTGCTGTATGCACCACAGCCAAGAGAAAGTTTGCCCTTTTACCCTAGCTTGTAAAATCCTTTTGCTGGTGTAAAATTCGTGGGACTGAGAGTGAAATAAGAATAGGGCTCTCTCCATGGAGTACCACTATGGTCTACAAGCACTCATTTATCTTTCTGGTGATCAGAGAGTTGTTGTTGTCTGGGATTCTGTGTCATCTCTTCAGGGAGGCACATCAATTCCCTATTTTTCAGTTACTGAAGAGAAGAAATTAAGTTGTTTTGCCCTCCTGGGATATGATTCTTTACTCTTGTCTGCAGGCTTTTCTTCCCTCTTGTAGGCTTTTCTTCCCCCTTGTAGATAAAGGTTGAATGTGCTATGCACTGGTTAGAATCGCACAGCTGGACTGTGGAAATGCTGAGCTCCACACTCATGGAAACTGTGCCCTTGAGACCAGGCTCATGCCTCCTGGTGAATACTGAAACTCACTTTGCCTCCTCAAATGTTTCCCTTGTAAGGTAACAGTTCTGCTTTTTCCTTCTCCCTCACCCTATCATTCATCTGATTCAGCTTTTTTGTTTTATGCTTTAGACTCAAACAATGCAGTCACATATTTTTGCTTTTCTTGTACTGCCTCTGTTTTGGTACTTTCCACCCTCAGTTTACTGAGGTAACTGGGCAGTCATCAGTAAAAACAAAGCTTTGTTTGAGGAGGTGCTGATTCAGAGATGATACTCACCTCTGAGGCTGGGCAATGGTCAGATAGCTCTGGAGCAAATCCCAAATGCAGTACTTACTACATATCAGAAATGTCCCCATCTCATACACTACAGTCCTTGCCTTTTTCTCCTCAAATGTCTCTGCATTCTGGCTTTCTGTAGTTTAAATGTCTTGTGATCATTTCTCCTTCAGGGAAAGCAGCAGCAAAAACTCTTAGGGAGTCCCCTTGCCTCACAGGCTCCCGAGTGTGTTGCTGAAGGTTTCATACCTATGACTCAGCTCTGCTTCCAATTGAGCACGAGCGTCTGTCTGTCTGGGATTTTAGCTTTATATAGTACCGTTTTCACAGCACCTCTACTCTGACTTTAAACCACGGTTACTATGGCATCTACAATATCTTAGAAAATAGTGAAGTTAAGATATCAGTGTATATTTTGTGTTGCGTGACAGCTTTTGTTCCTGTTCTGCCTCTGTGTTTTCACCCTCTTATGTTTTCTTTTGAATCTTGATGAAAAATACTCAAAGTGAAAATGACCGTTGTCATTTCAGATATGTGAAATCACACAAAGTTTCATGGTTTCTGCTCAGTCATCATCCATTTCAGTTTCCTGAAAGGAGTAAACTTATGTAGTTGTTCATCTTGGGATTTCCACGACAAACTAACCTGCATTAATTTAGTCATTTATGATAAAAAGATCTTCCATTCAAAGCACCTTACCCTTGTAGTGAAGGGCTACTTCTGTTACATTTACAAGGCCATAAAGCCTAAACCAATACAAACCCACATGATTCAAAGCACATGAAAAGCAAATCAAATTGCTCTTTTTTCTTCCTTGGAACTGTAATGAGATCTGAATCAGAAGAAAACTTGCATTGCTTTTGTTGGGATACTTAACACAGTATCAGCCTGGCATTGTTGTTGTTGGTAGAGCATAATTTCTTTCTCATTTCCGAAACTTGAGATGTAGCAGAATGCTTTAACAACCTGCTCTAAGTAAACTTCCTTGGCTTCTCTGTCTTCTGGCTGGTGGCCTCAGGTTGCAAACAAGGACTATGCAAAAAAAACCAAAATCTTTTCATTTAATATTTAAGTACATCTTGTATTATTACCAATTTTTGGGCTAGCACAAAATTAGTGTCCTCATAACTGAATATGTAAAAGAGGGTTATCCCCTGGCCAAGCCTATGAACCTAGAAGGCTAAATTTGATTGTGTTGGTAAAGTGCCTATGGCAGTACATCTGGATCTGAAATCACAGTATTTTATCCATGTGACCTCTAAAACATATTGAGATTGTCAAATCAGGAATGTCCCTTTTTGTCGCTGTGATTCAAACTCTTGCCTAACTGGATCTTAAAGAGTGTCTTGCTCTTTCCTCCTAAACTAAAAAGTCTTCAAGGCATATTTATTAAATAAAACCAGCAAAGTGAATCTTGAACTGCTGATGTTCCCAGCTGGTAGTGGATGAACAAGGTGTTCTGTTACACCTGCAGGGATACAAACCAAAATGTCAGGGTATTACACTGGTTTTCCTTTACTTTCCTGAAATGGTGATCTGTCATTGTGCTGTGTGTCTGTCATGTAGTCATCTGTGGGAACAGAGGAAATTTACCAAAAAATGGAATTGCTGATTTGGATTCATTTTTAGCCTAGGTTCCTAAAAAAGCGAGGCTTTATACATGCCCTGACATGCCTTTCTGCCCCTTGGCTTTGAAAGCATTGTCAAATTTAACAGAGAAAGGGGAAAAAAAAAATAGTGTTCTTGAAGACATAATGTTTCCTGTAAGAGTCATAAAAATAGGGGCCTAGTGAAAGGACAACACTGCTACCACAAAATGAAGGAACAGGGAGTGGGAGTGTATTCCTTAGCCACTAAAGAAACCAAACAGAGAGAGATGGTGGGAGAGGGTGGGACAGCTTGATAAGAAACAGGGATTCCTCACGCCACTCTTTTCAGAACATTACTGTACTTTGATGCCAGGAAGCAAAATAGGAATTCTTTTGTGAGGCATGTATTTGGATTTGCTGCAGAAACAAGTGCATTAGTCTATTTACTTGCATAAATATTCGGGCTTTGAAATACTATAGCCCCCAACAATGATGTAATTTATCATAATACTGCTGTTTTTACTAATGTTTTTTCCTTATTATGAAGTAAGCAAGCTATTTTGTTTTAGAAATTCCTGCTTCTAATGTGATGGGCGAGGCAGAAGAAGTAACTAGCAGTGCTATTTGATCAAATAAAGGTGCTTCTGCTGTAAGGGGCAGGCAACATAGTATAATCCTGGTTGTTTTTCTCTTTGGAATCCAGTAATCATCTTTGTGTGGAAGTGTATTAAAGATATTTGTTTGGAGTCACTTAAAATGTGACGTACCAAGGGGAAAAAAGAGGCATTTGACTATAATTTATGGAGGAAAAAACTCACCGAGTTTAAGAAAAAAATGATAATTTATCGGTAGAATTATTTTTAAAATCCTATAGAAGTTAGTAGAAAGTGGAGGCTGACAAAGAATTAATCAGAAAAATTATCATAGTATAATAACTCACAAGGTTTTAGAATCCTTGTTACAGAATTATAACAGAATATCAGTGTTTGCTTGAAACACTGTCTTGCTAGCAAATTATTGCTTTGTTGACATGAATAATTAATTTCTTTGGATAAAAGTGGATATTTAGACTGGTAAGAGAGGCTTTGCAGGTGCAATGAGGAGCCCTCAGGCAGGAATATTTGGAGTAAAGAAGTCTGGGAAGAATATTGGTGTTTACTGATGATTTCCTTGAAATAGTACACTGTAATAATTGCTGTAAAATTCTGTTGCATATAACTATACACTATCAAATCACTTATTTTGGTGTCTCATATTTTCATGCTAAACAGTCAAGTGGGTCAATATACAGAATTTTGACATTGTCTGATGTGTAAATAGCAAAGCAAGATTTCTGCTTGGTGACACTGTGAAATTTCTTAGCCAGGCCCTGACTTCATACCTGTGCCCCACAACCTGGAGTTAAAACTGATCCACTTTGGCACAGCCTCCTTACACGTAGCCTCTGAATTGCAATGAGACATCAATGCATACAGGAGGGAAGGGGACTTGTGTGGGCACGTATAACAAATGTTTTACACTAACCAGATTATACACATCTTTTTAACAGACAGTCTGTTCTGTTGTTTGCAATAAAGGGAACAAATAATGCCTAGTGGTGTTCTGCTCTTTTTCAGGACAGTTTCTGAACAGGATTCAGATGATACCATTTTTAAGGAATATGTTGTAATTACAGCCATATTTTGTGTGTGTGTGTATGTGAGGCATTTACATGAATAATGCATTTAACAGTGTAAATACATATAGTATGGCAGTTTTTCCATGGAAAATGCTACTAAGAGGATTCGAGTTTGATCTCATAGTACCATACACAATCTCTCATTGACTCAGAGTGGAGGATTGTTTCGTTCTGGCGGTCACCAAACAGATCAGCAGCTTACGTTTTTGTTACCGACATTCTGTTTGAATTGAAATTGCTACTTAAAAAGATAACTTTTTTTTTTTTAAATTCATGAGAATATGTCCCCTGATATTATGCAACTTATTTAAAAAATGTTTTCTCCATTTCAGGGTTTAAACTTCTCTTAAAATGATTTTCAGTTTATAAATGAAAAATTTCTGACCTTGTTCCTTCCCTTTTGTTCTCAGGGTTGAGCCCTTTTTCTATATCATCTCCTGTCCCCACAGGTGTAGATTTTTCTGTTTTGGTCTGTAAGAGGCTCTTCCTGTCCCTGAAAAGTGCTCCTGATGAAATCATCTTTTTCCCAGCTGCTTCAGATGTATCTTCTGTTCTACTGCTGAAGCCCAGCCTGCTGATTAAGCCACTTACCTCCCCTTGTTTAAATATCTTATAAACAACCATTCTTGCCACTAACTGAAGCAAACAAGCTCAGCAAACCATTTCATGCTGCAAATGTCCTTTCCTTGAAACCTCTGAGGTTTATCTACTGCCTTCACTTCCACTCTGTAGCCCTTCTCTTTCTCACAGAATGGTAGAATGGCTTGGCTCAGAAGGGTCCTTAAACATCATCTCGTTCCAAGTTCCCTGCCATGGCCAGGAACACCTTTCACTAGACCAGGTTGCTCAGAGCTGTATCCAGCCTGATATTTAACATATCCAGGGATGGGGCATGCACAACATCTCTGGGCAGGCTGTTCCAGAGCCTCACCACCCTCACAATAAAGAATTTCTTCATAATATCTTACCAAAACCTAGCCTCTTTCAGTTTGAGTCATTATCCCGTTCTGTCACCACATGTCCTCCCTTCTGGTGTTGTACCAAAGGCTGTGGACCCCCTTTGGCCAGGGAATGTCTGCTGGTCATGTAGGCCATCTCATCATTCATATTTAAGTCCTAACCACAGAGAGATGTTTCTGCCTTTGCACTGACATTTTTCTAATACACACTGTGCCCCATCTACTAGTGACACACATGGCTTAAATATGAAATCACCAGTTGCATACCTCTTTGGTTTTCAAATGCCTATGCTGCTTTACAAAGCCTTCCAGTTTTTCCTTTCATAGTTCATCATGCTCGGGAAATGAATGATTGACACCCAAAACTCTCCCTGGGTTGCCAATGCATTTATTAGCATAATGTTAAGGACAATCAGAGTTTTTGATTCTCTATGATAATCAAAACTGTCTGCACAATTATAATGGTAAAACTCCAAAGCAAAATTCAGACATTTCTTTTGATTCAAATAATAGATTTCTGTGTTCTCCACTGGGCTCCATTTCATAATGATAAATAGCTCTCACTTACAGAGAATACCCACACTATCAAGATTCCTCAGGGTTAGTACACCTGTGTTTTATTTCACAACCAGTCCATTCACAAGCTACTTATTTTTGAATCTTGAAGATGGGAAATCTTGAAGATGGGAAACACTCCATTTATTTGTTGTGCAGGCATCCCTCAGACCAGACAGACCCTCCCTGGACACTGCACTGGTGTTCTTCACTGTGCCACCACGGTGAGCTCTTGTGCTCTTATCTGTCCTGATTTCAGTTGTACTGCAGCCACCTTCTAGAGAACCAGGTTTATGCTTACTACTCCTACACTAAAAGCAATTTGTTTCTGGACCAACCAACACTGAACTCCTTAGTAGTCTTTAACTACACTTTTCCTAGAGCTTTCTTCATGAAGGCACTGTGGATTCATATTCAGGGGCTCCTGGTAGTTTGAGCAAAGAGACACAAATACTGTAAGGTTTCCAAACCCAAAGGGTTTTGTCTTACTGAGAAAAAAAAATACAGTGTCAAAATGAAGTTTGCATGTGTTTCCTTGCCTTTGTTTCTTCCTCTATTTAGGTACTTTTGATCAGGGTGCTCTAAGGGGATTTATGGATTTATATTCAGATCTCTGTATCAGATTAATCTTTAAAAGTGTTCTATCCTACCAAGTCCTGCACAGCTTCCCATCCCAGATACTCCTCTGAAAGGATTTGTGCTCTGACCACATTGTTTCTCTTCCTGACTAGTCACATTCAACAATACCCCTCTCTGGAGGGGTGTATAAACAGGAAAACAACTAAATATAGATCACAGAGAGAGAAGGAATAGAATGCAACAATGTGCATAAAGAGAAGGACTGCTTGCACAGATGGTGTAGGGCCTAGAGGAAATGTGGAGGGAGAGAGAGAGGCTTGAGAATGAACATCAGAGATGGGGAAAAAATTACCTGTGGCATAAACTGTTTGTGGGAGAAAGGAGGCAGATAGAACGTCCCTCTGCTGCCTGGAGCCATCTGTAATGAACTGGGTTAGCATGATCAGAGAACAGAGGACAAACTAGACCTGTTGTCTTGTTTCCTTCATGATTATCTGCTGCCTTGATTAGAAGCTGGTCAGCAGAACAGTCTTGAATACTGCAGCCACCTTCTTGCAGGTAGCCTGCTTTGGTGGAACAGAAGGTGGGGGAGGTCAGCCTTCATGTTAAACAGAATGTAAACATAATTTCATGGAATGGCACACCATGAGAAATTTAGGGAGGTGCTATTTCAGGCACCTCCCTGCCTTGGTCTCTTACATTTTTTAGTTTTATTCTGTTATGTATTAACACAAGTTGCTGACCCAGAGCAGTCTAACAGCCTCTGGTCAACAGACTGGGTTAGAGGAGAAAGAGGGACCTTACATCTCTCTTTTTTCTTACTGCAGCCCTGATCCAGCCCTTACCCTTCCTGCCCAAGCAGGTAAGATGTGCCTATGGCACACTGCTGTGTCCTTACACCTATCAGCAGGACCCATCTGTATTCCCAATTTCAGCAGGCATGAGTTGCTATGAGTGCCTCTGTAAACTGGGAAGATTAAGTGCTCCTGTGGTAAATTCCCCACTTTGCAGCAGTGACAGCAGGAGGGAATGGGTGGCAGTGCTTTGGCAGCCTGCAGACAATGCCTTGGTGTCTTGGCTCAAATCATGGAAAAAACAGTGCTGGCACTGACACTCCAGGCTGTGGATGGACTAGGGCAGTGATGGGCAGATCTCTATCTGCACTGCTACCTCTGACACAGGAGCAGTAATTTTCAAGGGAGGTGGAGAAACACATTTGATTGGGAAGCAGAAACATATTTGATTGCCATCACTAAGTCTGCCAAACCCTGATGGTTGGAGCCTCGGTTCATTTTTGGAAGGATACACGGAGATCTGTGTAAATTAAGGCTGGATTCAAAACCTGCTGCTGCTTCTTTCTGTGCACAAATAGCTTCTCTTCAAATAATATGTTGTCTGTCTTTCTCTTCCCCAGCATCCTTCCAACAGATCTGCACAGGCCAGACTGTTAGTCGCTGATGACCTCTTTTTGGAATTGATGGTTGTGTGGGGCTTTTTATATTGCCAAGCAGTTTTATACTGTTTTGTTTTCTGTTCTATGTATAAGTCTGCAATTACTCATATTTCTTGTTTAGAAACACATTTGGAAAAAAAATTATAGTGACAGAAAATAGCCTATTTAAGTTTTAAAGCCATTTTTCATTCTACCTTTTATTCTTGAAATGAGAAATATGTTAATTTGAGGAAATTTTTTCTTGTTTTAGCAAGAATGAGGAAAAATAAGACCATTGTAGAAAAGCTTTAAAGGGTCCATTTTTCTGGAAATTAAACAAACAACAGATTTTATAATGTTCCAAAATGGGGAATAAGTCAGTTTGGTTTTTTTGGTTTTTGCTTTTTTTTTTTAAGTTTTTTTTTATTTAATCAACTTCTTTAGAAGAATATTATTTGACAGTCAATTTATTTTTTACAAACCAAATATATCTGTATTAATATTGTTGGATTTAAAGCACCAGAGAGCTAAGTCTGATACTCATCTGTTTGTGGAAAGATGCGTCATTTTTGAAGAGATTATACTGCTAGTATTTTGATGAGTAATACTACTTATTATTGAGAAAGAGACAGTAATTGCATTTATATTACAGCAGAAAATTATGGGGAGTAAAATCAATGTATACCAGTTGGTCAGTTGTCTTCAGAATGCTGCAGACTGACTCCATTCTGTGTTCTCGTGCATGGTAAAATCTATTTTGTGTACCTGCATGGTTTTGGGTTTGTTTTGGGGTGTTTTTTCAGACTGTCAGAAAAAGTACCTTACTGTTTGAAAAGATTAGGCTGATTATAGCACAGTAATAAAAGATGTCAAATCTTACCCCTTCTGTCCCCAGTAAGACCAAGGTGGCCCAACAGAACCAGTGCAGAGAAGGCTGTGGAGGGCAGTACCCATCCAGTGTCCACTAGAAATATGCCATTGGTCCTTTAGAGCTGGGCGTCTGCTGCAGGCTCCCAATTGTTCTGTGAGTTTTGTTCTTTTTCTTTTTACAAGGAGGTTCTCTAAGGTAGCCTTGGGATTGTTTTTTAAATTAGAATTAAGTGGCATTAATTCTCATGTTGAAACTCTTTAACGGCAACACTTGCTACATACATCTAATCTAATGTTGGTTAGACAAGTAACTGTGAATTAACAATAAGGTAAATGGTTAAGAATCTGGTTTTTTTATATGCCAAATAAAGGCTATTGTCAGTTACTGTTAATGGAGATCTGAATTTTTGTTGCTCTACCTATTATCTGTTATTCTAAAAGTATATAATGTCTTGTGCAAATTTAAACGTTTTATATTTGTGAGAAATTGTAATTCAAACGGGCAGTTAGATGGTGATGAGTTGAAGCCTTCAGTTTCTTTATTCAGCACATACAGAGAGCTGTAGATTCTCCATGGCCCCCTCCTTTCCCCAGTTCTGGCCCCTGATGCCATCAGCAGTCCTGCTGCAGTCTCTGGATGCACACAGGAGCGTGCACGCAAGTTAATGCACACATACACACACACACACACGTCCCTGTCCTACCTTGTCCATGCTCCAGGCAGCTCATTTCACAGATTTCAAGCTTGTCCCCACCTGGGGACCAGCAACCACCAGAGCATGACCCCTTTGGTCCATACCCTGAGCCTTGGGTATGTCTGAGAAGAGGCTGTGATGCCTTTCCGTTTGGGATGTTTTGCCACACCAGAGATGCAAGAGGAGAAGTGGCCTTTCAATTCAGTTGAGGAGCCATTTCTGTGACTGTGGCTGCTCTCTGTTGGTAGCCACCAACAGGACATGGCTGTGCCAGATGCTTTGATTGTGAAGACAGAAAATGCCCTGTAGACTTGGTAAGTAAGGGATGTGATGGGGGAGCTGGCAATGAGGGGCTATAGCAGAAAGAGAGGAAGTTCAGCAAAACTCAGACCAAAGATGCAGTGTTTCAGAAGGGAGCAAGGCTCCCTTTGAGCTATATTTAAAATGAGAGGAGAAGGGAGGAGAGAGGTACGTGGCAGAGGGAGGAAAGGGGGCACTGAAATAGACAACTGAAAAAGGGTGTGGAGATGACTGGAGTGAACACTCAACACAAGGTTGAGAAACTTGTCAGAAGCTTACAGAGTGCTGGATGTCTGGAAAAAGCAAAAACCTGTTTTGACTGTTTCAGCAGCTGTTCTTGCCAGCTGGTTTTGTACTCTGCAAATCTTGCCCCCCTCCCCCTACGCCTTCCCCAGAGTGCACTATGGTGAATCACAGCTGGTAACTCCTCCAGCTGTAGATGCAGTTTGAGCAGAGGAAAGCTAATATCCTCCAGTGTTTCCAGCTTTTGGCTGGAAATCCTGTGAATGATAGACAATCTACAAGCTCCTGCTTTTCCTAGCATAACAAGGTCCAAGCAAAGAACTTGCAGCTTGCGCCCACAGTATTACAGAGGAATGCAACAAAAATCTCCCTGAAAGAGGAAAGCAAACCCAACAGGAGGACTGTGGTTGGTCAAAGTTACATCTCTGTACCAGACAACATTTCTTTTTCATGTTCCCAAATAACAAAACTAGGCCAGCAAAAGCTTGGTGTTGCAGATCAAACCTTAAATACTAGTGACATAAGCCCAGCAAACTCAATTTCCCACTTTCGGTGGCATGTTTTCCAGGTTAGATACTGCTGTTCTGTAACGCCTTCAGTAGAGCATCACAGGCAATCTGCCATTTAAAATTTTGTGTAAGGGCTTTGCTGAAAGAATAACCTGTCCTTTACAGCATTCACTGCATGTGCATGGGACTACAGTCATGGTCTGGAAAATATCACTATTGTGATACCACTAGATTGCTATCCACCTGTGTTTTTCTAGACTGTGTTGTTATCATTCTGTAATACAAAAATGCTAATAATACTTAAAATCTCACTTGCACTGTTCTTTTTGTGTGGTTCATGTACTTTGCATACCCCAAGACTTGGATAATGAATCTAAGCCAACAGATCTGGGGTTGGTTTGGTTTTGTTTTGTTTTTTTTTGGTTTTACTTCAGAGTCAAGAGTTCCCTGTGTTAATTTTCTTGGAAAAAATGGGCGCACAGACTGAAGGGCTCATTTGTCAATATATGGTCTATGCCAGTTTTTAAAAAGATGCTGGGTTAATTCCTGTAGAGTATATGGGACTAGAGAGAAAAAATATTTATGTAGCTCCATTGTTACAAAGCGTTAAAGATATGCACACACACACAAAAAAAGTCCCTCATTTAACTCTTCAATAATTATTTCATTTATTAATATTACCACCAAAGCTCTGAAAAGCAATGCTATTCTTTTCAAAGCCACTTCTACTGACTTTAAAATCTATTTTAATATAACTTCAGTTTATGATATGTTTAAGCAAGGCCTTCAACATACAATTTTAAATTCAAGGTGTAAATTTTAACATGCATTTTAAAGATCTAAGCCAAAATTACTTAGTGAGACCAGTCTGCATTACATTGGATATAAAAGTAGCACTTTAGAGTACAATGAAAGCTGAAGCTTAAGCTCACATATTACAAATTCACTCTGAGGCCTTGACTGAGGTGTGGACTAATATGATGGCCTTTGAGATCAAGTTTTCACCTGAAGGGAACTTTTTTCCTACTTTTGTGTAATACTGCTAACTGTATAAAACAGCAATAGCAATTTACAAATGCGTGCTCCCAATCCTGTGTTTCCAGTGGGATGCAAGGCAGTAAGCAGCTGATAGTAAATTGGACCATGTACTGTGTAACATTTCCAATTTCAAGTCAGAAGAACGAGTTATTTTCAGTGTGCATGAGGTGTGCGCAGATGATCAGTTTTCTGTTGGGATGGCAGGTTAAGGTACAGTTGTTCACTGGGCTGCCCAGGGAAGAGATTCAGGGCTGCTGATGTGTGAGTTCACTGCCGTAGGCAGCGTGGGCTGGGTTTTTCTAAACCTTCCCCAGTAGTTCTAGCAAAATATGATTCTCTTCCTTTAAGTTCTACATCTGTAAGATCATGAGATCTACAGTGTCATGTGAACTAAGAATTAATGTGGAAAAACAAATCAGTAACACACAGCACACTTGTGTAAGCAAACAACTGCCCAGTTCTTAGGCTGTCCTGGGCACTAGTTTTACCACCAGTTAATGTAAAAGCCTAGTGCATCCTCTTCCTGGTAGTTTTGTCCCTTCATTGTTGACAGGATGTGCTAAAAATAGTCTCCAGTCTATAGATATCTAAACAATGAAACTACTGATACAATTTTGGGAGTGGGGATGTTGCCACGAACTATTTATTTACACTAAGCAGCAGCAGGAGGCAAAACTAGTTTCTGTGGATGTAGCTTAGTAATGATGTCTCCTGAGGTTAGAATATAATTTCTTCCTCATTTTGTTTTCAGAGAATAGTTGAGATAGGGTAGAAATATACTTTTCCCCTGAGCAGTGGAGCCGTTTGTTTTAAATTTCCATGGTAGCCTAGATTTATCTAGAAAATCTGAAGGATAACTGAGTTCCAGCATGCAGAAATTGATGGAGTTTCAAGTTATGCTTTGGACAGCTATGGCTTTTCCAGTTATGGTGCCTGATTAAAAGGCTGTAATCTTAAGGGGTATGAATAAGTTTACCCTCGAATTAGGTGAGTTGTTCCGGGTTAATATTCTAAAATTAAGTAAGATAGAGACAAATACCTGTGCTCACCTCGAGGCAGAGAGTGAGAGTCTGCCTTCTTAAATATGTTTCCCGTACCAGTCTCTGTTGAAGAAGTTTAAGCTCATTCCGCTTGTTGTATTCCTACTTCTTGCGCTGAGCATGATCATGGCTTGCAGCCTCTATGCCACTACCCCAAAAATGGCTACAAGTGAAGTCTTTGGCCATTTCCCACCGCTGCAGGTCAGTGGCTGTGCTATGTCAAGCTATTATTAAGAAGTGTACAAGGAGTGGGGGGCACATGGGAATGGAAGCTGTGACCTGCTGGAAGGATGCGAGGAGTCCAGGCAGGACAGCAGAGTTACCAATCTGTGGCCACGGGCCAAATGCAACCCATATTGAACAGTTTATGAGAGAGGCAAATTGGTTTCTTTCCCCATCATACTATAAAAGTGGATATAAAGTATGCTGGAATGTACAATCTGAACTGTATTTATGATGGTGAATGGGAGATAGGAAACATGTTTTACTATGAAAAGCAGTCTGTGATCGTGTAGTGCTATTTTCATGCTTATTATTAATGACATAGCCTGTTGCATACTAGGAAAAGAATGCAGATTTTACACCGCTGCATTTGTCATACAGATCATAATCCCTAGACAAGTCCAGGCAAAGACTGCTAATATTTTTATGAATAATGCAGAGCTATGTGTCTTAGTTTTGTCTGTCTCTCTACAAAAATTTTCACTGGTTCAGGAAAGTGAATGAGCTTCCTCTTAAGTAACACTTGCTGACTCTCAGAAGGAAAAGGATTTGTTGGTCTGCACATCCTGTAGCTCTTCTCCTCACCACCCACTACTTTGTCCAAGGGTTGTTTTGTTGTATTGTTGACTCAGGCTTTCTTTTCTGCTTTGTTTTCTTGCTTTGTTACCTTCTGAATGGTCCCCTGTGCTGAATTCACCACTGCTGATTTCTCTCTATTTCTAGGAGGTCAAAAAACATTTTCCCTCTTGCGTGGAGGCACACAGTGTTAAGCCAAGGAGACTGTCTATATGGCACGCAAACTTCTTACCATCTATACCCATGAATACCAGTATTAGGCAAGAGAATAAGAAAGATATCTGAGAGTTTTTTTTAGGCACACAAGCAGTTGCAAATCATAAACCTCCTCTTACCAGTTCTGCTCCCAAATTCATTTATGTCATGAAGAGAGGCAGCATTGCCTTGTGCCCCAAAGCCTACCTTTAGCTGTGTCTATGCACAGCTTGATGCCATGTCCCAAGACAGGCAGGAAATTTCAGGAACCCTCCTTGCCCAATGCAGTAGGCATACAAGCTGACCTTAAACGTCCTGAGTTTTCTTTTGAGGCAAGATAGTAGAAAACTATAGCTGAAGAGTTTATTTTAGCAATAAAACAGTAATCTGGATGTAAACGAGGCTGAATTTTGGAAGCAGACAAAAAAGGAGAATTTTACAAGAAGGGATTTACATCTTGATGCTAGATGCCAGTGTTCTCTCTCTCCTCCTTCACTAGTTGTTTAAGGGATTTCCTGCAGCATGTGTCAAAAACGTGCTTCTAAGCACTTGGCTGGTGAATTATTCCTTCATGATGAAGTGTGCCTGGAGTGTTTTACTCTTCTCCTATCCTTAGGTAGAATGGTGTTTCTGGGGAGTGGGTACAAATTGTGATGAACAGCTGACTTGAGAGAGTCTTACAGTGTGTCTTAGAGATGGTCTCATTCCACTTGACCTCATCACCTCTGGCAATGTCTTACAGCTCAGGCTTTTCATTCAGCCATACTTCACCTCTGATTCTCACATGCTTTGCTGTGGTCTCTGTATGGACGTGCAGTGGTGGAGTTCCCCTAAGGGCTCATAAGGAAGGAATCCAAGTCATGGGCTACTTCATGCCTTCCACCCCGAGGAAGAGTACTCAATTCCTAGATCAAGTGACAAAAAATGCAATGAAAAGAAGGACAGTAGTTCCTTGTGAGAGGTTCCTGTAGTAGATAAAATGATCCGCCACTGTATCTAAAGTTGTATACAGGACTGTGACTATTAAAAAATCAGATCAACTAACTTTAAAAATATGTTTGGGAACATCTGAATTCTGAAATAGTCAGATATTACCTGCAAGCCTCAGCTTTTTTCTGTGTTACTGAAAACAGAACTTTCCTCAGTAATAATTGTCATGAATCATTGGAGACAGGGATTTGCTTGGCAAATAAGTATTTATAGTCTTTTCATCAGTAATAAGGCCCATTGTTTTCTACTGTGTTTTTTTCTTTTTTTCCTCTTGTCCTTTTTGGAGAACTGCAAGCAAGAAGAAACATTTTAATTTAATTTTTTGAGTGTCGTGTCACATCTGACTGCCTCGCAGCGTGTTGGTTCCAATAGACATATGAGTAGTAGCATAGTCCAAAACTGCCGTAACAGAATGACATATTTTAATATATCATTTGGGAAGTGTGAAAAGGGCAGCAGTCTGTGGAGCAGACAATCAGAGAACTTGGGGTTTCAAAGAAAGAATGACCATTAGGCAACCATGTCTATTATTCTTGGAAGGAATTGGGGTGGGGAATGTAGCTATTCAAATAAGTTGGAAAGTGCAGGAGATTTCTACTCTTGCAATTTCCTTTCCATTCTTCATCCCTTTCTTGGCATTTTCACTCACTTCTGTCTTTGTGATGCCTTTTACAACTGGAATTGCTATCTGTTTAGGAAAAAACCCAACTAAAATGGTGACCTCAAACAAACAATTGCTGTGTATGCAGACATTGGGTGCACAAAAAGCAGCCATCCTCAGTAAGTCCAGGACACAGGAGATCTAGTACAAATGTGCACGTGCCTGGATTAGTGGGCTGACTCTTGTGTGCTGACCAAAGAAACAGTATGTCTTTTTTTTACATGGAGAGGAGGCAGCCTGTGTGTCACTGTTAAAGCTCACACAAGTCAGTGGAAGTTGCCTGCACAGGGGCTGTTGTAATCCACAGGTAAATGTGTGGTTTAGAAAGGAAGCTTGTGATGTTGGGGGCTTTTTCTCTGCCTTGCAAAATATCTGGCATGCAAAGGGCACTGAAGAACTTTGCCAGCTACAGCAGTGAGGCAGAACTGCCACTCAAGGTGTCCCACATTTCTGGAGGCGATGGATGAACACCAGGACATTTTGAATTGACATGAATGTCCAGCAGAAGACAAGGAGGATGTTCAGTTGATTTAAGTTGCCTTAGCTCATATCAGCTGTTCCCAGAGGTTTACCTAAGCCTTATCAACAGTGACCGTTTCCTTCAATTCTTGTAGGAATTTAGTGTGGGGAGGAAAATTCATGGCATCACAGCTTTGGAAACCAACAAATCATTTTGTTTATGAAGAGCAAAAACAAGCATCTCATTGCTATGTTACCATTGCCTTCTAATAGAAACAAGACAAGATAGTAATTCAGTTTTTATACCCAGTCGTATTCCTGCTGATCATATGGCATGTGGTAGTAGTGTTTGACAGACACAAATTTACAGCGTATTCATTGCAGAGCATAAGTCATCTCCACGGTTCAGTTTGTTTCTGATAACTACAATCTGTTGGCATTTTAATGAGTGATAAAATTAATATCACCAGTCAGTTTTGTAGGCTTGGCCTCTTCAGGTTGCAGTCTTGCTTTTCCCCACAAATGTATTTCTGTATTCAGAGAGGGGGAGTTTGTTCTGAGCCTCAAAAATAGCAGCTGCAGCAGAAAAAACTTTGAAGTATTAAAACTGTTTCAGAGGTTTTTTCTCAATTTCTATTTTTTCTTCTGTTTCCCTTCTCTCCAGTTGTTTCTGTCTCCCCTCACCATGGTCTAGGGAAAAACCAGCTGCTTATGATGAGCTGCATGCAAGCTACAAACAGAATGCTTCGCACCTGCAGGCAGCTGCCCCTAAACATCTGGGGGGTTCTTTTTTATTTTCCTTCTTTTTTTCTCTCTCTCTTTTCTTTTTTTTAATCTTCCTGACAGTGCGAAGGTACCATAATTTTGTTTCAGAGGGTCCAGGATAGATAGCAGCTCATTAACAGTCTTCTTTTGAAGGCAAGTCATATGCTGCTGGTGACCTCTGTCACAACGCTTTTGTTCTTCGTGACTGTTGTCTGGGCTTGCTAATGAAATAAGGCCTTTGAAGGTTTATTCTGCACTGCTAGCAGTGGTTCTAAGGTGGCAGCAATTACTCACAATCACAGAGCAACAGCAGCCAGAGTGCAAAATTTGCATTTGTTTTTCATCCTTTGTTAGTGCCTCTTTAATGAAGTGGTCAAGAGGGATTCCAAATGATGAATAAGATTGTTGTATTTGGCATCAGGAGCCAAATTATTAAAAAAAAAAAAAAAGAAAAAAAATAGAGGAAAGAAAAAGAAATGTGGAAATACAGATCTTTCATGTGGGCAAGAGCAGTATGAAGGAACAACAGAAGCCAATTGTGAGCCATTGGACAAGCACAGTCATAAAACTGGAGAGAGAAGGGCCCTCAGTTTCCTCTTGCGTCATTGGAATTCTTTATCTGCTTTGTGGCACTGAAAAATAGTAAAAGGTCATGGAAAAAATGTATCTCAGCTCTCTGTTTCTCTGTTCCATAGATGAGAAGGATGAATGGGAGGTGCCCTCTCGGAACTGATGACTGAATTTGACTCACTGTATTTACTTAATTTTTTAAAATGTTGATTTAGTGGTGATTTTAAGTTTACTTGAAGCATGCAGGCACTAGGAATATTCTGTCAGGATTGCTGAGCTGTGCCTCACCCTCTTGGTTCCCATGAGATTTTGGTGTGCTGAACACTTCTGGCTCTCAAATATACCAAATTAGGCAGAACTGTGGAATTGTTTCTCAGTGCATTTTCTTTCTGTTTATCAAATTTGTATTGTAAAATCTTGCTTCAAGATTGTGTCTGCTATTTCGTTTTACTGGACAATATACTATCACACTCTTTTCCACCAATTGATTTTCAATTGATTGCTTTCTTTCCGTGAGGCTGGAAAATTAACTTGGATACACATGAAAGCAACATTTAAAAAATTATAGATTTGTGCTTCAGTGGACAGGAAAAAAGGCTTTTGGTGAAATAACATAGAGTACCCCCTGAACATGTCTTTTACTAAATCCAAGGCCTTCATTTTCTTGCAACAAAGATGCAAATTTTACAATTTTTTTTGCTCTCTTGTTAAGGCTGTGGATGAGGAGTTGGGAGTTAGGCGTTTTATTGAAAGACTGTGATAAATATTTTCAGGCATATATAGCAGAAAGCACAGTGTCTTACCATGTTCTCGTAGTAGCTGGAGTCTCAAGAACACTATAAATCATCAGCATAGGCCTGCACAACCCAGTATAGAGACGGGATTAATGACTCTGGCAAAGCATTGGCAATAACGTGGTCCATGCTTTTCAGGTCCCACGCTGGAGTCTTTAGTTTAGCTCCCTGTTATGTGAGGTACTTGTGTCCCTAATTGTCATCTAATTGTTCATAGAGTGATTTGGCACTCTGGTGTACTGTAAGTGACTGGAGTTATTTATTTTTGTTCCATAGCATGGATTTGAAATATGAGTGAATTGAAAGGAGACTGGGAATTAGGCCCATAGCCTGCAGATATTTCTGCAGATGTAACAGATGAGTAGGCATGCTTATCATGTGCATAAATGTTTACATGAATAGTGCTTCAGTCTCTATTTTTAAAGAGAGGAGGAACTTTTAAATTGTTGCCTTTTCTTAAGTCAGTACATGTATTACAAAATTTTAATACCTTTTCTTTATAGCTTCTTGAAAAATCTGTTTGTAGCAAAGAAAGTCAGTTCATATTTATTACAGTATGAAAGGAACTAGAATAGAGCAATGAACATTGTATAGTTCCAAATAAGTAGTGGAGATACCAAAATTATCCAATATGATAATGATGGTCAAATCAAAGTCAGAGTTCAGGTGCATTTCAAGTAAGAAGAGTATACAGCATATACTTTTTGACTTCCTAAATGAAAGCTCTAAATACTTGCAAGAATACTTACAGACACACAAGGCACAGGTAAGTTGCTCCCTTGAACTTCAAATTACTGTAAATTGCTTTGAAGGATTCAGTTTGGAACATCACAAATATGTGAATGTGGTGGACTGACCCTGGCTGGATGCCAGGTGCCCACCAAAGTCTCTCTAATACTCCCTCCTCAGCTGGACAGGAGAGGGAAAACATACGGGAAAAAACCTTACGGATCAAGATAGACACAGTTTAATAAAAGCAAAATGTGCTTGTAGCAGCAAAGGAAAACCAAAGATGCAGTCTCTATTTCCCATCAGTAAGCAATGTTCAACCTCTTCCCTGGAAGCAGCGCTGCAGTACGTGTAGTGGTTGGTCTGGAAGACAAACATTGTGATAATAAATACCCTGGGATCAAAGTCATAGTTTCTCCTCTTCTGTGACTGCCTTTGCTTTGTAGGAAGGATTGCATAAAGTAAGTAGCTAGTTCCATGCCTTCTTCCAATAGAAGTGGTCATAAATATCTGTCATTACTTGGATGAAAGAGGTTAACAGGTATGTTATTAAATAAACATACCAGTTTTTCATCATAGTGCATTAAATTGAGAAAATTGATGTAGTTTAAGCCTTTACATCAGAACTGATCATGGGGATTCACTTACTCTACTGGCTTGAATCAAATATGTATGTATAAAACACTCTCTAAACTTCATTTGTGGATTGGTGGGCAGGCAAATATTTGTAAAATTTATTTGGTTTTAAACATTAGGTTTTAAATAGAGAAAGTTGACAGCATGATTTATTTTCCTACAAATCATTTTTCAAAGATATGAAAGATAAGGGAAACCAGCAGATTTGAAGCAGTAAAAGTGTGAGTTACAATAAGTAGACACATTGCCTGGAATTTACAGAGGACCCCCAGGAATTAGCTAACTCCATTGAAAATCCTGGCCACTGTATTTATAGAAGCTGTTGTATATCAGCTTTTTTTTCCCCAGTGTGTCTTCTATGACTCATCTTACTTAAAATAGTTAATGAGGTAATTCAGCTAAGACAATACCTCACAGAGATTTTTTTTCCTGCAGGTCTGCAGGATGATAATGACAATATAGGGTTGGTTTGGGGGAAATATGCAAATTTACAGATCTGTCTACAGAAGAGAGCAGAGCTGAGGTTGGCTGCAGGGAACAGTAAAAGTTATGTCTCCTGGATAAAACACACTTGGAAAAAAATGTCTGTTTCAGTATTTAAAAGAATGAAATTAAAGTGTTTTGCCAATAGGAGATTGCCAGACAAATGAATCAATATTTACTTCTGGTATCAGTCCATCTAAAGGAAGAGTATGTGGCCAGAAAAAAGAAAGAGGACTTGGGCTGTTTCGTGATTTTTATTTATCAAAAGACCGCTGAAGAACATGCCCAGATTCCGCTGTACTCTAATGAACTGCAGAAGACAGCAGAAGCAGCAGGCGAGAGAAAGCAAACAAGGGCAGAGAAGCAAGTTACAGGAATGAAAACTATTTCAGAAACATATATCCAGGGAATTATTTCAACTCATACAGGCACAGGGGAAAACTGAAGGGTAAAAAATCCTCTGGTTTTTTGTTGTTGATACTGTGAAGGATATTTAATTTACTAGTGTGTAACAAGACCACAGTCTTGATGTTTAAAGCATGCAATATAACAAATATGTCTATCAGTTATGTGTATAGCTTTTATATTTTGTTTTCATGTTGTGTCTTTACTTGGAAGGACTTTTTTTTAATGAAATCTTTATGAAGAAGTAAAATCCGGATTAGAAATTACTGTCAGCCCAAATGCAGGGAGTTAACCAGATGTCCAGCTACTGCAAGAGGCTTAGAGAAAACTACCTAGTGTGTGCCAACTTGGAGTTGAGGGGTTGGCCTTTTCTTTGTCTGAAAGTTTAAAAGCTGGAGCAGAATTTAATTGAAGTTACCTACTATAAATTAAAATAGTTCTGTTCCTGCTGTGAAGCTTCTGTCAAAGGCTATCTTTCCAATATCAAATTTAAATTACTAGTATATAAGTCATAAAATATATTAAATCTTCTAATTGCCACTCTTTTCCCCCTTTCCCTAAGATGTAGAATCTGTCAAAAAAACCCTCCACTTGGAACTCAAATACATGGCTATATTTAAAATATGGTTTACAGTTTCCTATGTTTTGGGGGGTTTTTAAGCAGTGTTATTTCTGCTGGATTAAAGTGTGTACAGTCTTCTGAAAATCTTCAAGGCAGCAGAAATCTAGGTAGTAGTCATAGTCAGTCAGTTTCAACATCACTTCTGAAGCCACAGTTCCAAAACCTATCCTTCCTTTTTTTTTTTTTTTCTTTTAATCTTTCTAGGTGTAGGTTTCTGCCTGGCCACATTTTGAGATACTGTGAGTAATTTTAACATAACAGAAAGCACATGTAAATTAAAACCAATTGAACTGTGGAAGTCGTGACATTCAAGGCTTGAACTGCCTTAGTCTACACTGCCTGTTGGACCTATTGAAAAAGACTTTGAGAATGTGTTTGTGCATCATCCATACTTTGCTGTGATTTGCATTTCTCTGGATAACGATGCTGGTGCAGTGAGCAGGTGTGTGTTAAGGACCAGCTTAGGGTGGTGTGTTGTAACTGGGTGCAGTGTACCTGCTTCTAGCTCTTGTGAGCTGGAGTACTCCTAGGAAGTAATAATACAGAGTCCTGCAAGCCCTTCAGCAAGCCCTTGAATCAGACTCTAAATCCCTTATTTAGGCACAGGTTTAAAGATAGCTTTGACAGAAGCAGCAGTATCTCCATGTAGTTAGTTGTCAAATGTATTTTATATTTGCTTGGCTACAAGTGCAGTGTTGCACTACATATTGCTTCCTCTTTCCCTACCTCCCCACACTCATGAGAAGTGGCAAGCTAAGTTATCTGTCAGACTGTAAACAGTTATGACATTTTTGTGAAAAGAGCTTGCTTAGAGGATGAAGCTGCTACTTCACAAGTATTTGAGTTCTTTATCATCAAAACACTGGATCATTGTGTGGATTGACTTGCCAAATGCATTTGCAAGCATGTATCTCTCACTAATAATTCAAGCCAGGCTGCTGTTGTTGCCCTATTCATCTTTGCTTCCAAATGTACAGGACAGGAAGAATATGCATATCTCTGCCGAGGAAGCGTTAGGTCTGAATAGTGTGTTTGTCTTTTCTTTGACTGTGTAGAAATGTGTTGGTGAATAGCATACATCTAAGTGGTTTTTTCACTCTACTTCAACATCATATTTGCAGCCACGGGGTGAAATTAAAGTTGCCTGACAGCATTGTATGATTCTGTAATTTCCCAGTTCAAGGTGGAAACCTTGGAACTAAGTCAGAGAGGGAGCTTGTGCATTCAGGAGCTCTGTATGACCCCCTGATACATGTTAGGTTTTGTTTGTATGGGATTTCTTTACAACAGAGGACTAAAGCAGAATTTAAGAGGTCAGCATCATGTGTTTTCCATGGAAGCCAAAAGGAGTACCCAGTGGAGACTTCCAGTGCCTTATATGTTGGGAGGGTTTGTTTGGTTTTTTTTCTTCACTGTGAAACGCAGTGCTTTACTTGGGTGTTAGTTCTTACATGTCATGGGGATGTAATAATATGTATATATATATGTGTGTATATACATATATATATGATTATGGAGAAGGATTTAGAAGCTAACCAGATGCAGAGTGCAATGGCAGAAGTTAGGAAGTGTTTCTCATGTGGTATTTTAATTGCTTACATGGATTCCAGGACTACCTAGTGAAGTACCTTGGTTAAGCTGTGAAGCCAAAGCAAACAAGGTTGCCAAATGCAGTCTACCTTTTTTCATGTTTTTCAGGTGAAAATCAGCACAGCAGAAAGAACTAGAAGATTAAATATTATTCTTAGTTCTGTTAACTGCTGGGAAAAAAAAATAGTGTTTTAGCCTCTGAGAACTACTTTCACCTTTAAAGAAGGGGAGAAAATCTCATTGAAGGGGATGCAGAATGATACTGGTTTTCTATTCAAATATTGAGGTTTTTTCCCATTAAATCAGGACCAAAAGCAGTACTCGGATCTTGATTTAAGTCTGTATGTGGGATTTGGAGAAAACAAACAAACAGAAAGATATTTAAGTAACATAAAGTTTGATGAAGGCCATTTGGGTATTGGACCGTGAAGTTTTTATTTGAGAAGGGCAATGCATAGGGATGTGGGAGGAGGAATAAATAGTAGTTGACCCAGCAATGACTGAAAATAAGCTTCATGGTGTCAGGTTAACTAACTATATTAGTAACAGCTGCTTTTCATGTATGCCAAACAGGATCCCTGACTATCAGCTATCGACTTTTCTAACAGGCATCTGGACTTCCAAACGTGATATGCAGCAGCCCATTACTATTTTGAATGAGACCTCATATTTCTTCTTCTGGTGATATATGAGAAACTGCAGTTCTGGTGACCTCCAGGAGACCTGTATGACTTAAGCACCCAGGATCTCATTTCTTCCTTGATAATTGTTTTTCTGCTCCATATCTCCCTTGAAAATTGAAGGTATTAGCTTGTTTCAATCATGTGTGACAGTGGTACTCTACGCTCTGCATTAGAAATCAGCGATGTGAAGCCAGCCTGGCCTGCCACATAGGAGGAGGTTCCAGGGCATGGAAAGTGGAGGGGTCTTTGCTCAGAGTCCCTCCTTGGTAATCCCAATTAGTGATGAAGAACTTGCTGAAGTGGAACATGTGTATAAATTAGCTAAGTTTTTAGCATAGAGCATGTACAGCAGAGTAATACCAGCATACTTAAAGCAAGTAACTTACAGCAACCACTTGTATAAATACCTTTCTTACTCTGTGCTGAAATAATGAGAGGAGATAAAGGAGTTGCAGCAAAATAGGAAAACAAGGGTAGCTTTCCAGTGGTCAACCCTCTTGAGGCAGCCAGTGAGCTCTCCTCTTGGGCCCAGACCCTACTCAGAGAAAAAATTATGTTGGCTCTGGCACAGATGTGTGTCTGTAGCTCTGGGAATAACTTGTCCCTGAGTGGCATAGAGGATTTGCATTCAATTTTTATGAACCCTCGTAAGGCCATTGTTCTCCAGTTTCTGATTGATTGTCTTTATGTAATGAGGGCAACTAATATAGACTTGTCAGAGTGACTGAGGAAGGTCAGCTGCCACTGGTTCAGTTTAACACAAGCTGCTAAGGTTGCAGGATGAATTATGTTTTGTTTGCATGCTGCAAAAAGCACATTATTTAAGTGGTTTTTTTTTCACTGGTGCCTGATGACTTGTGTTTTCTTCCTCTAAATCTAATTCTATTGTACAGTAGTCCTAATCACAATTTAACTTAGGTTGGTGGATGTCCTCTAGCCACAATATCTCTGTCAGTTATGGAAGGCTGATGGGGAATAAATGTTTTTGAAGGGTCCGGATTAGGGGTTCTCATGAGGAGGGGTGTCAATTTTCAGAGCAGGTAGTCATTCACAGCTCTGACTGAACAGGATCCATAAGTATTCAGCATCTCAAAAAGCTGAGCCCAAGTTTTTTTCTTGTGGGCACCTGATATTATTCGTTATTTGTTTTGCCAGAGAGTAGGGGTAGGAAGGTGAGAGACCATAGACCCTGCAGCAAAGTCACTGTAAGGTCAGCAACTTAACTTTGTACAATCCCCAGCTCAGCTGCATTATATTAATTAGGGGGTAATGCCAAATAGTGTTTTGATGTGGGTGTGACAGTGGTGTCTGAATCACCTGTCTGGACTTCTGCAATAAAAAAATTCCTCACTTCTGCCAGACTGCCTTGGTCACAGACCCAGAGCCCATTGCATCAGCCCTCCACAGAACCTAAACACAAAGTAAACAGTTCTGCAGGAAGTAAAATAGTCTTGGGTGCACCCTTGTTCAGCAGAAGGAAGTACTGGCTGCAGTTAAGCCCAGATGAGATTCCCAAATGTCTTTTCATGGAGTCCTTTCTGTTCCTTCCCCTGCCCAGCCCCCCTGCACAGTTCAGTGAAGGCCCCCACACCAGCTCCAGAGCCTCCCAAAACTTCCACCTGTTCTGGAGTTCCCCACTGATCCTAGCATAAACCTATTCATGGTCTTGGAGCCACCAACCTCAGTCATTGTACATCCCTCCCAGGTATTTCTATCCACTATTTCCTCTTCCTGTCCCAAATCCCTGTCCGCCTACACCATCTTCCCAATGCCGACCTTCCTCTTGCATTCCTCTCCATCCTCATCTCCAGGTCCTTTGGGTCCTACACCCATCCTACCCCTCTGCTTCTTTGCTGCTGCTACTACTATGCTTTTGGTGGCCACTGCTGCACTGCTGTGGCCACTGTGAACTCTCTCTTGGCCACATCCATTCTGGGCTTCTCTTTCAGAGGAAAACTCTTGTCTCCTGCTGTGAGGCTGTAGAAAGCCCAACTGCACCCACCAAAATCATACAACACAGAAAGCAGACCACTTAGAGCTTTGCTTCGCTTTCCATTTGCTCTGCTTCCTGTTCATTGTCCCTCAGAGAAGTTTGTTTGGTGGGCCAGTTGTGACTGTGGAACAGGTCATTCAATTCTTGAGGCTCTACAGCCGTCCCATCGGTCTCCCCAGTTTGTGAGTGCTCTTTATAGCCTGAGCTTTTCTACTTCAGCCTTAGCCTGCCTCTCCACTGGGCAAAGCCAGCCCTGGGCCAGAATAAGAGCCACACAGTCCTATGTCTTTAAGGGAAAGGACTCTTCCTGACTGAAACGCTTTTTTTTTCCCTTGAGGAAAGGACTCTTGAAGAAAACTTTGCCTGGCTGTTCTTCACACCAGTAGTGAAAACAGCAGCTGTTCATGACTGGAACACAGACATTTTTTTCCTGATTATGACTATAAATGTCATAGTTTTGTGGGCACCATTCAGCTGGTTTTAGCAGAAAATTACTCCAGACATGGCGAAAAGTACTGCCCATTGCAAGCAGTTCCTCTTTTCCAAGAGTGGCCAGATGAATTTGCTTCTCCACGTGCATAGGAATGGATTGCATTGCCTGCTCTGGTGATAGGTTGCTAGGCTTGCAAAAAGCATAGTAACTTTGTCTTC
The DNA here is from genome assembly GCA_013399195.1 of Dicrurus megarhynchus. NCBI lineage: Eukaryota > Metazoa > Chordata > Aves > Passeriformes > Dicruridae > Dicrurus > Dicrurus megarhynchus. The sequence continues at coordinate 951,379 of VXAD01008914.1, forward strand.
TCACACTTAAATATGTAGTTCTGAGGGTAGTTTTGGTGATCTGATTGAGTTTCCAACACTCAGAGCAGAGAATCTGGAAAACCATTCATGGAAATCTTGTCAGGGAAAGAGGCTTTTCCCGGTGGATGAAAAGAAAGTTCCTTATGAAAGGCATGTTACTGTCTCATTTTTATAGCTGACTGGATCTTGATGCTGTTGTAGTGTGAGTTACTGTTATAATCTAAAACCTGCTGTTACAGGTGGATGCATATTTTGCAGTAAGGGGGAACTCAAGTTGGCTTTTTCTCTAGATCTGTTGCAAGAAGGATTTAGATTTACTGCAGAGTTGGATAGTGACTGGTACCCCAGGGTTTGGTGGAAAAAGGTTCTGGGAACCTTTTTGACCTCTGGCTGTACAGCATGGCTGCAATTTTTGTGACACCTAGTAACCACACCATTTCTGTCTGGACTATTTCTCTGTCATTATAGAAACCTTTGGTGGCAGACCTGTTCACACAGGTGAATAAAACGTTTAACTGCATAAAAATGAATCATGGAATAGATGTTGCCTGTGAATGAAACCTCTGTTGAAATAGCAGCATTGATAAATCCATGGATTGCTGCTTGCAAACAAAGCTCTGAAAAAAACCTGCCTGAATTAAAGTACTGTTGCATAATCCATGGGTGTGTTGTGTTAATTTTAGAATGAGAGGTGATATGTTCTGTGCTGTTCTCCTTTACTCTGTAAATAATGTATGAAATTGTGAAGATAGATGTTAAGAACAAAACTTCCAACAACAGGGAAGAGGTTATTGTATGGAAATTGGTGTAGTTTAGATGGTGGGTCTGGATTCCTGTGTTTGTTGCTGGGACTCATACTGAGAATATGAATATATATATATATATATATGTTCCTGCTGCAAGGCCTTTTTACATTTCCGGAGGAACATGATAAAACACTGTAATAGTATCAAGTTTGAAGTAAAAACTTTCTCATAGACATTAATTTTCATTTTTATCCATAACCTCAAAGAAATAAAACCAAAAAAAAAAAAGAGCAATTGAATGTAGTAGAGGAGTTGAGAAGCTGAGACTGGGAAAGGGAGAATTTATTTAAAAAAATCTCTTTGCCTTACAGCACTGCTCTCAGCATCATCTCCATTCCAGTCTGTGACCCTATCTAGTCTCAGAGACTGCTTCAGTGGAAACACTGTATTTTCAGCAATATTTAGCACCAGGCAGCTTTTTGTTTTGTGTTATTTTGTATTTCTTCTGCCTGACAGGAAATGTACTTATAATTCTGTTGGTAAATTTATTTTAAAGTTTTCTTTGAAAATGAATGTTCCTATTTGGTCTTGTTGCATTCCTCTGTTCTGCCATCTGTAGCTTTTCTGTGCTGGCAAGATAGAGGCTGGCTAGAAAATCTGATTTAGGATTAGGGTCAGTTTCTAGCTAAATTTGACCTGGATGGCACTGAACACTTTAGGATTCATTGTTAATAAAAAAATGTATCAATTTTCTGTGCAGAATCACGATGAACATTGTCCATCAAAGGATTAATTAATTATTTTAGCTAAAGAAGTTTGTAATAGAAACTTTGAAACAAAAATTCAAGTATGTTTTATGTAACCTCTATTTCTACAGAGGTTTAAGAATTTTGCTGATAAAACCAGTAATTTTATCATTCAAAAAGAAAAAAAAAGATTTGATATTGACAAGTTGATAAGTGATTAGTTTTACAGTTTTGCAAACCTATCTGTAAAGATATTTAAATGGTAGAAAACACCATAAATGCAAGGCATATCAAATACTCTGTCTAGTATTGTCTTGTCTCATTGCATAAAATCCATGCATTTCAAAAAAGTGTTTTGTCATTTGTTGTGACTGTTGCTTTGTGGCAAGAAATGCAGTTTCTGCAGCATAGGGCCTCTGCTGCACATGTAGCTGTGTGGTGTTTGTAGGCGTGTGTACCGTTCTCAGTTTTACCTCTAATAGAATTAAGTGCCTTTGAAGCACAAGAGGAGTTTTTTAATGAGACTTAATCTCATTGTTTGCTTTTATCTGATCCTATCATTACTTGTTGCCTACAGAGTAGGAAAAGAAAAGCTCCCTGGAAATCTTGTTCTCAAGTGTGGAATTGGTGTGAAATCAATCTTTCTCTTTAACAGGAGGCTGGCAGGGAGGGAAGAGAATGTATCACAGATCAGAAGCAGAGTGCACCAATATTTGGCTTTGGTTTGGGGTTTGTTTGTTTACTTTGCTTTCCCAAAGCTTCATGGGTAGAGGATTTCAGTTTTGTTATAATTCTTATTAATTGTGTTAATCTCTCCACTGTAATTTAAAGCTCTGGTTCCTTTGAAGTTACAAACCTCTTTTTGATTTATCCATCATGCCTGCTAAGGATCTAAGTATAGCAATTTTTGTGTGTTATTACTTTCTCTAGTTGTGCTGAAGCTTACAGTGGAACAGAGATATTACTCAGCAAATGTCTTTGGCAACAGTGGGTTGTAATTGCATAATTAGGCAAATGTACAGTAATTTAGCCAGTGAAATATTTTAGCCATCCTTGGTTTAATTCTGTGCTGCGTGAGTTTGAATAGCACATGAAGAACTAAGGGGGAAAGTGCATCACAAATTGATCAGAATGCTTCATTAAATTGAGTTTAGATTTTCCTGAGGATACAGCTGTAATAAAACAGTGTAAGTAGACTATTTCCTCTAGGAATTCAAGCATAAGTCACTGTCTAAAAAAATGTCATTAATAATTCACAGCAGGTCTCAGTCATCGCAGCACTTTGGTCCCTACTTAACCAGGTACTATCTTTCCATGTGTTTGTATTGCTAGAGTTCCTGCTTTTTTTTTTTGCTTTTTTTTTGTAGGCAGGGAGCATTGCAGATTTGCTGAATTTATATATTGTTACTTCCTCCTTACATGTATAACCTGTGAAATACCTATAATCTGTTTAAGCAGTGGGTGTATTCTTTTCTTTCAAAATATTCTCGTGGTGTGTGGGGGATACAGGAGGAGGAAGAAGAGGGGAAAAGTAGCTTGATTCATTTTAATTTAGCAACATTTTTGAATGTAGTAAGCTGGGTACTCCAAGAAGTTTCTTTGTATGATACAACATGGTGTGTAATGAATGTGGAAAACAAGTGGAAATCCTCATGGAAAGCTTCCCTACTAGGGGCACGTCCATCTATGTAGTGATCTCTTGGTCTCTTCTACGGAACATCCTCTTCTTTCCCCCTCTTGCAGCAGAGGGGATGAGGCAGAACACAGGGTAGAAGGATATGATTTCTCTACTGGTGCTGCTCCCATTTTTGCCAAAAGTGGTGTTTAGAGCTCAGGAACTTGCAAGCAAACCTTTCTGCTTCTGAGTCTGCTGCTTGCTGGGTTGGAGCACAGCTTGGGCAAAGGAGAGAGAATTGAGTGTGTTGTTAACTTCAAGGTATTTTAGAAGGTTTGAATGTTTTCCAACCATAAGGTGGCATGTAGAGATGATGGAGCTGCACCTGTCAACACGACTGCATTAGAGCTTCTCACATCACAGCAAAGTCCTGCTCTCCTGAAGTATAGTATTGCTACCTGGATCTACTGGATAAAACATGACACTTTTATCTTTGTCACTTTTGCAGGGAAGTCACAGCAGAATTGAGACAGCTCAGTTCCCCACACTCAGAGCCCCACAACTCAGGTGCCCTTTAGGGAGGTCCAAAGCACTGGGTTATGCATGGAGTCTGAACTCTGGGCAGGAAAGAGGAAATTGAGAACAGCTTTTTGATCTTAAATTGCTAGAAGGTAATAATATTTTATGCTACTAGTTTTATGTTCCATAAAACGTACGTTCTGTAAAAATTTGTTATAAATTATTTATTGCAGGAATCAGTTATCCCAGAGTTGTATTCTCTTCCCCTTTCAGAGAGTATCCACCTTTGTCTGCCTGATGTTTCATCCTTATTCATGAGCAGCATTAATGAAGCAGGTGTATAATGTAATTTTATTTACAGAAGAAATACCTGCCTACAGCATTCATAGTTCGTTCCAGTGAGGAAGAGGCATCGAGGTAGACTGTTGAAAATTAAACCTGTTCTCTCTGCTTCTGCAAGGTGTAAATAGGTTTCAGTATTAAACAGAAGAACCTGATTTCATCAGGTTGTAGCAGTAAATAGTGGCAGCAATCAACCCTGAGAAGCAATTAATTTATACAATAATTAGTAATCACTTCCCTTTATATGGAAATCACATATGGAAATCAAAGGTTAACAGCCTTTCTCAAACACTGGATGATCTGAATCTTGGTTGCAAAGACAACTTCCACATCCCAGCTTCAGTCAGCTAAAGCTTTCTGTAGCAGGTTTGCTGCCAGACACTGAGGCAGAGTGACAGCTCTTTATTAGCAGCAGAGCTGCAGAGCTGCATCTTCTCCTTCTCAGTGTTTTCAGTCATACTTTTGGTTAGGCTTCAACTTTCTGCCATCTGTTTATTCCTGCCTGACAGCATTTGTTTGTCTTTCTGGGAAGTCACAGATAGATGGCTGGGGTTAGTTCAGTGCATAGAGCAGGCCACTTTAGTGGTACAATTTTAGGATTTTGAAAGGTGTTTCAGTAGCTGGAGCATGGGAGCTGAACTTTTTCAAATATCAACGTACATCTGTGAAACTTGACACATAAAATCCTGTTTAATGATTCATAATTACCAGGAGGTTGTGATATTAATATATAGACAGTTATATAATGTTAAAATGTGTGCAATTTTTATGAGGGGAAAAAACCCAACTAGGTGCCTAGTAACAAGGCTTAATTCAACCTGTACTGGATAAATTCAGGTCATATTTATTTTAGATTGACTTCCAGAATGTTGTCTCTTGGAGTCTTTCCAAAAGATAATCAATACATATGTGATAAACAGACTGGTTTTAAAATGTGCATGACCATTTTCCAGTTTCATATTGGTCATGATAGGCAGATTATCAGCTCTCGGTGAACTCCTAAGCAAACTAAACAATGTAGCACAAAACGGGGGCAAATTCCTATGACTGGGGCCTGGCAAACACAAAGGGGCTTCCCAAGATACTTGATGGGAATAAGCAAGAAGTTGTCCTACCTGCAGGTCCCTTGTAGGGACCTTCTCCTTTCCTGCTCCTCTCAGCTGTACTCTGAACGGGAGCTTGGGCAGGATTTTGCCTGCGGACAGAAGACAAATATAAACACAGAAGAGTCACTGGCTACATTGAACGGAGTGGAATTTTCCATCATTGTTATTGCTTATTGTACATATTGCCAGAATGAACAGCATCCCTGGCCAGGAGCCATGGTCCTCCACGCTGGTGCTCCCAGGGGACACAAGATGACCCTACCCAGGGAACTTGTCAGGCACCCACAAGACAGTGGAAGACAAGGCAAGGCAGACAGACACAGTGGCAGGCGGGACTAAAAGGAAACAATGAGAGAAAACTGGGCAAACTGAAAAGCAGCAAGCTCAGCTGCCAGTAACCCTAATGATAGACAGTTTTGATTTCCTTTCTTCCTTTTCTTTTACTGTCTTCTTTTTTTTTAACCATAAAGAAGGTGTTTGATATGCTTCTTATTTTTTACTAGTGAAATGTTAATCCTGTTAGTAAATCTTCCTCTGTGTCAGTTCCTACTAAGTAAATTTTGACACTTTTCCAGAACACAATGCACATGATGGAAAAATGAAAATATTAGTCCGGATGTGGGGAAAACTTGCATGCTTGACCTTAAGAATATGAATAAGAAGACTAAAAACCTCAGTGAAAAAAGGACATCCGGCATGTTTCGGTAGTTTTCTCAGGAAAGGGTAGATGGTCAAGAATAGGCAAACAAATGTTATCACACTCTGCATCCTAACATCTTCTCATCAGTGGCTTGCTTGAGTATTTCTCAACATGTGTGATGCTGTTAAGGGCTGGCACAGTTGCAGAAGAACTTGAGGACTGTTCTGTTTTACAAGTGATCTTCTTTCAGTTTTGACAACTTTTGAAAGTCACACAGCATTTATGACAGCTGTAAGGAATGTCAGTAGTAAATATTGAGAAGAAATTTTGGCATATTTGAGGAATTTCCTCTAGGAAGGGTAGCTGCCTGCTGTGGAATGTTTTATGCTGACGTTTGTGGGCGAAAAAATGAGTCCAAGGATTGTTAAATGGTTAAGAGTCACCATACAGGTCTAAAAGGCAAAGAGTTCCCTTTCTCTTAATTTGAACCTTGACAAAAATAGCCAATTCAACTATTAAAATATTTATTCTTAAACCATGAGGAGTCTCACAGATCTTTAAATTTCTTTAAAATATTTCTGAAATGTGCAGTAGAAATTTTCAATGGTGAATTTTTATTTCGTGTTAAAAATGATAGTGACCCATATGAATGATCCACAGATGTAACACTGTGGACTTTTCTGTCAGATTCTATTTCAGTTTCAGTTAGAAATTCTTGTTCAAATATATTTGAGTATGCATGTATTATTAAATAAAAAGAGACTTTCCAAGATGCTAAGGGCACTTGATAATGAACTAATAGATACTGTTAGGAAAAACATAGCACCCAGTTCTTAAGTCTGAGGGAGTTATGTAAAAACATTATAATTTTCTAAAAAATGAGAAATAAAACTTGCTCATAGCTTTCAGCTTCTAACACTGATGGGTACTGAGTGTGTAGGTGTGATTATCAGCATAATAAAAGTCCATTTTCTATGTAAAAAGAAAAAGAAAGTTACTTTGCCCTTGATGATAACACTGCTAGACATGAGTAATCTTTAGGGTTTTATTGAATTTATGAGCAATCATCTGAAGTAACTGCACAGAGCTTTTAAAATTCAGTAGAAGTTTTTAATTAGCTTTTTTAATAATTTTGGTCTTAAATTCAATTCCCTGTAGAGAAAGCTAATACGAAATTAGCATTTGTGTGTTATTTAAATGTTACTTTACCAAGAAGTTACCAAAATATTTAATTCTGCTACGAATAAAGATGGATCAGTTTGATGGTGGTTGACTGGAACAGGTAAAGCCAAAGCATCACAGCACTGTGAACGTTGTGCAACTATATCTGTAGTGAAATTTAGACAACAGTATTTTTCAGATGTGTGTTACGCTTTCCTCTCTTCTTGTTTATTATTTTCTGCATACTATAGAACTCATGGGAAAAATAAAAATTTTGATTGATTCTTCAGGAGCTCTACTGCATACAAACCAGTCTTGTGCCAGATTCCTTCCTCTAACTTCAGACCTTAATTCTCTGACAGTGCTGGACTTTTCTTATTGTGGTGAGCCTCTGCTGTAAGCTGCACCACGGAGGACCTGCCTCTTGCGGCCTGGCTGGAGGGGATGGGGAGGGGAGGGCTGTGTGTGTCCGACAGCCTGGGGCTCCTGCAGCCAAGGCAGCCCCTGCTCATCTCCCACTCATCCCAGTTTGCCACAGCAGTGGGGAGGAGCTCAGGGCTTGTACCCAGCAACACAAGCTCGTTTGGTTCACGCTGCTGTTAAAGTGCGTGTCCGGACTTTATTTACTTTGGGCCTATGTGAGGCATTGCATAACTTTAATTTTGTTCTTTTTGCAGTGCTCAGCCGGTGGGACTTCAGGCTGGACGAGACAGTGTCCTTAGCTGCCTTTATACGTGGGTTTTAGGGCACTGCTTTATGTAACCCACTTAATGTTTTTTTTCCTTATACTGTTGCCAGATGGCACCCCTTGTATGTATTTGCCCTTTACAGCTCATTTAGCTTTCCTTGATCGGGGCTCTGCCTCTGCTCTTCCAGCAGGGCTTGCCCCCACCCGACAGAGGGCAAACAGCTCAGAAAGAGATGGTCTGCTGGACAGGAGAAAGGGCAGTGGAGCACGGTCCCACCAGTCCTGGCAACCATTCCACAGCTCTGACCAGTTTATTCCACTGGGAATGAGGAGGCTCTGCATCTTTTCCACATTGTCATGTTCAGACTTGAGCTGGAAAGAGAGCTCCTGTGCCTTCTGCAGTGGCTATCGACCCACATCAGCTCTGTAGGAAAATCCCTGTGCATGAGTTTCTGAGTGCAATGACTCTTGTAAAAAGTGTGTCACATTGTGATCAGTGCACTTCCTTTATTTTAAATATGTGCATTGTCATGTCCAAGCTGCTGTCACAAAATTTTCCAAGAATTTGAATTTTACAGAGGACTTTACGATTGTCCCTTTTAAAGTCCGTGCCAGGTGCCTGTCCCCCTGCCCTCAGCTGGTAGGGTTGCCAAGTGAACACCCACTTTCCCAGGACAAGTGTTCAGTGACTGGCACAGTTCAAATGACTCCATCTGATCCCAGGTGTCTCCAGCAGCATGACCAGTCTGGTCTCTGCCAGGGAAAGTGGCTTCGTCTAGTCTTATTTTTCTAATTTGGGAATGAATTGATCTGTACTGTGCTGTTTCCCTTGTACAGAGAGGTGCTATGACATGGTGTCATTTGAGGTAACAACATGCCTGGTAGATTTGTATATGTGTGTCTTCCCTCTCAACCGTACCCATGTCTCCTTATTTTTAATGCTATGATACCAAATTTAAATTGCAACTATCTAACCAACATGATTTTCCATTCAGACATTTTTCATTTAACTAGGGGAGTCTTAAAAAACTAGGGGAGTTTTAAAAAATTAAAGTTTTTTAAGTCACCAAGTCATAGTGTTTTTAACAGTTTTCAAAGTTACTTTAATTTTACAAACATAATTTTTGATTCAAAACTATATTATGCCTTTTGTACATGATTCTTCAATTTTGTCTTAGGATGTTCTTGAAAAACAACATCCTAGTTTTTTAAACTTACCTTCAAACTAAGATAAAAATAGAATTTCAAAACAGGAGGGAAATTGATTTTTTACAGCATCTTTAAAAGATTTTTTTATAAAACCGCAGCTCAAAAACTGTTCTCAAAACACGCTTGATAAAAAAAATAAATCTAGTTCTAGATTTGTATATCTATATATATCTCAAGTAACCTTTGTAATAAAATCCAAGATAGTTAAATAAAATTTCCAACAAATTCTTAGTTGAATACAATATTCTTTCCAATAAATAGATGCTTCAAATCAAAAATTAAACAGGATGAAGTCTAGTAGATGTTTAAAAGTGCTCTAACATTAAAGTGCTCTAACATTAAAGATGAGCTGGAGTTCCTCAAGAAAGAATGTCTTTATTTTAGCATTATCCAAGTAACTGGGATAACTGGATGCCTCTGGCTCAAGTGTTAACCATATGTGCACTATTGTATATGCAGGTAGTCCCAGACATTCATGGAGAGGTGATTGTCATTAAGAGCAAAAGCTGTTATTGTGTAGATCCTTTTGGTTTTCTTTCACTTGTACAAAGTAGTCCCTTATTCTAGACCTGGCAAATCCCTAGAAATATGATACAATTTACATTCAGTGGCATTGCAGGCACTAATTTCGCTGTTTATTTCCTGAAATACTGCAGTTTACATTTTTGGAACTAGAGAAACCTATTTCACTCTGTGTTCTACTTATAAGATTAAAATACTTTTTCTATGCAAATACTGCCTTCCTCTAGGATTATTGTAATTGATGGCTCTGTCCATTGGATTTGTGGAAATGGCTATTTTCAGAATGTCTGCAGGTAATGACTGTTCTCTGACTTGTTAATCTCTTCTCTTCTGATTATCTGAGCAGATGTTGCTTAACCCCCAAAGTGGCTAGGACCATGAAGACCAACAAACCATGCAAGTCACGGGAAAAATTTTAATAAAAAACATGGGGAAGTTGCAGTCAGTTGACAAGAGAAATGAAGGCACAATGAAGACAGGGAAAGTAAAAAGAAATTTTGAAATTTTATTTCTCATGTGAAAAACTTTCTGGAATGGCAGACTTCGGTTTTGAGTGAGTACTGGAGATAGTTTCTGGACACAGAAGGAATTGTCCCCTTGTATGGTGGTCTGAGGCACATGTGCTTCTCCATGCTTCTTCTGTGAGCTTTGTAAATGAGGAGTTTCCAAAGGATGGCTACCTGCAGCTTGTCTTGGCTCTCCACATCTGGGTGCTTTTGGGACCTCTGAAAAGAAACAGTTTGGAGTTCTTCCAGAGAGACATGCTGGGCACACACTTGTGTCAGCAGAAAGGGGACTGGGGAATTGAGGCACTCGAGCCCTCTAACAGTTCTAATGAGCCACTGTTTGGTCTTTTGGAACCAAAATATCCTATGTGTGCAGGTCACCCCCCAAGACACCCTGGAGACCCTCCCACCTAGTGAGCATGTGCTGAATCTAATGGGACTGACCTCTCTTGTGGCATTTCAAGCTGTGCCTGCAAGGGTGGGGTCAAGGCTGCGTAGAGAGGAGCTGTATGAAAATGTCCCAAGCTGTGCAAAGCTGGCCTGGGCACTGATTGCCAGCTCTGATGACAGGGGTGATGGAACTCGAGAGCTGTGTACCCAGCATTCCCATACAGTTCTGTAAGCAGTAGCATGCTCTAAACAGCACGGTGTTTTGAGATGGGCCAGTTCATTTCCATTAACCTAAAAACAGCTTTTAGTGTAGTTTGTGCTTTTGAACCTGAAGCAAAGCATTAATACCTGCTGGTGCAAGCTCTGGAGATTTAGAAACATGAATTGTACAGACCATTAAATTAAAATTTAGCAATTACATCTATGTTGCCTTATGATAGGGCTGGGGAATCAGGAAATTTGAACTCTGTTTCTGGTCCTGTCAAATTCAGTCTGCGACCATAGGCAAGCAGCTTAACCTCACAGCATCTGAGGTTAATACTTACCCAACTTCCAGGGTTTTCTGAGGCTAGATTAATGTTTCTGTTGTTTCTTTGGCATCCTGCAATGGATGATGTTCACAGTGCATATGCTGTTGATAATAACATTAAAAGAAAAGAAATGTAAATTACTTTTTTATTTGTTATAGGTGAAAAATGTAGAACTCATAGCCCATGTTTTAACATTTTGAAGAATGCTGCATAGGATTTTGTAGAAATAATTTCAGATAATCAAGCAAGTAAATTTACAGAACAATTTTTTGTTTGTTTGTTTTTAGACATGTGATTAATCCTAGGTTTTTGATGACCCAGATTAGGTCATCATTGCAGTTACTTTAGCAATGCAGTAATACAGAAACTTTCCAATGGAAAATTATAGCAAAGGATTCCCCGAGGAAAGAAATGTACAAAGCAGCCCTTTCTATGGCAGTCGAAAGGAAACCATCAATTTTTCATTGCTTCATAGATGCAGCTACAAATTGCAAAACTCATCTTCTTTCAGTGTAAGTGGTTTTGGGGCCTTTGGCATTAGTGGTCAGTGGAGTAAATCCTGTATGTGGAGTGTTGAAATGTTTTTTCAATGGCAGCAGAAACTCTCAAGGGAATTTAATTTCCCTTTCACAGAGAGGGAAAGCAAAATGAGGGGACGTTGCAGGGCTAATGCAATGCTGGGCTGTTCCTCAGGCAGTTACCTGGTGCATTTATAAACAAAGGTTTTATATTCACCCTCCATAGTCAAGTGGTTCTGTTTGGAAAATTGTTTTACACTGGATTACTGAAGGTTCTGAGTCTTTCATAAACCAGGTGAACCATGCAGCTTCTCATTGACTTTCAGCTGAATTAGTTTTGAATTACTGGATTTGATACAGCTCTATATTATTGAAAGATTTTTGTATAGATTGCCGCATCTACTGGCATCCTTTGCAAGGAGGTTTCAAATCTGGATGAAAATCTAGATTTTCTTAGTCATTTTCTGTATGAATATATAGACTTGGGTTTTTTGGTATTAAGTAATCATGTGTTCAGACCTGTATCCCTTTAGGAAAAGTTTCTTTAAATACCTAGGCCATTTTAAATCCAGGTTTTTTTATGGTTGTTCTTTGCATAGCATTATATTCTATAACTGATCTTTTTCACACTGAGGAGTGCTAAAATATAAATGGATATGATGCTGGAGCTCCTCTGAATGGGTTGGTGTGTCAGGAGCACTGGGAATTCCCCCTTGCAGATTTTCATGTCTGGGATACATGGTCCAAGCAAGGTGCCACCTTCTGAATACCAAAAGAGCTGGCATTTATGTTATTTCAGAGAAGATTTGTGTTCTGAAGGAAGATAAGCTGGTAAAATCCTGGGTTTTTATTCTGCTCCCTTTTACAACAAGAGGTGAAATAACACAACATTATCTGGTTGTTTAGACTGATGCAGTCAAGCATCAAGTAAAATAAAGGCCTAATTCTTCAAACTTTTATGTCTTCATCAGTACAGTGAAGTCACACTGTTGGAAATCCACAATTAGGGTCTAATAATTTACTATTTCTCAAATAGCTTTTAAAAACCAAGTGATGAATCCTGCTCTTCATCCCTGACTTTTCTTCATGGAGTGATGCTATTTCTGTGTTTTGATGGTGCTCTAAAGTCTGTAGGAAGTCCTTTGATGGTCGAGCCAGTATTTTGTTAGCAGGATGTTTCCATCTTCTTTTACTGCTTCAAACTTACCAAAAACAAATTTGGAAACTCTCTGTGTTTATAGAGGAGATGACAGTGCTAGCTGATTAAAAGGGGCATAATTTGTTGCCCCACTTATCTCATGTTGTTGATTAGCTGCAACAGATATTGATGCCAAATTCACTTTTTATATGAGTAAATTTAGCATATATGCATGACAGTTCTTCCTCTTGTACCATCACTAGCAGACTCTAACTAACTGGCGTTCTGCCACCGTGGAAAAGGAGAATTGTTTTCACTCAGTGTGCATCTGGGGTTCCCCATCTGTATCCTCTGTTTTTAGGGCCTGATCCTGGAAAACTATTACAAGAACAATTAGTTATCCAACACTTACTTATGTTGCCGGTGATTATTTATGCCTATTCATAAAGAGAGGGGTTTTTAAGAGCTGGGGCTTATATTTGTGAGGTGGATTCTGAATATCTGTTATAAATCTTTTAATGGTCACCATTTGTTAATAGTATTCATTGTATTTACAGCCATGTGGAGACCATTGTGGGTTCTTGAAAAAAACACAACAAAAGAGTGTAATATCAGATAGGACAAAACAAAAAAGAGGTAGTTGGAGGGTGGTAGGATACAAGTTAGTAACACATTAAGTGGCATCTGTTTTCGTGTTTCTTTGCCCTTCCCAGGGAAGGATTTTCCAGATGTCTAACCTGAATTTTTCATGCTGTGATTAGGTTTATTACCCCTGACTGTAGCCATAGTATAATTTAGGTTTGGTACATGTCTCCAGTCTTGCATAACTGACAAAACACTGCAGATAGACATTTTAACAGTCCTGGTTTAGGGCTTGTGTTTCCATGCACACATTAGATGGTGGAAAACAGCTTTTGTTTAGGCCAGCAGTGTTATCCCCGAGTCCCAGAGTGGCCTGGGAGGGAGTTACAAGACCAAGTCTGAGAGCCGCCCTTGAACCTGTCTGTAGTGTTCACATGGGCTGCAGAGCTGTTTTGTGCCTCTGCTCAGAATTTCTGTGACTTGTGTAATGCAGTGTTGAACAGTTGTGTGGCTGTGATGGGCTGGGAGTTTGTCAGCTTTGCTTAGTGTGACTTGTCACCACCCAAACCCTTCTGTCATTGCTCGAGGCCTCGCTGCTGGAACGTGCCCCGTGTGTTTTGCCTTACATCTCTCCCAGAGCTGTCCACAACTACAAAACAACCTGGCTCCTTTCATCACTGCCACTTCTCCGGGGTGTTACACCTCGTGTGAGCTGCCACCTCACTCACCTGGGGCTCACTTTCAAGCTGGGATTTAAAAGACTCCTCACAACTTCCCAAGAGCAGAGCAGCTGGAGACCTTTTTGAGGCAGTACCTCTCCAGGTTCGGAGCGGCAGCAGCTCTGCTCATGTCTCCATCATGCCCTTCATGATGCTGGTGTGGATCCCAGGAATCTGCAGCTGCATCCCACCTGGGTTCCTGCCCAGCCCAACCCTACACTTCTCTTGGCACTCTCCCAGACTCAGCTTACCACCCAAATATTTGTGACAGTATGACTGGAAGGCAGGCAGGAGGTTTTTAGGTCGGGTGGGCAGTAACTTGGTTTGCTTGCTTGTCGATGAAGAAAATACTGCAAGGGATTATGTGCCTTTCATTGGTGACTTCTGAGGGAGAGAGGTTCAGTAGCCAACTTGGCTGATAGGCTCTGTTTAGTGTGTAATGGATTCCTTAAGTCTTCAGATGAACTTTTGTAAAAAAAAAAAAAGAAAAAAAACCTTCTGATTTTGCTCCAGATAAAATCCAGCATATATATGTGGATATATATCATATATTTTTTTCCTTGTTAATAATGGGAATAATATTGTGCATTTTCTATAATACTTGTGTTTGGTATATCTCACACTGGGTCAACTTGCAGCATGTGTACAAAAGACTGGTTCTATTTTCAGTACCCTTAGCTGTTGAGAAAAGTGGCTTAGATTCTTCTGCTCTCTGCAGTTCCAGGAATCTTAGTTTTAACTGCAGCTAATCAACCCTCAGTGCCCTTAAAACATACAGTTAAAGCTTGTTGGCATAAAAATTGGTACAGAAATGAGAAGCTGATGTGAATTTTTTGCTTCTTTTTACTCTTAACCTCCAAATGAAGGCTTTTTACATAGCAGTGTTATATGTCACCCAGCTTTACTTGCTACTTCATAGAACTGGAAGTTTAGATATTGCAACTATGCAGATTGTTTCAGTAACAAAGTTTAATGAAAACTCACTGATGACATCCATGTGTGTCTTCACAAGCATAAGGAGTTCTGTGAAGACAAAAGATTTTGGTATTGACCTGTAAAAAAAGTTTCAGTTGTAAGTTCTGGATAAAATTCAAAGATAGCAGATGACAACTTACTCAGCCTTTGTGGGTAAAGAAACCTTTTGAACATTGAAAACAAATCAGAAAAAGCACAGTCCAAAAATAATGTTTTTTGGAAAACTGAGCTTTTAATGAAGAAAAATGGAACTCTGCTTTGGCATAGCAGGACCCTGCTGTGTAGTCAGCAATCAAAAAGAATGGTTTTAAATGCAAATAAATTTAAGAATACAAACAAAGCAAAATTTGTGTCAAATTCATAATCAGCTTTTCACTGTGTTTTACATTAAAGAGTTTTTTCCTTACAGTATGAAGTATTAAATTACAGAAACTTTACCTCCCATGGTGTCTTGGAAACACTGTGGAATTGCTCTTTCTTTATGACAAAATGGGGAAAATGAATGAGCACTGGACTTGTGTATTTGATTAAACACTTCTTTAAAGGAACATTTTTTTGTGGTTTCAGCTTTCCTCTTTGGCTTTCACTTGTCGTCCTTTGGTTGTGTTCTCTATTTTTCCTTTGTCCATAATATTAATTTCAGCTTCCTGTCGTTACTGGTTGATTGAATTACTTCACTTACCACTCAGTTGTCTTCTTGCTATTGTTTATAAAACATCACTATAGTTACATGTGATCCAGATATGGTTGGCTGGCTAGGGTTATAAAATAAGACTCACTGTAAAGGCTATAATATACTGTGGGCACAATTGCCTAGGACTCCCTGAGAAGCACAATAAATGCCTTATCTGTAAAGGAAAGATAAGCTGTTGTTTAGTGTCCTGTGTTTCATACATGATTACTGAATTCAAGTGATTTTCAAATTTTTTATGTAGCAAAAAATTATTGGTGATTATAATGTTGTAACAGATTCTTCTTCAGAATGCTCCCAGCTGCGTTAAGGATTTCACTGACATTGCAGCCCAGTGGAGCCCGCTGGTGATTTTGATATCCACACCAGTGGGATAGCATCCACCATATGGAACATCAAAAATAATTTTTATTTTATTAGCTTGATGTTAAGAAAAATGAGTGCACCTGTGTAAAGTGTGGCATTGTATTTTGCCGTTCATTTCTCTTTGTTCGGGTTAGTAATGGAAGCTATTTCTGAAATGAATGTTAAAAGTCGAATGGGAAGAACTCATTTAATCTGTGTCCTTTCACTTTTCTCTGAATGGGAGGTTAGTCTCTTCCAGGAGCCCCAGGCAGCTCTGTGGCTGCTCTGAGCATAGGAACAATCTCACAGTTTACTGTGCAGGGTAACTCCTGCTCATTGGGAATAAACCTGAGAAAGAGGTCGTGATGTTGCACTACAGAGACCTTTATCTGTGCTCTGGTCTTTTTGTAGGTACAGTTCTGTAAGCACTTAGGAGCAAACCTGTCCTTTCAGTAAGACAGTAGATATAAATTTGTCTTCTCTCTCCACCTTGTCCCTTTACAGTGTGCAGCAAACTGATTTTCAGTAAAGCCATTTGGATTATCTTTTATTAAAAAAAACCAAACCAACAAAGCCTTTACCTGTTAAGATGCAATGTGAATTTGTCTTAACAGTTTTCAGCCAGAACAGAAAAATATTGAAATAGCTGCAGGTCAATGAAAACTACCTGCCAGGAACTTGGTAATCTCCATTTGACCTTTTTCTTGCTTGTGTATATGTTAAATAAATACTTGTAGAATGGAGGCTAAAGCAGTAAAAAGCAGTTTTGCTCTAAAACTGGTATACGCAATACTTAAAAATCCCGGAAGCTTCTGCACAGAAATGGATTAAACAGAAAGAGCTCCCTTCCACTGCCTTCCTTCATCATCATCATGTACCTTTCTTTTCAAACGGGTTTTTGTGAGTAAGATGGTTGAAGATACGAACCAGGACCACTTGATGTAAATGTCCCTTTACACAGCTGGGACAGAGTAAAAGAGCTGCAGCGCAGGGGAAAGCCATGTCTCACAGTCTGCAGGAACGTGGTGATGAGCACTGCAGCTGGGCTCAGCTTTAAGTTGTCTTGGCAGTTTTCTAACTGATGCCAGGTGATCTAATGAGTCAAATACTACAAGGATTGTGCAAATAAGTAAAATGTATTTGGAATTAAGAGACTGAAAATGTTTGGCATGATATGTGACACAGGGTTGTGGGTTTGCTTCCAGTTTCATGGCCAAGAGCCCTGATTTCCCTGACTTATGGTGGCAGATCATGGCAGCAGCCACACAGGGTAAGAATGTCCCTGCAGAAGGATATTGCAATAGTTTGTACAAGTATGCATCAGGCCAGAAAAATGAAACTATGAGAGCATCACACATTGTCTGCTGGAGACAGTAGAAGATTCATAGTGAAAAAGGTGGGTTGGTCAAAAGCTGGACTGGAAATATCCAGTATAATGCAGTGTATGTCTTTGGAAAAGCATATATGAGAACCAACTATCTTACCACTCCCCCCTTTGTTACCACATTATCCATTGTAAATCTCTGCAAAGCAGATTGGTGCAGCAGTTTGACTTCTTTGGAGTCTTCCAAACAGTGTTGCAAAGGTGCTCTTTGCATCCAGATGGATTTTTTGTGTTTTGTTTATTCTCATTCCCAAAATACACATCTTTTCAGTCAGGGTGTTTACATAATGTATGCTTCTGTTTAGTACAGTAATTGTAAACAATTATTCCCTTCACAGAAGAGAGGATGTGTGATAATTATTTAGCAGCTTGTTCCTTGGAGAGATCGGCTGTGTGAATCTTTGAGGGACTTGACCTAAACAAGAGGCTTCTGAGTAGTTCAAAAAGCCACAAAATGTAATGGGTCTTTTCCTGGGCCAGATTTTCAGTAGGCTGCTGAAACTCTGTTTAAACAGGTACTCGTGCATGGTAACAGTCCTTAGGCACTGAAATACAAATGTCTGCAAATAATGACCTGGGTCTTAGCCATGGCTGTAATAAAAGTATACAGCTGAAGAGGTAAGTTTTACTATCCCTTGCTAATATTTGTCCATGAAACTGCAGCCAGCATGAGATGAGGTATTGTCAGGTACTTTGTGTAACTTTTTTGTAAATTTTATCTGTGTGTTTTTGTATAATTTAAAAAATGGAAGCTGGAGTCTACATAAATAAGCAGAGTTTGGATCCACTGCATTCATAATGTGTTTTGCTGGCCCATTTGAGTTACTGGAGAAGGCTGGATGCCCAAGGCCGTTAACCAACTGTGCAGCAAAGCACCCCTGGTCCCCATCACACTCTCACCCTTTCTTTTGGGGGCAGTTCTGAGTGTACCAGGACTGCTTACCAACTTCCCCATTAGATCACTCTAGCACATACATGCATCTCTGTACTCTCTCCTCATCCCAGGAAGATGGTTAGGTATTTAAATTGGATTAAGCTGCTGCATAAAAGGGGCAAAAGTTGCATTTCAAGTCATTTAATATTGCAGTTCTTCTCTTGGTTTACTTCTCTGTTGGCATAGGCACAAGCCAATTGCCCTTGTCTTGTGTCCTTTTTGATACGTCCTTTTCTCTCTGCCCTCCACATCTTATCCCTCTGTCCATGTTGCTAAATTTGTCATATCATCTGTTAGAATTTCCCTTTTGCCATCTTCTCTCTGCCTCATTCAGCTGCATCAGCCTCTCTCCTTCAATGCCTTCACTGATGCTCTATGTTGTGAACAGTAGCATTAAAACTAATTTGTATTTGCTTTGATTCCGTAGTGACCTCACATTAGTCTATTTCCCTATTAATACTCTGCCTGTAAAATGCCATTGAGATAATGAACCTCATTACAACACGTTTTTCCCTAACATCACCAGCCGGACTCCAGTTTGTGAAGTACAAGTGGGTTGAACCCTTAGTGGATGCTTGATTTAATTAATGGGAGGATACAAAATGTGCAAGCAGGCCAGTATTCCTCTTGGAGACAAAATGATAATTACCAAACCCTACAAGTGATTTGTAAACAGCAGACGGGTATTTTTCCTAAACTGACTAATCCAGCACTTCAGTAATGTGATTATCTCTTATTACAGCCTTTTGTGGACTCTGCCTTACATTTCGAGATGAAACCTGGTATTTTTCCTTTAGTATGCATATTAAAGATGATTCAGTTCTTTAAAATCACCATGCTAATGCCCCAGGGCTTTGTATTTTCTACTTACTGTGTTGTGGTGCCATTTACACTGCTGTGGTGAGCAGTGTTTTATTTGGCTCACGAATCAGTGAGGAAGTGGTTCAAAATGTTTTGCTTAAGCACTTTATCTTCCTAGTGCAGCTGGAGTTTTTATTTCACACTCAAATGCACTAGTAAAACACCATGCACCTTTTTTTTCTAGTCTGTGAAGCAGCTGAGTACAGCAATAAGGGAATTGGAGTAATTTAGCAAGTATTTATATTTCTTGAATAGTATCCTTAACAGATAGACTATTTTTTCTGCCTTCCTTCTATTTCAAGCCTAATATCACAGTACCTGAGCACTTGGTATCTTTCCAGTGCCCAGTGCATAACCACACTAAAGAGGAAGATGGCCGTACCTGCATTTCACAGATGGGAAGCGGGGACATGGGGATGTGGGGGCTACCTGTATTCTGGAAATGCATGGAGCATAGGTTGCCATCACATCAGGACTGTCCCATTAGGGCTTTCCTGTGAGTTCTGATGCTCTGCAGCAGCTGCCAGGCAGCTCTGGTGAGTGGCTGCAGTGGTGGTTGGTGGGGGCATCCCTGGGAGAGTCTCTGGCAGGAGTTACCCAAGCCACTCACAGAGAGTTTGTGAGTAGTTCAGAGTGCACAGGGAACAATATTGACCCGGGAACCAGACTTGAGCTATGTTGTAATTTTGTTTTTTTCAATGCAGTCATGTATATTGGCCCCTACCATTCGAAGTTGTAAAGGCCAATGGCACACCTGTAAGCTATGCCACGTAGGATGTTGCTGAAAATGTTCCTGCTCTTATTTGTTGTAGCTTAGAGCAATATGGCTCAGTTCTTTGTCCTTTAATGGTGTGACTCATTTTGAGACTGTTTTTGGTAAAGTTCACGAATGTATTTGAGTAGTTGTAGAGAGCTGCTGTAGGAGTAAGGCTGGCCAACTGTTTGTATATTTTTTTTTTTGTGACCAGATGGTTCTGCTTTTGTCTTTCTCTTTTTAACCCCTTGCTTTAATAGTTTTTTTAGGCACTCTTTCTACTCACCACTCCTCATAAACTCTTGCAGTTTTCAAAAGAAATAACATAAAAATTAGAGTTACCCTGGCTAGTGATTTGAGTCCAGGGTTGAAAGTTAGATCAGGAATTGGTGTCTCCATGTACTTAATGCATATCTGCACTTGGAATAGGAAGTTGTTCTCCTCATGCAACTTTGCAGTCATAGTGTTTGTTGTATGTATTTGTCCTAGTCAGGGACTGAGTCTGTAAAGACACTACAGTCATCAGATTGAAAGCACCAGACTTCATGACTGATGGAATGTTTCAATCTGAGCTAAAGGAGAATTCAGTTGTAGGCCACCTTATATCTCATGTATACTGGATACATTTCAGGTAATTTGTCTATCCATTACTGCAGTATGCGAATTTCAAATTTTTCCTGTGTTAGTTCTCATGGTATTCCCACAGGATAGCAAAAAGCAACTATCTCTAATGTTCAGGTTGGGGAGGAAGTAAAAAAAATGCTTAATTTACCAAGCTGCAAAATCCTGATAAGTGGACTATTTCCAACACCTTAGAGTATTTTTTAATTGTCTAGATGTTTCAAGTGTATAAGTTCTTTTCAAAAATTTTTCACTTCAATAGAAGTTTCATGGCATTTATCAGCAAACATCTCTCTTGTAATGTCATTAAAAATCTGGCCACAATACTTCTCTATTTAAGTGTTTTTCAAAATCATGCAGTAAACATGAATTCATTTCGTGAATGCAACTGCAGAAGCCCCCAGCTCAGCAAGTTATCTTAGGCTTTCTTCATAGTCATCAGACAGAAATGTGCCCTTTTTAGGATGTGATTTCTTTTAAGGATCTGATCTCTTTTAATCATGAAGTCCCTGCTTCTCTCTATTGACTTCAAAGTAAACCTAGCTCAAAACCTTTTCTCCTGTGCTATAAATGCTTGCATTTATTTAGCTGAATTCAGCCTTAAGTGATACATCAAAGACACACAAGATGCCTTGTAGCACAAAAGATTTTACCCAAATCTCTCAAATACTCAAACCTCCACCTCATGGACTTCACCAATCTCTCCAGCAGATTGTATTTACTGCCTTTGTTCTCTGTGATTCATCTCTTCCCATTTAGTTTGTTGGACTTCAGCTGAACCCCAACAAGCATGTATTAGGGAGAAAAAACTGAAAATGTGGGATAAAAAATTGGAGCTGGAGAGAAGTGTTAAACAGAGCTTGTTACCCTCTCTGGAAAAAGGTCTGCTGAATTTAACAGTTGATTTCTACAGAAATTGCTCTTCAGGTTTTTGTTTCCCAGTAAGTTTTGACATACTTGTTGGAATTCCATGTGCAAGATAACACATTCTGTTCACATTTGTAAAAGAAATCCCAATCTCTCTTAAAATTGTAATGTACGGTTTAACTCTATATGACCTTTTGAGAAGGTAGGTAAGCTTATGCTAGAAAGCCAAAGACAGACCTGGCACGATGTCCAGCGAATTCACTGTGAGTTCCACATGCTTCTTTAAGGGCTCAGTAAGTCCAATTCATTGTTAAAGCAAGTGCTTATTTGACAGCAGAGAACAAAGCAACCAGGCCCATTTATGGTATTATTGCTCAGTTTACATCTTTCCAGATGGCAGCAGAGGCCAGAACTTGGATTATAACCCATTTAAAATGGAAGATTTCTTTCTCAACTTTTACTCCAGCTGCTAGAGACTGGCTTGGGAAGAGGCTAATGAAAATGCTTCTATACTTTTTTTTTTAGTATAGATACTTGTCCTCAAAGAACTGAATGCAGGCCAGCAATTCACTTCCTGCCCTAGGCAGCATTTGAATAGCCTGTTATGTCTATGACACAAATTACTCTCCTATGGGTAGAGCCAGATTAGAAACTGTGAAACAGGGGTAGAAACCTGGCCTCATCTTTATCAGACACATCCTGTCCTAACTATTCCCATATCACCATTTTAAACATGCTTTCTTAATGAATCATGTTATTTTGAAATGTTGTGTTGCCTGTGATACTTGGTAGTTAAATAATTGTGATTTGGGTTTATGTTAGGTGGTAACCTGCCAAATGGGAAGATTGGTAACAAAGTCTGTATCCTGAGCATATGCTGTAGACAAATAATGATTATCTCAAACAACAGTAAAATACTTTCTGAGTCATCATTATTTCTTATTGCCTCCTGCCACATTTTCATTGACTTCATCATTGACCTCAGACCCTAAAGCATGCAAGCCTAAAGGCTGTAAAACTTGCATGTCAAAAGTGCACATATTTCTATTGGAAAATGAAGCTTACCCTTCACAGCCATACCTGTATGTCAGTCTTGATCCTCTGCAATGGAGATGACCGGGAAGGAATAAAACTAGGAATCCTTTCTTACTGATTTTTCAAACCAGTAATCATGTTACATTAGCACCATGGCTTTGTCCCATGTGGTATGGTAACATAAATTTTTCCATTGGTAAAAGTAGCTGACTCTTGAATAATCCCCTCCTTCTGATATTTCAGGAAGTCTTGATGACAAAAGTTTTTTGTGTGTGGGTGAAATATATGTGTCAGTTAAGGTGGTCTCTTTGTTTGATGACCTTAGCTCTGCTTGTTCAGAAACTAGTTGGGGAGTAGCCAGACAAGACTCCAAAAGGGGCTAAACCTGTCCATTTGCTAGGAGGTATCCTTTCTATAATGTTTGCTGAGAGGCTGTGGAACAGGCAAGATAGTAAATTGAAGAGTGGCTCTCCAGGAAGATCTGCTCTTTTGTATGGCTTTCTGTACTCCACTGCCAAATCCATACCCCTGCACTTCTTGATCCTACTCTGACAAGCAACAGTGGGTCGGGAAGTATTGCTGCAGTTAGAAGAGTTTCCTGTGGTTGCTCTCCAGCAGCCACTGAGCATTAGTGCCTCTCTATCTCCAAGGTTGCATGAAGAAATCCAGGAATTGAGCTGAGATCAAAGCTACAGGGAGCTGTTGCCTTCCAGAAGCACCAAGACAGGTGTGTCTGTGCTATCCACAGTCACAGGGCAAGAACAGAGGCTCTCTTCTCCCATGTCCCAGAGGAGAAAAGATCAAAATGGTCTTTCAGTTCTAATAATGAGTCACTTTATGTCTGTCCAAACCTTCTGCCAGCTTTGGGGGAAGCATTTAAGTGAGTCATGACGTAATCAGACCTGGAATAGGTCTTTCTTGTATTAAGATAGAGAAGCACTCTCCGTTCCTCTTTTATCCTTCCAGTTTGTTGCTCTCCCTCCTCTAGTCTATCCTGCTTGACCATGTGCTTTCTTCAAGCCACCAAGATCATCCATCTCATTTTTGTCACAGGATGATGTTTTTTGTGCAAACATAAATATTTAGAGAAGTTTACAAAAGATTAAGCTTCATCCAGTCAAGCATTCCTGCTAATGCAGTGTTGGGACAAGTCAGCAGGGAGCAAGAGCCTGGGCTGGTGTGCACAGCTGTTGCAAGATCAAACTGTGGAACATTCACTTTTGATTCCACCGACTTCACTGATCAAAACCATTTTTGAAGTTGGCTGGGTTTTTTTTCCAGAGTGAAATCCTTTCCATTGAAAGAGCTTCTTCTGTGTGCAGGCTTTGTTTGTATCGTGGTTCTCTTGACTCAGATTTATTGTTGTTATGCAAATTCCTGATGAAAATACAGTGCACTTCCTGGAACAGTGAAAAATAAGTCCGTATTAGAGAAGTTTCTAGGATGCAATGCAGAGCAGAAATAGTTGGGAGACCTGCCCACAATACTTGTCCTTTGACAGTTTGGGTTTCACTCTGATCATCAATACCTGAGAAAAATTTTGCCAGATTCCATATCAACATAATACAGGGAGACTTCAAATGAGAAAATCCCATGTAAGTAAGAATGTAAATAAAGAATATAAGGCTGTTTGGTTTGTGTTGGGTTTTTTCCCTAGTAAGGTAAAACAAACAAACAGAAGTTATCCCATAATTTATGCAGCCAGTAAGTAGTAAGAGTATAGAAATACACTCAAGGCAAATGGGTGCATGTGAGCAAACACTCTAAGCATCTATTTCCTTTAAGGAGCTGTGTCTGTCTTCAGTCTCAGGCACTGCCAGTTTGGCTTTCTGCTCCAGTGGGAAGTGGATTTGTCATACCATCTAAAATACTCTCTACCTCTTGGGCAGCTCACAAGTGACTCCACTGTGGTGATGATGGGTGAAAAACTAGCTGTCTGGCATGCTTTTCTTCAGTGCTGCTTTGCTGCCCCTTTCTAGTGAGGCAACCACAGGAAATCCACAGGAAATCCTACCTTCCTGGAAAAATATCCAGCTTCCTCCTAAGGACATGTGGATCAGCCAGCTCGACTGTGGGCCAGTTGAAAGAGAGTAATCATTCATAGGAAGTGGCTCAAGCTTCAGTGTTTAACACTGAAAACCACAGTGGACAAAAACCCAGCTGGTTGGTCTGATCAAGTGTTGGTGATATTTTGGGCAGGACTGTTAGACTAGATGACCCCTAGAACCCTCTTCTAACCAAAGTTGTTATATTTTGATAATCACAAAATCTTAACATGTTTTTTCTGTCTTTAAAATCCGTGCTTTTCTGATAAACATTGCTAGGCCTTGTATTTGGTTCCGTTTTTTGTAAATGCTCTTCTTTTTTTTTTTTGAGCTTTTAATTAAAGATGCATTTAATTAAAGTACTGTTTTTATTGCATGTTATAAATTATTTATGCTATTCTGTGGGAGTGCGAGAAATTTTTAAGCATTCTTCCAGCAAGCTGAATTGTTCTTATTTTAATACTTTCAATATATTCCTGTAACTGAACACGTTTCATGAACCTAAAGAGGTTATATTAAATTTAGTAATACAGTGAGAAACACGCTTAGGGTTGTAGGTCTGTTACTTTGATGAGTAATATGAATGGGCAAATTGAAACTCGCTCATCATTTGAATTGCAAATGTAGCTGAAAGTGACTTCATAGTTCAAGCTGGAGTACAAAAAAATTGAAAAAAAATGATATATTTAATATCAGAAAGTTATGCTGTCTCACACAGCAATTAAAGCCAGAAAAGTGAAAAGAGACATCTTGGCAGTTCTGTACTTAGAAA
The DNA here is from genome assembly GCA_013399195.1 of Dicrurus megarhynchus. Taxonomy (NCBI): domain Eukaryota; kingdom Metazoa; phylum Chordata; class Aves; order Passeriformes; family Dicruridae; genus Dicrurus; species Dicrurus megarhynchus. The sequence goes on from VXAD01008914.1 coordinate 976,340, forward strand.
TCCTTTAAATCTCTCTGTGAAAACTGTTCATTGGTTTCAAGTATTTGCTTTCAGGCAAACCTTAAACTGTAGGAATTAGGATCAGAAAAAGGAGTTGCTCTGAGATGATGATTCTTTTCCATGATTGTGGTAGCACGAATGAACTAGAGGAAACTTTCCAAACCAAGAAGAGGACACTGTCTCTGTTCCCAAGCATGTGAGTGTAAAGAGGCAGGGTAGGGAAGAGGAGGGATGAAACTACAATATAGAAAGCAATCTGAGTACTGCAAGCCATGTATCTGGACAAATTGCAGCTTGTAGAAAGTGACAGCAGTTTTCCTGCAGGAGAAGAAAATCAAATTTATTCTTATTTAGCACAGAAAGTGTTTTGGCCAAATGTTGTTGGAGGGTTTTTTTGTATGCCTTTTCATTTTTAGGATGTTATTTCTATTTTCTCAGTATTAATTATTAAGAGTGGGAAATGAATGTTATATTTCTGGATCTTATAAGGATTTTTTGGGGGAAGAAAGGAAAATTGCAGGAAAATTCCACGTAAAAAATGTTTGTGAGATTCCAATTATTTCTACTGGGTGCAGAAATATTCAAACTTATTCCTAAATGAGTGATTCCCTTCAAACTGGGAGAAGAAAAAACAAAACTTTTGTCTTCAAAATCCATATTTTTGTTGTAGAGAAGTTAGAACAAGTAGTTTGAAAAAAACCCCAAAACCAAACAAACCAAAAAGCTCAGATGTAGGTGTACAAAACACCACAGAAATAAAAGGGTGTGTAAGTGTTATCTTTCCTTATCACTGTGTCCTTGAGAAGTAGGTCCTTTCTTCCAGGTTTCTTTTCAGCTCGGTGGCTTTCTGGGTTGCTGCAAACTCTGTGTAGTCCCTCTAGGTCTCACATGACCCAGTTGCTCTCTTTTGCCAAAGTAACATGGAACAAACAGCTGAAACTAATGCCATATGTCACAGCTTGCACGACCAAGGTCCTAGTTCAACTGGTGTCTTTGAGGAATGTGCATCTATTGACAGAGGATATATTTTAGCAAAAGAACCTGGACAAGTCCAAGGTTTATAAAGCTAATTCTTGCAAGCAACGAAGTTCGTGTCAGTCTTCTCCCACCACCACCTCATTTTACATCTAATCATTAATTTGTTTTCTATTTTAAATGCTTACCACTGGTAACTTTCCAATTTTTGAGGTAAATAGGAAGAGGCTCTCTTAGCAATGTCTTCTTTATTGCCTACTCATTAGAAGAATTGCTGCTTAAGACTAATGAAGCTTTTTAAGATTGACTTAAATGAAGATTTGAGGGGAAACTGAGAAAGTATGTGGAGAGAAGCATGATGGAGCCTCTGTAGTGCAGATTTGAGTACATGCTACTCTGCTAGCAAGGTCTCTGATGGGCACAGCAACCTCTGCAGTGTATTTTTTTCTGCAGCTTGTATAATCTGTCTATCTAGTCATATCTTGAGGCTCAATAAACAGAAGCACCAGGCCTGGATGTCCTGTCAGTTACCCTCCCCAGCTGGTAAAAGACACATGGAATATTTAGACAAGCATTTGTTTCTATTTTCAAAATTTGCTACATGATTGTACCATCACAGAAGACAAGATTTTAATAAACAATATGTTTTCTTAGGATAACAGCTCTGATTTGGGGATTATGTTTTTTGTTGTTTCCTTTGCAGGAAGAAGGTATCGTGAAGGAAATAGACATCAGTCATCATGTCAAGGAAGGTTTTGAAAAAGCAGATCCTTCTCAGTTTGAACTGTTGAAAGTATTAGGACAAGGTTCATATGGAAAGGTAATTTTTATTGTCACCTAATCAACCAAAGCAACACTGAAAATATTGTGTCCTTTCTCTGAGTTAATTTACACTGCTGACATTGTGCATATATAAATCATATTGTAAAGGCAGATAAGGAGAGCCCTTCTCTCTTCATTTTAGTAACACTTCTGTCTTTTAGCTGGATTCCTGCACATGAGCCAGTTTAGGAAATAGCACCTATGGCTCTGGACCTGGACTAATGAGTACAAGTGATTGTTAGTAAGCATCACTGTTTATAAAACCAGACCCTCCTCCCTCTTTCTGACCTGTCCCCCAGGGAGGTGAGTGTGCCACTTCTGCTTAGTTGGAGGATGTAAACAGGAACATTCAAAGACTTAAAGAAATTAGCTGCACAATTCCCACTGAGGGCAACCTCCAGCACATTTCTGAGTCCCAGAGTGCTGTTTAGCTCACACTCAGAGGCCTTGAGAGGGTCCTGGAGATAAACTCCACTGCAGAATACAGTAATCATTATTGCAAGAGCATGGGGAAAAAAAGCTGCCTGTATGACCATAACCTAATTAGTGGAGAAATAACATTCTTCACATATCTTAGGACACAGGATTTTCTTAATTTCAAAGACAATTCTTCAGCAGGGCATGTTGATTGGAAACAACAACAGGAAGGAAAGATGGAGAGAAAGAAGGAAGAGTCAATTCAGCCTTTAAGTCTTTCCACGGTTTAAATAAGACATTGAAACCTTTGGAACAGTGAACCTAGTGGAAACTAGGCATGGAAGTCCTTATAATTATATTATTTGGTGGAGTTTTAAAAAAAATGTTTTCCGATCAGAACCTTTAGTTTTATTCTTAAAGGAAACTATATTTATCAACTATAAACTATATTTATCAATCAAGAGTATTTATAAACTTCCTGGTTATTCTAGAATTATATTAATATTAAATCTAGAATTATATTAATATTAAATCTATTAGAAGTTCCCTGAGATGAGAGGTGTCAAGAAAGTTAACATTTAATACCAAGTCTTGAACTCAAGAATTTCTTCAGAGCACAGTGTATTTAAGTTTTAAATATTAAATGAATGTGAAAAAGTAAACAGCTCAAAATTAGGTTTACTGTGTGACTCAGTGTAAGAAGGAGAAGAACAAGAGAAGGAAACATCTTTCACAAAAATAACAGAGGCAGAATGGTCAGTTTTCATATTCAGGCAGTAAAGATTTTAGAGATGGTTCACTGGCTACCTTAGATTGTATTGATGTATTTTCAGTATTGTTTGAGTTGGCCTTCTAGCCTTAAGCATTTTATAAGCAAAATGCCTGGTCTCTGCAACCACTCCCCAAAAGAAGGTCTGATTTCTGGGGCACCAGAGTGTGAGTGTGGACAGGGTACCTGTCTGGAGCAGCGTGTGATTACAAATCACTTCCCATATCTTATGTGAGAAAGATCAGTAAACTCCCCAGAGCAGCAAAGACACAGGGGAGAGAGGTCTGCTCTCTGTTTCTTATGCAGTCCCCCGCCCCCTACATTTTCATCTCCATGATATTTGAGCTAATGGTTCAAATCCATGCCTCTGGGGATGGAAACCATTAGGTTTTCAAGTTGTTCACCCAAGGCTTAAATGATTTCTTGCAGGATTAGAGAAGATGTCTTTGGTGCTAGAGGGAGTGCCCCCAACACTCTTGAGGTGCAGAGCACTTGCTTAGCTTTTTCGATCAGGTTTTGGATGATGCACCAATTGTTCCAGCTAAGGGAGTTTTGCTAGTTCAGATGTTAATAACCTGAGGTGTTTGCAAACATATCAAACTAGAAAATTGAAAGTCGTGCTCAGCCACATGCACATTCTCTTCTGGCAAACTAGTATAGTACAGCTAATATAAGCTGTCAAGTAAGCACTTCAGGGCTACTTGGTGGTTTCAAGAACCTTTAAGAATAATCAGAGAGATGGCATCATTTTGCAATACAATGCATTTTCATTTGTTCTGTTCCTTTCTGGCTTGGTGGTTATTTTGATGTCCTCTGAAAAAGAACACAGTGTTCTTGACTCATCTCTTTTGGAGGGAATGCAGACAAGTGCCCTATCCCATGCTACAGTGAGCAGCTGACTAGTGACTAGTAATGTAAATTAATAATTTTGCTTATTACAGCAACATGGGTATTAAAAGCTTTGCAAGATCCTATGGCAGACAAGATATTTCAAGAACTGCAGCCTAATATTTCTGCAGATGCAGCATGCTGTGCTGTTCTATGTGTAGTGCTGCTGAAAACCATTATCTTAAGGATTTGGGCTTTTGGTTTTTTGGAAAGAGTCCATAAATGTTTTTAAAGAATAATAATACAGCTGAAAATCTAGTGTCTGGACAAGCTTACTTTTGACTTTCTCCTCCTTTTCAATGTAATACAAAAATTAAATCTTTAACTTGACCTGGATAGAAAAATATCCCAACTTTCCTCTGTAAACTTCTAAATGAATTGACTTTCTGTTAATGCTGGAGCAGCTGAGCTTAATTTATCATGAATAATAACAACAAAACACTTCAGAAAGTCTTACATTTTCCTGTTACATCCAGATTCCATCAGTTTTTTCCTACAGTTGTGAGCACTGGAGGTATTTGTATGTTCATCAGCCTAAGAAGCAGGAGCTGGGAGCAAGCAACGTGTGCCCAAGCTGGGCTGGTCAGGGCAGCTTGGCTGAGGAGCTGTGCATTATCTCCTGGGTACAGGAAACATCTTGAGAAGGAAAGACTCACCAAAACCCTATCAGATCATGTCGTAGAAGTGTTGCAGCTGTGATGCTGTCAGATACAAGGGTCCTGATGAAGTTTTTCAGAGAGAATTTACCTTTTTTTTCCCCAGCTTCTGTACCTTCTTGATAAAAGTTGTTCTCCCTTCCCACAAACCTTTCCTCAGAGGGATTTGAGAAAATCTAATCTGTTTACAGGTTGGAGTTTTTTTAGGAGGAAGAGTCTTTCAACTTGCAGAAATTGTGCTAGAAACATACTTCCTCCTTCCTTTATTTTGGCTTTTTATATTTTAGGTTGAGACAGTTAACAAAGCTGCATGGTTCCCGGATAGGCAATTAATAAAATAATTGCCATGGAATTTTTAATCCAACTAAACATACATTAGTTACATAATTTCACCTATTCTTTGTTAATTCATATATTAATAAGTATATGCTATGTATGTGGGGACTATATTTTTATTTCTACATTTGGCTTTACTCAAGCTTCTGTCCAGTAATACAAGTGCTGAAATTAAAAAAAAGAAGAGACACTGTTGCCCGGTACTTCTGACCTCAGCAGATAGAGTGTGTCCAGCTAAACAATTTGTTTATTTTATTTTCAATTATTAAAACACTGAAAGTCTTATAAAGACCAAACTGAACCACTGACTCCTTTGTTCACTACCCTTCCAGTACTCAGGTGCACTCAGGGGCAGATAAGAAATATTTGCATGTAGTAAAACAAAAAGAGTACAACTTTAGCTACAAACTTAATTTTATTTTAATTAAAAATTTACATTGTTAAAAGATGAAGCATAGGAGACTGTAACAGGGAAAACTGTCTTTTTTATAGTAACAACAGATTTTCAGCTGTATGAGCTTTCTGCTTCAGCTGCATCTTAGGCAAGTTGCTAATCATGACTTAGAGCATAAATGGCTCTAAATTGATTTTTTTTCTTTAATGTAATTGATGGCAATAATTTTAAGACCTTGCACATTCCTAGACATGAGGCATATTTTTTTTTTCATGTAAAGCTGCTCAGAATAGGAAGAGATATGTGCACACTGATTCTAATTTTTCACCTATCTTTAAGTGAGTGTATAAGGTCAAATAATAATGTTGAAAATTACTTTTTTTGTGAGGTGGTAAAGGCTTAAGACTGAAAATCTCCAGAGGTAGCTCAACCAATTGCAGGTGAGATAGATATGAAATGCTTTCAGCTAGTAATTTTCATTAGAATTCGTGAACTATAGTATCTATTCTCCTGTCAAATGCAATAAGTCTTGTAAGTAGAAATTCAGTACTCATCTATCCAAAACATTTGCTTTTTACAGGTATTTCTAGTCAGGAAGATAAAAGGATCTGATGCAGGCCAGCTTTATGCCATGAAGGTACTTAAGAAGGCAACTCTGAAAGGTAAGGATTGGGGCAGTGGCTGCAGTCTCTATTTCTGTGCTACACAGTAATTTATTTTTCTTGCTGTTTTTTACTGCCTTGCAGTATATGAATGCGTAAACATATCTCTGCCGTCCTCCAATATTCTGCCTCACTGTAAGTGAATGTTCTAAAAAGAACTTAAACCAAAATGTGTAACCTATACAGTGTGAGAGCAGGAAAACAGAGGTTTGCAGCTTCCCAGCTGCATGTCTTCTTTCTTTTCTTAGTGTTATTTTTAGGACTTCTATTTGGTATATATTAATTTCTACTGAAGTGTCACTATCTTTCTGTTGCTGAAGTAAAAAAGGGTATTGCTGAAGTAAAACCTGGCTCCTACGGGGCAGAAAGGCCTTCCCAGCTGGTGCTTCTCACTATGTGCCTGAAAAACCATGAGAACATGTTTTTGAGTGTGAGGAGTCATTCTGACATGGTTGAGATCATGCTGTTTCCTACCTCATGGGCTGTAGGAGGCTAGGGCCAAATGACTGATGTTCAAAGCTGGTCATTCTCTTCCGGGGCCACAGCCTGCTACAGACTAAGAAGAAATTGCTAGTCAAGCCTGGGACTGAAAAGCAAGGATAGTAAGTTCAGTCTCAGTTGAAATCCTTACTGGTTGTGCCTCCACAGAGTAAGGCTCATCTTGTTTCCCTGACCCAGCACTGTTCTGTTCTTTCCCTCAAAAGCCTGACACTTTTTGCAGATGAGGTGGAGACCATTCATTTTGTCTGGAGCAGATGTTTTGCTTTGTCTCAGACAGTGTGGGCTTGTGCAATGCAGTGTAAATTTTTGTCATAATGTGAAGAGTAATCATTAAGTGACCAGATAGTTCTGGTCACTTAAAAATCCAGATTTCTATAGCATGTCTTGCTTTTGGGGAACCAAAATATGAATAAAGCTACCAGTAATTGCAAGATACAGTTACTGCAGGTGGTTGCAAGCAGAGCCAGCACCTCTTCTGAGTAGTGGTCAAAATGGGGAATGGGCACACCAGGCATTTAGACAGTCCTTTTCCCCTGAGAAAGCCTTTCCAGGGAAACATTAGCTTGAAGCAATGCTGGCGTGCTTATCTTTTTGTTTGGAATCTAGATGAGAATGTTTGTTCTAGCAGAACCGCCTAGTGTAAATAAACACTTAAATAGTATTGTGCATAAGACATGCAAAGTAATAGGTCAGGCCTGTGTACATACCGTGTATGACAGAGTGATTCTCTCACTTCTCAACCAACAGCAGGGCTGTGAAGTGCCCAAACTGAGCTGAACTCAAATGCCAGAGTCTTCCCTATGGGAGAAAGTCATCTCCTGATGGTGTTTGAGCAAGGTCTGTGTAACCCCTCAGACATCAGAATGTACCAGAAACTTATTTCTGTTTCTTTCGACAGCCCAGAATTCTTTTACCAAGAGAAAAAACTGGGTATTCCCTCTTGTTCTGTAGAAGTCTGAGGAGTGTTTAGCAGGAAGAGCTTTGGAGAGGGGGAGGGTTTCTTTGGCATCCCCAAACAGGATATTGTTACTTAATATTTGATGGCGAAATATGTAACATTAGATTCCGCTGTAAAAGAGCTGTATTGCGGCAGTATTTCAGGAGATCTCAAAATTTAGATGGCGATTTTAAAGTTCCCAAAGTGTTCCATCAAGTTTCTATTCTGTCAAGAACAGGCACCTCTTTGCAGTTCTGTGGTTCTTTATAGCACAGAAAGGCTGTTTATTGTTTTCTCAAGCGCGGGCTGCAAGATCCAAAAATTGAGGCTACTCTGTGATTCTGTTGGATTGCATCCCTTTGCCATTCAGACTACTTACCCCTCTGACTGCTAGCTCTGGATTTCCCATTAATCTCAAGATAACCAGCACAGGAGCCGGAACTAATTTGTCCACACCAGTTTCTACAAATAAATTAAACTTGACAGCTGTTTAACTCAAAGTCCAAAAATAAAGACAGAACCCCGTTGGCACAGGGCAAGTGAGACAAGCAACAATGAGAATGGCTGTCAGTAAGCTTCCATGTAACTTTTGGCACAGAGACAATTTTTCTGACAGCTTAATTTCATCTTTTAAGTGAGAGTGCTGGATTGTTGCTGACTACCTACACTCAGAAAGGCTGGAAGTCACTCCAGTGTGAAGTATTTATTAGCACATCAAGCAGTGGGAGCAAAGTTACAGGTACATGTTAGCGCTGCGTTCAGCATTTGCTGACAAAAGGCACGCTACAAGACAAATTTCTGAATGATTTTGCTTTCTGCACTCTGCACAAGTGCCACATGGAGCAGGAAAGTCAGAGCTCTCCGTGCCAATGCCGTTGACACGGCCAGACAGCCTTAAATGTTATAGCAGTTTTTTTCTGTAGTGAAACAAATTTGAAAAGCATGTAAATGGAGAAGTCAGAAAGAAAATAAAGGAAGATGGGATAGCAAAGCTGGTTTCTTTTCTGGATTAGTCTGAAGAAATAAAACCTGGATAAATAAGAGACCTTCAGGAGTGATAGTACTTGCTGTGAAGAACAACCATAGTTATTTAGGGGTTTCCTATGCTGGGAGCCTGGCTGTGGCTGTGACTGGCTGGTAATGTTTAGGAAGAAGCAGAAGTACAAAATGGTGCTTTCTCCAGTGAGCCTGCTGCCTCCTGCCCCTTTCCAGGGTACTTGCCCCTTGTTAGCATGATCCCAACTTCACCAACAGCAAAGGTTAGTTACAAGAAGGGTACAGCAAGCAGCAGCAGAACTCTTCAAGTGTTAACAGTTCAAAAATTGTTTTTGATACAAAAGAGACTTTGTAGATCAATCATATGTGTAGATTTCAGCTTGAAAAAGATCTGCTAATCAGCAGAACCACTCCTGCTGTGAAGGGAAAATTAGGCTCCAGAATATTCCAGTTTATATTGTAAAAGTTTGCAGAGGCACATACTGTACACATGAATATTTGTGAAAATGAAATTAATCTTAAGCTCATGAAGTTTTATTTTAAACATAGAGATACCTGAATAAGCATCTGTAACAGCATGGATCCTTGAAAGTCAAAAAGCCACTGTTACTTTTTGTTGTAGATGAGAGCATCGTACATAAATTTCTTTCCTTTCTGCCTCATTTCCTCTTTTGGGAGCTTGTGGGTATCTGATTTTAAAGCAGAAAGCTTTCTGAAGAAACTAGATAAGTGTTTCATTCTAATTATTAACTTTAAGAAAACCTTGTTCAGATAGTTTAAGGATGTTATGTGTGGTAGGTGCCAGATACGGAATACATCAGATTGAAGGCTGCATGTATGTGTAACTCTAACTTATCTCTCTTTCAAACTCTGTATATTAAATTACAGTACCTTAATAGCTTCCTTTGCAAATGTAAACCCTTTTGGGGGCATCTAGGTGCTCAAAGATATTTAGGCATTTAAATACCTTCCAGGAGTGATAATTTTGCCTTTCAGAATGCCATTAAATAATACTCTTAAGATACCATCTTAAAATGTTGCTTTCATGTCTTTGTTATATTCTAATTTTTCTTTAAAATTAGATTTTTAGATAAAAAGTTGAAAGATAATAAAGTTTATCTATATGTTTAAAAGCTTACAGAGATATATCAGTGAGTCTGTACTGCCCGTTCTGAATACATTGTAAGTCTGAGGGAACCAGAAATAAACCAGTGAGTGTTTATTTTGTGTATATGTGTGTCTGGTATTCACCAGCAAAGTTGGAACAGGGGGACATTGCAAGCTGATTGTTTTGATTCATTCAGTATTTCTCTCGAGGTGTCTCAGGCTCCATCAGCTTTACTGAATGTGCTTCAGGATTCCATGATCAAGAGCTGTTTGGATTGGTTATGGTGTAAGCCTCATTAAACACCCATGAAATGCCCATAAATCCCCAGCAGGTTGCTGTGCTGGAATGTAAGGGAGCTTGAAAATCAAAGACCCGTTCCTCCAGGAGACGTGCAATCTGAGAGAAAGTGGCATGAAGCTGTAATTCACTGACATAACGCTTATGAACTTTATAAATATTATAGTGATGATGTAACAAAGGTTGTGTGGTGGATCATGAGGATGCAGTTTGCATCTGCCCATCTGGTTGGCAATGGGCTGTGTAAGTCTTGGCACTGGAAGCCATTTGACCCTGAGAATGCAATTTACCTTTTTCTGCTTATGGAGTTTAGAAGTGATAATCTGTTGTGTCAAAACCTCTGCCGTGCTTTGCAGCTTATGATCCCCTCAGTTTAAGCCAGCAGGGGTTTGCTGATGTGTGATGGTTACAGGTGCAGTAAGCCGTGAGAGCAGCTTTAGTGACTCACAGAGCTTGGGTGTTCTCAGGGATCGATGATATTAAATATATCCTAAATTGAACAACTAACTTAGATGTCAGCAGGTGAAGTGTTATTTCTATCTAAACCACTGATAAAATTGTAGTAGTGGTTTCCCTGATTGGACACCAACCAAAGTGGCTTCTTCAGTTTTCCTCTGTATGTGACTCAGTTTCCCTGTAACAACTGTGGTGTTTAGATATCAGATACAGAAGTCCAGTGGTTTCCCTGTGGTTTGAAGGGAATAAAACTCCAACAAAATGAGAAACTGTAGACAAAGTTACCCTATAAAGCAGGACTCAGAGTCTTCACCTCAGGTAAAACTAGATCTGTTGTGCCGAGGTTTTCAAGGTGTCTTTTTCTATTTTGTACCATCTTTGTGTTTGGTGAGATGCCCTGGTACTTATCCAAGTTCGCTATTTAAATTTTGGTTTATTATCTTTTCTTAACGTATTCTGCTAAATTTTCTATGTCTTCTTGGGCCTCTGAAAATTTCACCAGGGAAGTCCTGTCCACAGGACAGTCCAGACCCCACAGCAGAGGTACCGTTGCCCTGCAGTTTGGAGGAAAGGTTGTGTGCTCTGCATCCTTGGAACTGCTGCTTATGCACGGCTTCTGTAGTCTGAGAATTGTAACCCTCCAAATGTCAGGGCTCTCAGCTCAAAAAACCACAATCATTGCTGAACCTGAAAGATCCAGACATAGACTCACCCCTCTCCACCAATAGCTATACTAATTTTTCAGTCTTGGGTGGAAATAGCAACTTCTGTGTGCACAAACACAAAAATATTTGATTCCTCTGTATATTTCCCAGTGGCTCTAAAATGTAAAGATCAGCCTAGTCAGTATGTGCTGAACCAGACAGCAGTGCTCTTGGGTCACCATCTGGACCTGGCCCATTCACATGCACGTTTTGTCTGGGCTAGGAGTCAAGAAGTGCTGTGGAACATGCCAACCTTCCTAACAGTTTAGGAGCAAATTTGATTTAGTAGCTGTCATCTGAGGAAGCAGAGCTTTCTTTCCTCTGTGGGAGTTTTGAAAATGAAACCAAGAAGGTCTTCAACAACCAGTGCTTAGGGGTTACTTTTGGGCTGTGTTTTTACAGTGCCTTTGCAAAGTTACTTGCATCAGACCACCTCTTCCTTCCTCCCCTAAAAAGTCAGCTTTCCTAGGGCTTGCTTTCTGAAGGAGGAAAGAGTACAGTATGTAAGAGAGAGCTCACTTATGCTGATTCTAATGCGCTGTGGAGAGTAATGTGTTTGTGTATTATAAGGAAAATGAGCTGTGTTTAGGCAACTCATTATGTGTCAGTAAATATTATAGAGAGTCCTAGCCTGAATATACAGCAGACTGGACAGGTCAAAACACAACAAAAAGCGTTTCTGGAAGTTTGTTTTTTGTAGCATTTGCTAAAGTGTTCGTTGAGGTTGTAGCTTCTAGGTTAGATACTTAATACTCTTTAGTGATTCTGTACAGTGTTTGGATTCAGATTTGGATGAGAAGGGAAAACTTTTGCCTATAAATATAAACTGAACACGCATCACTTAAAGATTTTATTATCTGTTTTATTCAAACCATGTGGGAGTTTGCATTGTATGAAGTCCTGATTAATTTATAGTGTCTTCGCAATGCCAAGTGCATTGTGAAGATCCTGTTAGGAGGCAAAAAAATTCCCACTGCTAAGACATTAAAGAAATGAACACTGGATATTAAAAATGCTGTCTATTTTGTAGCAAGGGAACATTTTGGCTCATTTGTTTTTGCACAAAAACCTGTTGTTCCTTACGGAGATTTCGTAAGTGCCAAAGAAAATTCAGCTTTCTCTTTGTGAAAATGTTGGCTGTTGAGTTCTGCATAGGGTCCAGAGTGGGGCAATGAAGCTGGTGAAGGGTCTGGAGCACAAGTCCTATAAGGAGCGGCTGAGGGAGCTGGGAATGTTTAGCCTGGAGAAAAGGAGGTTCAGGGGTGACCTTATCACACTCTACAACCACCTGAAAGGTAGCGAGGGGTTGGCCTCTTCTTCCCAGCAACTAGTGATAGGATGAGAGGACAGTCTGCACTTGGAGAGGTTTAGGTTGGACATTAGGAAGAATTTCTTCACAGAAAAACACTGGATGTGGCACTGAGTGCCATGGTCTAGTTGACAAGGTGGTGTTCAGTCATAGGTTGGACTCCGTGATTTCAGAGGTCTTTTCCAACCTGATAGGTTCTGTGATTCTGTTAAAACTGCTGCTCACGTTGCTGAACAGCAGCCTCTTCCCGTTGTCTGAAGCAGGGCAGAATTAAGTCATCTTTGCCTAAATATTGGTAAAGAATAAAAATCAACTTCCCTCTCTTTCTCCCTGTCATCCAGAGTGATTCACGTAGGAACACACACTTCTGTGCTTGTCATTTCTGCTGTAGGTAAATGCAGCAATATTTCCCAGTCCTTTCCTGTCCACACATTTCTTCCAGTGTAACTCTGCTGTTACAATAATATCAAATTATAGCTCCCTGCATAGTTGTATGTTCATTTGGAAAGCAGCTTCAGCCACTTAGTATGCTGCTGCCTGAAATAGCTTTGTTTTATTCTCCCCAAAGAGCCCACAGGATGGGACTCACAAGCAAGCTCCAGCTTTCTTCATGAGCAGTTCAGCAGCAGAACCTGGGGTGGGAGTCCTAGCATCCACCAGCATTGGTGCTTGGGTTTGACGGAGCTTTTGAAGGAACTCTTCCAGTCATCTCCCTTTGCTGTGCCTTGGTTTGCCAAGCACACAGGCAAAGTTCCCTCCTGATGAAACTCACTCAGGAGCCCACCCAGTGTCCTCCAGCCTCTCATGGCCATTCAGGTCATGGCCCCAAAGTGCGACATAAAGTGTGGGGCAACCTCAGGTCCCAGCACCCACTGTTGTTTGCCGTAGATTGGAACCACACTGCTTATTAGTGCACCCACAGGTTTAAGCCAAAGTTTCAGACTTTGCTATGATGACATTGAGTGCACCTGTGTTCATGTTTTTCACAAGGTATAGCACAGAACTGTCTTAAATTTTTCCATTTTTTTTGCTAGGCTAAAGTGCCCATGCCCTTGACTTCTAATCCTTGAGCATGGGCCTTAGCAGCATCTGAGTGTTGCATTATTCATGTTTTCATGTGATGATTCTCTAGAGAGCACAAAGGTGATTCAAATCTGAAGTCAAAGAAAGCACTGAAAAAACCTGCTGAATTCTTTGGCAGAAAATGTACGTTCTTTACCTGTGATCAAAAAAGCTTGTTCTAAATGTTTGTTGAGTCACTCTTCTGTCAGTGAAATACATAAAGAATGACTTTTTTAAATAAAAAAAACCCCAGCAGCTCATGCAGGTTTCATTTGAAATGTCCCCTGGCTATTCCAGCCAGTAAAGTAATGGTAGCTGGGGTGGGGTTTTTTTGGGGAATGAGTAGTTCATCATACTCATGGCTTTTCTGAGAGTAGAAAGCAATTTTTCAAATCATCTTATAATTTTCAGTCAATTTGCCATCTACCTCTTTAAAGCTGCAATTGATCCTGTGTACTTGCCATGGTGAATAAGTAGCAATGGAGACACTTGAAACTGCAGCTCCTGTAGGTACCTCTGTTAAAAGGTTTTCAGACCCAAAATCATCCTTCAAACTCTGCATCGTAGACTTGATCAAGAGTTTCACTATGGCTTGCTTTCCCTTGGATTATTCTTTTTATCCTATTCATCGCATTGTATATCTAATGACAGATAATGCAGTTACTCCCAAATTGGTTATGGTTTTACAGAAAAGACCACATTTGATGTTTTTTATTGTAGAGTAGCAGATTGCTGTTAATTGCTTTTGCTGTAGATTCAGAAATGGAGAGACTATATGGACAGTTGTTCTGAAGCCACAAGTGAAATGTTTATCCTGTTTGAAAATGTGATGCAATTCCATTTTATCTGTAGAAAAACTCCTTTTACCAGGAAAGCACTGAGAGGTGCAATGGCCTTTGTGAGCCCTCACACACTTCATCAACACTAGCTGGAAAGCAGAGAGAGGAGAGAAAAACACAGCTTAGTTTAATTGGAACAGATCTATGAAGACTGACATAAAGCTTCAGCTGAAAGAGTGAGTCCAAAATGAGACTGTCACTTCTGGTCGTGTACAGTGCTGTGCCTGGGCTGAGAACCTGGGAGTGAGGACTAGCTGATTTTCAGGACAGTCACAGAGGCTCAGTGGTTCTGCTCTGGAAGCCTAGCTTGTGTCCTTACCTGGATCTGTGCCAGGCAAACCCACTGGTGTGGTACTCTGGGAGGGTACCCTGTGCCTTGCACTGCTACTGAGGCATCATCTGGAAGGCAGCTGAAGAAGTCCTGTGGCCCACCTCTGACCTAGGGTGGTACAGTGATGCTTTTGTGTCATTCCTCACAGGGTGAGGAGTGCCTAACTCGTTCTTAGACTGTCTCTCTCACTCTCTTGTTACAAAATGCTTCCTAGCATCTGTCCAGTATCTGCCCGGCCACAGCTGAAGCTGTTAATTCATCTCCTCTCCATCAAAAACAGTTTCCTCTTTGCGGTTTTCTTCCACATCTTGAAGTTTATGTTTAGCTTCCATCTTCTGTAGGCTGAGAATCTTTTATGTTCCTTTCCTTCTTCAGGGTTCATTTTTCCTAGATACTCATTTTAGAAGATGTAGTTATACACCAGGTAAGTCAGAGGTGACGTTATCTGCTCTGGCTTCATGTCCTACCTTGCAGGTCCTCTGTGAGTGCTTTGTGACAGAGTAGTAGAGCTACCCCTGCTCTACCACGAAGATTATTGAAAATTCAGGGGGTGTAATTGAACTGACAGAAATGTCTTGCTGCAAAGACAGCAGGGTGGTCATATTGTCGAGATGTTGAATGTTTGTTCCTTTGGAGAATCCCCTTCAGAGAAAGTTCCTCGAACAAGCCAGCCCTTGGGTAGATGGATTTGTGAAATGGTGTGATTCTGGGGGTGTCCTGTGCAAGGCCAGGAGTTGGTCTCGATGATCCTGATGGGTGCCTTCCAACTCAGCATATTCTATGAATCCATGATTCTGTGAGGATTTCTGGAGGGTGGTTGCCTGCAGCTGTCAGCCTCCACTCCCCCCTTGTCCCATGTGTTTAGTTTAAGAATTATCAGTGGACAGGATGTACCCAGGCCAGTCGGGCTTTACCAGTGACAACAAAACACTGTTTTATCTTCCCTGCTGCCTTTTTTCTTCTGCCTCTCTGGCTGGTGTCCGATAAGCCAAATGGAAATCTTCATGTGAAGACCTACTTTTCTGATCTTCTTTTGTCTTAGTCTTGAAGCTTGAAAATTTTTGTGTCTTGTTTGTCTTGCGCTGTCTTGAAGGAGCTTTGTAGGCTTTGTGTTTGCTTTCAATGCTTCTAATATTAAGAAACCCACTGCCAAAAGAGAGAAGCTGTTGCTGGCGACCCATCGAGTCAGCTGTGCAGCACGTGAATGAACTCTGAAAGTCTTTTAATCCTGCCTGACATCCAAGAGCTTGCTATTGGTACCACAAGGCTGCTAATTACAGGAAGAAAAAAATTGCTCTTTTGGCAAATACAGGCTCAGATGCTTTTAGTCTTCATCTGCTTTGAATTATGTCATGTAGTCCGTTCTTTCATGGCAGTCTGTGTCTAGCATAGGAGCTGGTATCTCAGTTTAGGAATTACAAGACTTTGGCTGTGCTCACATTTCTGCTGCCAGCCTGCTGCATGAACACAAACCAGCTACCCTTAGTGCTGCTTCTCTGCTCAATCTCCATATCTGTAATGCTAAGCTAATTATGCCAGCCTGCTCTTCAGCAATGCTCACTGCCCTTTGGAGGAGTAATAGTCAGATATTAATGGAGATGTTATTAACACCCCGCCCCACTTAAGTGCAACCTACTGCATTATGGAATGTAATGGCTAAACATTCCAAATGAAGAACTTGTTAGGAAATGTCTCTTCTGTATAATGCATCGATTATTTGAAATAATCAGAACTATAAATCAATTCTGCTTTTGAATAAATTTATAGCAGTAGTGGAAAGCTAAACTGAAAATAAAACAGATAAATATCCCTGGGATTTTTAACCTCCCTGATGGACTCTGCAAGTCTTTGGCTGTGGTACAAATCCATTATCTATATGACAAGCATTTGTTTGTTCTGTTCACTGAATAAGTTGCACCATTTGTAACATCCAGCATAATTGCCATTTAACCAAGTTCAGCTGCCTGCAACTGCAGTGCATTTATAGTTGGTTGGAAACCAAATTCGTAAGCATCTTCTGGGAGTTGCATCCAACTGCTTTTATTGGTTCCCATAACACAGCAGAAAAATCTTATTTCCTTTCAAGCATGAGGACAGATTAACAGTGAGATCAATGCTGTCACTTGATGCCATTTTAGGTCAGAGTGACAGCAGAGGATAGGGGTCAGTTGCACTGGTGATGGTTTTTCTCACAACACTGCAGTTGGATTGCTTGTAAACCTTCACCAAACAGCTGGCCAGGCGTTCTGTTCACAACTGCTCCTGGAGGTGTGCTAGCACTTTGCTGGTTCTCCATAAAAGTTAGATGGCACAATGTGTGAGACTACCATCTGGGATCTGTTTCAACAGAAGCAAAATTATTCTCTGTTTTCACACTCTTCATGTAGGTCACACATGTCAGTTTCAGCTTCCTCGTGGCTGTGGCATTTGCTCCAAGATGGAGGTTTTGATGATGTTTGAAGAGAGACCAGCAATCATCATCAATGAAAGCCTCTCCTTTCCATTTTCTCTACAACATTTTCTATCTGCATGCGATAGTAATTGAAACACTCAAAAGGTTTCCATGGCACAGTAATTTAACTGACATTTTCTCGGCAGCAGTAGATTATATTTGTAAATTTGGGCAAAGCCTGAGTTGTTCAGATAATTGTACTGTGTCCCTGGTCTTTGTTTGGGCTATGACATAGTTGCCTTTGAGTGGGAATTGTTTTCATCAACACTGTAAACTCAGAATAAACTTTTCTGCTAAAAGGAAGCCTACATTTTCCCTTTTTCTGTTTCGCTTATCTCCTTCTATTTATATTCCTTTCTTTCCTTTTATTTTGATAAATAAATATTTTTCCCACCTTCTGATATCCTTTAAATATTTATCTTCTATATAGGTTTTGTCAGTGCTTATCTGTTCAAATTTGGTTTCATTATGGATATAATAAGCTCTGCAATGTAAAATGCCAATGTCATACAGCTAGGTACTATCTTGACCCTTATATATTATCATAAGAAAGAAATATTTTGAAGTGTACATTTAGAAGTACTGGTTTGTATTTTTGTTTTTACATGGTGTTCCCTGCATTTGGGTCACCTTTACCACCTATTTCTGTCTCTTAAAAAATTTTCCTCATAAAGGGAAAAGAATGGGCCCCCAGCTTGTGCCCCCTCTCTTGTTTTGTTGAGGAGAACAGTCAGTGGTCAACAGCTCCAGTGAGCCCCTAGGATGAGGTTTCTGTGCAGAAATCTTAAGCAACAGATTTTGACCTTGGTACCAAGGAAGCTGGGACACTCTTCCTAGACCATCCCACTAAATGTACAGCCTTCATTTAGCTGCCTTTCCAACCTACTGAAATCTGGACACCCTCTCATCCAGAAACCCCTCAGCTGTCCCCAGGTGAGATGATGCCCTGCAGATTCCCAAGGGCAGCTTTCTAGGGCAGAGGAAAGCTACCATCCCCTGAGTCAGCAGACCTGGTGTGTGTGGAGCCCAGGGAAAGGCAAAACCTCAGTGGAGGTCCAGGAAGAGAGGGGGCCACAAATCGTGGGCAGCAATTGCTCCAGGTGTCATTTTGAGGGAAGGCCCGAGCTTTGTGGCATATGGGAGACAGGGCCAGAACTAATCTTCTCTGTAACTTGAGGAAGCAGGTAATAGCTGTCTGCCAGTCCTTCCAGGGCATCCCCCCTCCTCCCACCTCTTTCTGCTTGGGACTGCAGAGGGGGCTGCGAGGGAGTAGGGATGTTCAGCTCCAATGTGAGCAGAGGGGGTGCTCGGTGCCTTCTCTTGGTAGAGGAGGGAAGTGGCAGCAGTGAAGCTGTTCAGCCCTGCAGCTGGTGCAGGGAGTGGGAGGAATTTTATGTGTGCCTAAGTGTGAGACTGATGGAGCAAAAACAAGGTGCTCAAGATGTAAGACTTGACTATGCTGGATGAGATTTGCCCATGTCATAGGACTTCTTACATGCATCTTCATTAGAAGTAAGCAGGAACCCTGCCATGCTGTTATCACAGACGTGTTTAATTTGCTATAGAGTTTACCACGTGAGAGGTTTTGGGAGAGCTTTTTCACAAGCAGCACATAGCAAGCAACTTCAAAAGCAAAGTTTTGAGGAAGCCTGACAGTTTGCACTGTGTGTGTGAGGAGTATGATTTGCTAGCAGGCATTGGAAGGACTGTCACAGGGCTGGTGGTCACGGGGCTGGGTGGCCCCAGAGGGGCTGCATTACCTCTGTGCATTACCCACAACTTTCACCCACAGGGCAATAGTCTTAGAGATCAAAGGTTCTTGATAAGGCTGTCTGAGACCACAGAATTAAAAGCACTGTGTGGAAACTAAACTGCTCATGGTAATTCTTCACAGGGTTTTCGAGTTCTCTCCCAATATGAATTTTTGGTTTCTGATATTTTTTTCACTTTGCTGGAATGTTCTGATATAATGCTATGGGCATTAATCCTGCTACAAATGCTTTGTTTCAGACAGCCTTCCAAACACTTGTGCGTAATAATAAAATCTAGATTTTTTTTTTTTTTTTTAAGATGTCCTTCATTGAGGTGGAGTCACTGCAGCAAAGTAGCACATAGTGAAAAATGCCGTCTCATTCCCCTGCAGTCAGGGCAGGCTGGTTTCTTACTAAATAGCTATTTAACTTTTTCTGTTCAGTTTTGTTTTAAAATGTGTCAGCAAGAAGGTTCCAATCCCAACCCATTACTCTGCTCTGTAGGGGTTCATGCGGTTACAGTTTGCCAAAGATAGCCTACATTTCCTCTTTGTCTGTTTCACTTACCTCCTCTATTTATATTAATTTCTTTCCTTTTATTTTGATAAATAAGTCTTCTTTTTCCTTCATGTTTATATCCTTTAAATATTTATCTGCTCTCCTCCTGTTTCCCTGTAGTCATTGCTCAGTACCGTTTATGTTTAGCTTTTGGCAGTTACTCAGTAACATAGGGAAAAAAACCCAAGATTTCCTTTTTCGTTAGGTATTCTTTTAGATCTCAAGCAGCTACATATATTTTCAGAACTGTATATAGGGGCTGAGATGTAGATGGTGAGATCCTATTAATGTCAACAGCAGTTTTACTATTGACTGTTTTAGGGCCATGATTTCACCCAGAAATTCTCTGAACTTAGTCATATCTTCCACAACACTCCCTATACAGTAGTGGAGTCCAGGCTGAAAACCAATTCACAGTTGTTTGAGGACTGTGTTTCTCTTCTGAAAGGAGAAGACAATAAATCAGCCTTTTTTCGTTGTTGTTGTCTGTGTGACCAAGGCTTGCTGATGTCAAAGCTTTAGTGAACATCTTGATAATGACAAAAGACTGGGCGTTTTCTTATGCTCTAATTTAGGAAATGACCTTGCCTTGACTTCACACCCTGATTGCTGATGGGACTGGAGGCTTCTTCAGTGACAGACAGCCATCTCACAGATGCTTTTCACTTTTATGAGGCAGACACATCAGCAAAGCTATATTAAGTATGTCTGCATCACATGTCAGGTCCTGGGAAAAGCAGAGGTTTGCTTTGTCTGAATGTTGGCAATAAATGCCACAGTTTTACTGAACTGTTTAAATTCTAAATTCCTGTCTGTTTTGTGTGCAGGTAGCATGGAGGGCTGGGTTATGGCTAACCTAATAAACCTCGTCCTATGTGGTTTGCAAGTAGAAACTGTCTCAGAGCTTTATATCTCTGAAATGAAGTGTGTCCTCAGTGTTGGATGATAAGCCACTACCCCAGCTTCCTCAGTGATGCCTTAAATATACTAGTTATTTGTTTCAGAAACCGAAATGTTTGCAATTTAGTATCTGAAACGCTCATCAGAAAAATGTTGTTAGAACAAGTCAGTTTGGACTGGCTCTGTGTTTACCACATCCAAGCAGTCTAATGGAAGGAGTGTTTAGAGTGAGAAGTCGGCATAGTGCAGTTGTGGTCAGGACAGCTTAGGGAGAATGTTAACATTTGCCTCCTGTCCTTCGACCAAATCCGTCCAAACCCTCCCATCTGAGAAATGCACCTCTCACTGTCCAGCCACTGCCTTATGTTACCCATATCAGAACTAAGCTGATAAACTCCTATTAGGACAATCCCAAAAAATTACCTCATAACTTTGTATGTTTACCCTAAACCTGGATGACATAGGGGTTCTGTTTTAAAACTTCCTGGTGGGGTTTTTTATTATTCCATCTTCTGAATCTACGTCACAACTGATAAAGAAAAGATTGAGTTTCTGATAGAGTGTCTATCCACAGGAACAAGACTGCTGAGGGAAATTTTGCTTAACAAAATATCAGTATTAAGGATTTCAGCAGAATTCTTTGGTTTGATTGTCTACATTTTAAAAAATATTTTATAGTTCTACATTATAATTAGTTAAGAAAGAGGAGATAAAATAAAATAAAGCCCTTAACAAAGAGTACTTTCATGCAGCCAAAACAATTTTTCTCAATTTAATTTTGGCAAAACTTGCAGAATTTAGGTTTTTTGTTCCAGTTTAGAGAAACAAAAACCCACAGCAAAAACATCTTTGAAAACATTCAGAATTACAAGTTTCAAACAGGTTTACAGAAAACATTTACTAGGATTACTTCAGCCTATGACTAAAACTGCCCTGGTGGCAAATGACAGCATCCCAGAACATACATTCTACACAGAAAGGAAATACCACGTTTCCTCTCCTTCCAGGAATTCTCACTCAATATTTTATGAAAGATTATTGGTCTCATCCTTAAACATCTGAACTGGACAAGGCAGAAGGTTTCGTACCCTGCCATTAAACAAAATAGTAGGGGTTCATGTAACAAAAGAGAAGGGACTTGGGTGGGCTTTAAATCACTCTCACACAGCGGCACTTTGCCCTGAGTTGGTGTGCCAAGAACTCCCTGGGGAGATCCTGCTCCACCCTCACCCGCTTTCACCTCTGCCAGGCTTTGTAAGTGAATTAGTAGTTGCTCAAAGATTGTGAAGGAGAGGAAATGCCCCTTTCAGTACAACAGGGTTTTTAGACCTGGAGAGACTGAATAAAGGGAACAATTTCTTTTTCCTGTAGAAGGCTGGCATAAGAGGGAATATCTTTGCATTTTCACCCCTGAGCCAGTGTTCACTCTGCATACTTTTCAGTCATAAAAGCTGTAATTTTGCTTTTGATGATATGCTGCGGAAAGTATTTGTGATGAATACCAAAGCACAGACAGCTTTCACACTTTCAGAGTAAAGTGATGCATAAACTCCAGCCCTCCCTGGAAAAGCCCCAAAACAGGTGTGTTTTCAGAGCAAAGAGCAGCAGTGGTTGATTAAACCATGCTGGGCTTCAAGCATAAAAGGCAAGCAGTGAAACTCCTGAGAGACCCAGCAGTTCCTGGATGTCTGGATCATCTCCATCTCAAGCAGGACAAGAAAAAAATAACTTCTTCATTGCTTCTGTTTGCTTAGCAACATCTCAATAGCAAAACACAAGGCAGACACTCATTTGATACTGGAATGCCCCCTGGATAGGAAATATGAATCTTGGTGCTGCCTCTTCTTTGCATGCGAGTTAGCCAGCACTGCAGCAGGGCAGGAGCTGCAAGGGAAAAAGAGTCTCCCAGAAGATATGAGAGAAGTTTGATGGAAAAAACTCATCCCTCTTTAGACTGTGTTTAAGAGTAGGACTGAGGACTATATATCCTGGTCATCTTTCCTTTATTGGTTTCTTGTAGGCTGGAACTAAATTTGAAATATCTGTTTTGTGTGGGGAGAAAAGGCCAACTGTCCCATGAATGTTTTAAACAACTTTTCTTTATTGCAAAACTATATGAAACCAGTTTCTTCCTTCGGGTCATCATAATTTCCAGAGCTACTGATGAATAGTGTTTACTGGGACCTCTGAATTCTAAGGCCAGCCCTCTTATTCATTTGTCATTTTGAAATTATGCCTATTCCTAGAGCACAGGTAATTACTGCCCCTCAGTAAGAGTTAGTACTGAAATTGTTGTTATTGCCTGCAATAGTAGTAATAATAATAAAAAATAGTAATAACTCTGTTCAACTGAAGCAAATGAAATATAGGAGCATGTTACAGTCAAATTCAAGAAACAAATACTTTATTGATGATTTCACAGGATATCACATCCACTAAGGTAAATAAATTTAAATCAAACATATGCTTTACATAAAAAGAAAAAAGTTCCAGGTGCAACTCTGCAGAAGTGTTGAAGACTTCCAGTTTTGCACAAGTTGTGAACAGATGTATTTCCAGCTGTAGGTTTTGGCGTTTTAGGGGAAGTACCCTTCTAGCAGATGGCAGCTTTCTTTTCTCTTCATCAAGCTGTTTATTGAGTCTGGTTTCAATGAATTCAGTTAGAGCTGGTTTATGCTATTGTGAGGGGTGTAATTCTGACTTTGCTGGTGATGTACATCACCACAGGAGTTGGCTTACGGGATGCCATTTCACATCCGCAGCTCACAGACCTCGGTGGGGAATGGTTTCACCTGGGAGCTACGCATAAGCACATCTGTGGATGTTCAGTTGGTCCAGTTCTGCTTAAAAATACACTAAAATTGAAATTTCACCTCTGCATAAGGACATGAGATTTATGTGATCATCTGGCTGGTCTGTCAGTCAGTACTTCTCTAATGATGGGGTTGAGCCCAGCAGCTAATTTCAGCCAAAAATCTAAAACACACTTAATCTCCTGCAGCGTCTGTGGATTTTTTTTGGTCAAGAAGAGAGATCCAAGTTGGTGTCCCAGTGAGGAAACAGCAGGAGGTTGCAGCTGCCAGAGGCTCCATAGGGTAGGAAGGAGGTGACTGTGCAGCACCCTCAGCTCACCAGGCTTTTCCTTGCTGGGCAAGGGTATGAGGAAAACATGGGAAGAGCTCCGGTTACTGCTCTGAGGATTTATTTTCAGCTGAGTTCTTATGTCCTAGAACCCATGTTTTCTCCTGACAAGTCTCATGTGATTTTTTTTTTTTAAATAGGATCAGACTTCATCAATCTGTTCTTTAATTCTCTTTGTTGGAAAATTGAGCAGAGGTAGTTCAGAGGGATATTGCAAGATTTAATTAACTTTTACAAACAGAGAGAATAATGAATAGGTGATAAAGACTGTAAATGGAAGTTCAATACTAAAGTGTAGTATTGATTTAGAGACATCTGTCATTTCAAATCTCAACATCGGAGCATCAAGGCTACTTTAAAATACAAACAAGCAAAGGAAACTCTTTGATTTCTTTAAAGCCGGATGTGTTGTTTCATGTAAAAAGGGGGGAAAAAAGAGGGGGAGGGGGCAGAGATAAAATGACCTCCTCCAGAGCCTGGACGCCTAAAACCCAGTCCACATTCTTATTGATTTTTCAAAGTGCCTTTCTACAAAGAAGTGTCTCCTGCTCTGTAGGTCTGGGTTTTTACCTTTGCTGCAGCAGCGTAGGGCTGAGTGGTAAAACTCTGGTATAATGGCTCTTTCCCCATCTCTAAAAGGTTCCATATTTCCAGCCACAGAGGATCTTTCTTCCAGAAAAATAGCCTTCACAAAATTATATGCATTTCAGAAGAAAAGCACATGAAGACCCCATGTGACATTATTGGTATACTTCTTCGTTCAGTGTGTCAACAGGACACTTTTCTGTTTTTTCTTTGTGGTGTAATAATGCTCTGCTGATGAAGGTGCAACATGAAAGGCTGCTCTTTAGAGGATTTGAGTTTAGTACTGCGTGGAACAAAAACACAGTAATGCAAATAGCATTTCCAAGCAGAACCATTGAAGCGAGACTATGATCACTTTTAGAAAGCCTGTATTTCTCCATATCTCAGGTAATTAGACACCCCACAAGTACTTTGCCTGTGGGGTCCTGGGCTGGCCCAGGCCGTATGAGGACAGCAGTGCCCAGACAGGGACAACCTGAGGTGCTGCTGAGCCTCCAGCTCCACGAGCCTGATTTCTGCTCCCAAAAGACAGGTTTTCAAAAAAGGAAGTGTAGCCCCATAATGCAGCAGCTACAGGTTCAGAGTGGTTACAGGGCCATGACTGGAGAATGAGATGTCTTCTGTGGTGATAATCACCTTCTCTTTAATTTTGGTGTGCCTCCTGTGTGCATGTGGGGAGAAGGGTGACTTGGCACCCTGTCAGGTCCACGCCCTGAAACCACCACAGCAGCAAACAGAGCACGGGGCTTTGGCAAAGCACTGGGCTGCACAGCTGGGCCTTTCCCTGTTGAGAGGTTAAAATGATGGGTGGAGAAGGGTGTGCTGCTGTTCTGACAGCCTCTGCTCACACCTGTGCCGTGCAAATGCAGGTAGGCACTTTCTTAGGCTACTTAACCAAGCTTAATGGGAAATATCCCATGTAGAGTGTCCAGCAATGCTTACCTATCCAACAGGAATTCCCACCTGGGGTCATCACTGATGGACAGCACACGAAATGGTCTGTCTTCACATAGGTTAAGCATTTTGTGAGTGTATGGTGTGTGATTTTTACTTGTGGGATGAGATTACAGCTCTGCAATTCCCTTTGTTTTGAATTTATCTACAAAGTCGCTTAGGTTGAATGAGCTAGTAAAGCTTACCTCAGTATTGGCCTAAGTAAAGCATCAAAATAGCAAGAAATCCAAGCATGTCGCCAGTGCTATTTAAGGTTTTCAGATCAGCTGGTTTGGACCTATTTCTGTGCATCAATTTTTGAAGTACAGCAATAGACGGAGGTTTTGTTCCTTACTTGGGTGCTGAGAGTACTCAGCTTCTGAGCAGCTCCACAACACATGCCTGCAATGACAGAATCTGACTGAGATCTCAGGCTTTGCTACGTAAAATAGTTTCATAATATCTCTTGTAGATGCTTTTGTCTGAAAAATGTATTGGCATTGTGAAAAGACAGAAGAAAATGTCAATACTTTTAATAAAATAGTGATTGAAAAATGGATCTTTAGGATCAAGATTTGATTACATGGGGAGTTGAATCCACCTCAGTGTCTGAATATTGTGCTGAATGGCTTTGGTATGAAATCTTCAGCATTAATTTTGTTTAGTTTGAACTCATCTCACCTCTGAAATTATGATTTCCCTTACTCTCTATTCATCTCAACCACAAAAAATATTTTTCTCACTGCTGTCACACAATAAACTTATCTCTACACATAAGAATAGGTTACTATTTTTATTTGGAATTTTTCTTTATTACTGATTGCTTGGGTGGCTTATTGGAAGTTTTGACTATTTTACATACAGATCACTTCCAGAAAGTGCTATTCAGTGATACGTCATAAACGCTGCTAGCATCAGCAAAATACAATAAATTAATTTGCGTGAGATTAATCTGACTTGCTCTGGGACTGGGACATTCTGTTTCATCTTAAATGAAGTAAAGTTATTAGTTTTGTGTAGTTTTCATTTTCACATTAACATTCTCTTCTGTGAAGTGTAATTGCCTTCTTGTTGCTTGTAATACTGTAGTCATTTTAGTTAGGGCAGCTCTCCATAGAGAAGGACTCAGGGCCTTCCTGGAGAATTTACTACACAGACCAGACAGTCAGAAACAGAGGACACTTGAGTGGTCTGATTTGCTTAAGGTCATACAAGCCATCAGCAGAGTGAGAATCGAATCCAGTTTGCCAAACCTTGTTCCAGTACTGTATCCAGTGACCATGCTGCCTCTTAATATGTCACTGTTCTTATTCTTTCTTTATAGTTCGGGATCGGGTACGATCTAAAATGGAGAGAGATATTTTGGCAGAAGTGAACCATCCTTTCATAGTCAAGCTTCATTATGGTAACTATAATAAGATATAATTCATGTTTGTTCTTAAATTGGCTGGGGAATTGTGACTAGATGTGTTACACTTTCATACAGATACCCTGTGCCTACTTATGACTCTGTTTCTAACAAAGTCGTAGAGGCTACCTGTGTGAAATTCTTCATTTATGCTAAAGGAGAAATTCAGTATTTGTAAGTTTTAGCCATTCCTCCATCGAAATAAATTTGTCATAAACTCTGATGTGGTAGGTAGTGCTGGCGGGGTAGCTGGTAAGTTTACATATGCCAACCCTTTACCCACGGTCAGGTATCATTTAGAAAGACAGAGGATTTAAATAAAAGCTGTTTTTAATAATCAGTGCCAGTCTAAATTTGCATATGTGTGTACACGAATGTGGTGTCTTGCTGGAGCTGCCTCCTGCCACGCCAGGCCCATTATTGCTGTAACAGCTGTTCTGAGGACATTTGGGTATGTGGGCTCTCCTCTCACACAAGCATGGGAACTTCTCTCTATGCCTCGCTCTCGGTGACTCCTGATACCTTGTGGAGTGGGAAACACTGTTAATTCGTAGGTGCTTAGCATGGAAATGAATGTATTAGTAATGTACTGTTGTCTCTCAACTGACATTACTTTTCCCCATAATCTAAGCTCAATTGCTAAGTCCTAGACAGAAATATTTTTTTTTTGGTTCTCAAAGTTCTGAAATGACAGTGAAGCAATGGCATGAATGATACACTGCTAGTCAACAGGAGTTGCTTGTTGGGGACTTTACCTTGATTCAAACTTCAACATCTCCTTCCTTTTCTAATGTAGCATTTCAAACAGAGGGAAAGCTGTATCTAATACTAGATTTCCTACGGGGAGGGGACCTTTTCACCAGACTCTCCAAAGAGGTAAGCTGATAGATCTTCAACTCAGAAATTAAAGACTGTCTTGGATTTTCAGAACTCAGATTGAGTTGGTGGGAATGAAAAATGGCCTTGGGAATAGTCCTATATATATATATGTAATAGAGCTATCTCCTTTTGCATGGTTAGGTGGGTTCTTAATAATTGTATTTGAATTATGCTATAGGTGATGCAGCCGATACCATGTAGGCATCACTGCCAGAGAAAACTGCACCACTGCTAAGCCATTCCCGTAGCAAAATAGCCCCAGACTCATTGCTTTCAAAATAAGTCTTGGATGTGATGAGAAACAGTCTGAGAAATCAATCTCCAATACATTTTGCCCTCAGGATGAGCACAGAACCACTGGAAAAGCACACGCACTGCCAGCAAAGGGAAGAGATGGCTGTGGGTCAGGGCCAGCCCCTGCAGCTGCTGGGAGCAGGTCAAGGGCCACGCGCCAGCCTGGGCATGGGAGATTGACTATCACAGCCCTCACCTGCCCTCCTTCTGCCTGCCAGGAGCAGCTGCTGCTTCCATACCCTCCCCAGGCTCTCATCCCTCCCCTGTCCTCTGCATGCCGTGTCCCTAGAGAGGGACTGCTGCAGGCAGGGAACATCCCAAACCCGAGTCTCACTGGTGCCCATACAGAGCAGCCGCAGTAGGTTTTCCAGGTTCATTTGGGTCTCTTCTGTATCTCCAAACCTCTGTGAGCCAGCAGTCCCAGAGATGTCCCTGCAGAAGTGCAGGAGGCTCCAGTGAGGCAGAATGGCTGCCCTGGTCAGTGCCCTGGTCTTCTCTGTCACCAACACGACGTCCCCATCCCTTGGTACTTCCCAGGTTGTGGGGATGGAGGTGTGGGCAACCACTTATCACACAGTCTTTAAAGATAGGGACCTTTCAAATGCCATCTTGAGGGGAAGCTCTATTGCTCTTCTTGGGTTTGAGAAGCTACTGATGGACTAAAAAAGCTGTGAAAACAGTATTTTCAGTCAAAAGTTCCCTACCTTTTTTTCCCCCTCCCCATTCAGTTCCTGATTCAGTGACATGCTGCAGGCTGCTGTGTGCAGTGCAGCTTGGGACCCCAAGTATTTGCTTTTAAGGTTTGCTTGCTAATGCAAGAAGACATTGGTAACAAGTTAATTACACTGCTGAGTAATGATCCCTGTATAAATATTCAGGCCCTGGTAGCAGTTATTTTTAATATGAGGGAAAAGATTTAAAAAATTTAAATTTAAAATATCCTTCTGCTATTGTCATGAGACCAAGCTTCATTAGCGAGGCAGCGCTGCCGTCTCAACAAGGGCCTCTCCAGTTTCATGAAGGAAAGAAAATGTGGCTCTTGCCTAAGAGGGCAGGTCCCTGTTCTGCACAGCCAGGGTACTCAAAAGTGGAGGATAACAGCTCAGAATTTGTACTTCTTTAAAGCTTCATGTTTCCCCAAAGCTTTTCCAGGGCAATTCACTGACTTCTCTGCTGTATACCATCAGGAACAAGTCCTCTTCAGCTGACAGTAAAAACATCTCTTTTTTCAGTGTTTGCAGCTCACCTTGTCTGCCTATGCTTTGCAGCTGTTCAGGGGCCAGGTATTGCAAGGCAAGAATTTCTGGGAAAACTTGACCTGTTTGCAATTTGTTGTTATAGATTTGGTTGAAAGGTATTGATTTCAGTGGACCTTCAGTCAGATCCCATATACATACATTGCATGCATACATGCAAAGCTTGCCTATTTCTTGCTCTGTGTTTTTGAGACATCTGACATTAACTAGGTGTATATGTGTAGATTAGATTTTTTCTTGATTCTATTGATTTAATTTCTTGCCTACATTATTTAATTATTTATTTATTTTAAACCTTATAAATAATTTAAATTTATTTTGAAAATTAATGCAATTTTTACATTCAAGGCAATTAAATTTTTAGAGTTTTTGCTTGTGTATTTATTTATTATTTTTCTTGTGTTTTTATTTCCAGCCTTTGCAGTAAAATTCTTAATTAAATTACGTGACATCTGTTCTCTGAATCATCTCTTTTTTTTCTCTCAGCTGTCTGGAACTTCTCAAAGCACTCAGATACTTTGGCTACCCCTTTCTGAGAGCAGAGACCTAATTTTAAAATTAAGCTCTGTAACTTCTACTGTAGAATTTGCATTTACATATGACAAGTAAATTTGTATTGGGCTGACTCATTTTACTTCTGTCATGCATAATATTCACACTTGTGTATCCGATATATCAGCTTCTTTTTCTGCATTATTATCTCTGTGCATATTGAAATTTAATTAAAGAGAACATCTGAGACGTAATGGAAGTAGAACCAGAGGGGTTTCCTGCCATCTGAGTTTTTCAGAGCTTATTGGATTTTTGATTACAGAAGTTTCTTCACCTAAAACACAGCTTTCCGTGTTAGCAGTATCCATATCAGCTGCAGAAAAAACTGTCTTCATCTGGCACCTCACCAGGCCCTGGATGTTAAACAAGACATCACTGCTTAGGGCACCTACACTGAGATTACTTGAACCTCCAAGGCAGGAGGTTTTAAATTCATCTGAGTCTCTTCATTCCATGTATTGTGCTCAAATTTGGAAGTATTTCACTTCCCAAAAAAGGTTTCCATTTCATGGGAATTTGGTAACCAAATGCCAAGATTTTCACAAGTTAAGGGCTATTGAAAGCAATATGGGCTGCACTGAATGTGTTTAATTTTGCTGTTCATTTCCAAAGGCTAAGGAGTTATAATTTATTCCTATTATTGTGACATAATGTCATCTAAACAGATCAAACAGACGAATGAGAGCAGCATATTTTAAGGAACAGAGGTACTCAACAGATCAGGATTTGTTTTATAAGGAGAATCTGGTAAGAATTGTTAATGTCAGTTCAGACAAATTATGGAAAATTGAACCTGATATGATGGTTCTTCCAGAATTCCCAGGTTAGACAATTCCTTCCCCGTGTCTGTTTAAGGCAAGCCAGCCCTCTGCTGTCCAATAAATAGATGTGGTCTTCTCTTCCTTCTCCCTAGGTGATGTTTACAGAAGAGGATGTCAAGTTCTACTTAGCTGAGCTGGCCTTGGCATTAGACCACCTCCATGGTCTTGGAATTATTTACAGGGATCTAAAACCAGAAAAGTAAGTTAACAAGGAAAAGTGAACTGAAACATAAATATATGAACTTTTAGGTTGCTTCTGCTCCTTGTCACGCTACTAAATGAGAAGGTGCCAGGGGCTCTGCCTTCCTTCTTGTTTGTGAGACTCTACATAAGACCTTCACTAAGAGCAGTAAGGTTTTCCTATCACACCATTTTAGTGTGAAGCCAAATATTTTGACTGTGCTCTGGTATGATGGGACCTCTGTGTGCCTGGCCTTCAGTTTTGTGAATGATTTCAGTAAAGAATTCAGTGCCTTGAACTTCACTGGCACTGTTCTCTGTTTGCAGCATTTAATCTGGCCTTCCCCTTGATGCAGTGTGAACCACTCAAAGCAACTCCACTTCCAGCTCATATGGAATATGTCATGGCACCGTTCAGTTTTACTGTAGCCATTACTTAAAGCAAATGAGCATGTCTGAAAACTTGTGTGCCTGTTAACTCATGAGAGACATGATAAGCAGGATTTTTAAAACACTTGTATTAACGGTGCAAAATATTTTCCAAAATATTTGTTCTCACTTATATTTGCAGCTATTTTTCACTTGTAATGTGGTCCTAATTTTCCTTTCTCTTTTTTATTTGCAATACATCAGTAGAGCAAATGACACCCTCAGTGCTATCACTGGGAGTGACATGATACTGTTTTTATTCTGTGCCCTTTGCCTGGTACTTTGCTGGCATTTGCTGTGACGACTCGAATAAATCAGGCTGCAAAATTTCAAAGTTCCTTTTTAATGTAATGGTCACCAGCATTTATAAGAGATAACCACTGAGGGCAGTCTGTTTGTCAATTGCTTACACTTTCAAAGTCCGACAGCACAGCAGCATTTTCCTTCTATGACATCAAACTGAAAAATAGGCAGCTCTTTCTTTAAAATGCTTTTCTTTATTGCTTTCACTCTCACGGACAAAACATGAGACCAAAAGTGATGGAATGTGGACTTTGTAGGTGAGAAGTTGAGGTGGAGGAGACTGTTTATCAGCATTACAGTTCTATGTGGTTTAAATTTTAAATTCAATTTTATGTTTTGGTGAGAAAAATAATAGTAGTAGTAGTCCTGTGAGAATTCAACAGATGTACATAACAAGAGCTCTCAGTCTTTTGGGCTAGAGGGTTTTTTGCAGTTGATCAAATTTTCCAATCTTGCCCATTTATGCAACCAAAACTGGAAACCAGAGTCTTTGACAAATATGGGAAGTCATCCTGCAAACTGAACAGCTGGAGGGAGAAAAGTACCATTTTGTTCCTGGTACGAAATGCAGGTAGGCAGTGGTCACACCCCAGCTGCCACAGCCACAGCAGCTCTTGCATTGTCTGCCAGCAGCTCCTTGATTTCAGGTTCCTTCTGAATTGCTGCTTTATCCATTCAGCATCGACAAACATGTACACAAGAGAATAACTCCAATTACAGGTTTTCAGTTTTAAACTTGGATTTTAGTGAGCATTAGTATGAATCATGCACACTGCTTTTCTCTCTGATGTTAAATGAGGCTGATTTTTGAGACAACACATGATATATGAATCTGCTATTAGAAGGTATCCAGACATGAGCTTGTATATTCAGATGTAAGTCACAATGCTGTTACATTTATAGGCACACACTGTAATTTTTTGCTTTAGAAGAAGTTAGAAACCAAGGAGAAAATTAAGTGTATGTCAAAACTGTACATTGTATTTGAGATACTGAGAACTGGATTTTTCAGAGTTCTCAGCAGGAAGTGTCACTTAGCATCTCAAAAAGCATCTCTCAATGCCTCCAGTTGCAAGTGAGAGCACTTTTTATTTCTGCAGACCAAGCTGCAGTGCTTCAAATCAGGGATCAGTGAATCGAGAAATTAGAGCTCATCTAAGGAAGGAAGGTGTCACTGATTTGTCATTGTCACATAGAAGCATGTTGAAAAAGTACAGATGGAATCCAGTTTTCTCTGTATTTTTGTCTGAGCTGAGACCAGCCATCCCTTTCACTGTACTGCTCTGCTAAAATCCCTCCTTAAGTGTTACCAGTCTTCCAAGTGAGACAAGATTTCTGTGGAAGAAAATAAAAAGTATCATCACGTAACTGAAGACCTTTATAGGGTGAGATCACTGTGTAAAGTTAAGGTGGCAGCCCTCACTCTTGCATTCTCTAACTTTTGCATATATGGTTTGTGGTCTTTGAAGTACAGTTAAACGGATTAACTGTAATACAGTTTCGTTCGGGTGCAATTGACATAGTGTAAAATTAGTTTACATGAATATAAGTGTTGTATAGGAAAGGAAATGACCCAGGAGTTCACACCTGGAGATAAAGCAAGGCCTGTGATGGAAAATCATATCCTCTAAAAATAGCTCTATGAGTGCAAAACCTATGTGTAGTCACGCCTAGGACAGCAGAGCATGACAGCCTATGATTGCGCTGGAACTTTAGGTTTACGTTAAAGAAATAGATACAGCTGAATAAAAATATTATTCTCAAGGGGGGAAAAAAATGCTAAATTTTTGAGTTACATCTGGGAAAGAAGAACTTTCTAAATAAGACAATAAAAGAAAATTAGGACCATCCCAGGATGTTATCATCCTCCCCTTGGCCCCCGGCTGGATCAAATTTATCAAGACCATTACAGGTGTGT
This sequence comes from Dicrurus megarhynchus, assembly GCA_013399195.1. NCBI lineage: Eukaryota > Metazoa > Chordata > Aves > Passeriformes > Dicruridae > Dicrurus > Dicrurus megarhynchus. The sequence goes on from VXAD01008914.1 coordinate 1,009,159, forward strand.
TGCTAACCTAGGTTTAAGACAGCTGGTGGAGACCCCATGGTCTACATAGGAGGCCTCTTGGCAGTGCTCTACCAGTTGTTCATCTAAAATGTTGCTCCTAATAGCTAGTTTGAAATTTCTTTACTGCCACTGCTCCTTGGCATGCCCTCCTAGATGCCCCAACTTGCTTATTCTGCTCTCAGCAGCAGCCTCAGGGAATATTGAGAACATCCTTGTCCTTAGACCCTCTTCTGTACCCTAAACAATCCAGCTACTGAACTCTACTTCACTAGTCAGTCTTTATAGGTGTTCAGTCATTCTCATTCCTCCCCTTTGGTTTCCCTTGATTCCTCTCGCCTTTGAAGTGCAACGTGCAGAATCACACACACACATCTTCAGGAGAGGCATTGCCAGCATGATTACAGCACAAGGTCTGCTCTGTCAGATTTGCAGAACTGGAGATAAATTCATTAGTTTATAATTTCTCAACTCTTTCTCTCTCTCCCTTCTTTATTAAAGATAGACGCTGCATTTGACCTTTCATTGTTCAATGCTTTTGCTGTTCTTCAGAAGTTCCCAAAAGTAATTTGCTGATAGGTTTGAGTTTGCATGTCAGCTCTGTAAGTATGCTAAAATAAAGCTCATTAGAATTGTTTATGTAAAAAAAAAAGTAGTTAGAAAAGAGTACTGTTCAAACCACTTGGAAGAACCCTCAGTACATTAAAATTTAAGGTTCAGCTTTCTTTTTTTTTTTTAAGATTCCCTGAGCAAAAATCCATGTTAACAACTCAAAGCTATGAGTTAATTTCAAGTGCAACTGGGAGTTGTTCTCAACTCAGCTGTACTTATTTCAAAAAGACAAGCAATTGAGCTTTCTGGTTAAAATCTTGTTTAGAACAAGCAGATACTTCTCTTGAATTGTTGCAGACAAATTCCTCTCTTTGAGTTGTCTTGGAGATTTCAGTGGCATCCCTTATGGGACAAGTATTGTTCAGTCACACCGAGAGCCACTGAGTTCCTTACATGGTGAGGCACGATTTTACTTAAGAACTGCACAATCAAGCTATTAAATATGGTAAATATACCAAAACAGAAAAATGGGAACTTATTATAGAGTAGTATATGATGCATATGTTACTTCTTATGCCATGGTGTAAGGGTATGAATGACTTAGAAACAACTCTACCATCTGAAAATGGACAGACTAATGTTATTATTTACCTTTACCATTTCTCTTTTCAGGAACCTAGATGCACCTGGAGTGCTGGCATAGGGGCTTAGGTTCACAAGGAGTGGTATTAAGGCCCTCAGTTGTGTATACAAGGGACAGCTCATATAACAACATCTGATATGTTGAACTATACTCTAAAGAACACAAACAGCGCTTCTCAATACAACATGTTGCAAACCATGACAACTGATTTATGAATGTAACTGCCCTGTGTAGAGAGGGAAGATCTGAGAGTCAGTAAAAGACAAAGGGTTATGGTGGAGTGCTTCCATTGATGTTAACAGTCCCTTTTTGACTTCATGTAGTCAACAAAGCTACAGCAGAGAGGAATTTGTATTCAGCAGGGTGAGATAGCATGGGGTCATGTGAGATAGGTGTGGGGTCATGCAAACACTGAAATGTCACAAAACACTGACAATTTGTGAGAAGCTTCATCTCTTTACTAGATATTTGACTACTTCATCTAGTGCTTTCAGAAAAAAACGTGCAATGAAATAAAACACTCTTCCTAAAGTCTCCAGTTTTATTTCCAACCTGAAAATTTGGCTACAGTTTCTGAAAAACATAAAGTGTGGGTTGAATCTTCTGCAAAACTGCTCTCACTTAGAAAGAAACTTAGATCATCCAAAAAAACCAAAAAAAAACCAAAAACCAAACCAACCCCAGAGTTCCAGCTATGTTAGATTTGGCAGAACTTCACATTGATTTGGAAATGTTGGATCTCAAAGTGAAACCCAAAAGATGTGTCTAAAAACCAAAAATAAAGAAAGAGAGAAATGGGAGACACTTGTTCAGGCCTTGACTTAAGACATGATATAAAACAATGCCAACAACCCATAACGAAAGCTTTTTATCCCTGTGATGAAGTTGCAGCAGAAAAGTTGATAAGGAGTTTGCAGTCCTGGATGTACTATGAGGCCTCCCCTGTAACTTGGAGTATGTCATTCTGCTGCTACTAATTAGCTCCAGCCTCTAGCATGGAGATTTCCAGCGTTTATTTCCTCAAGGCATACTTTTAAACTGAAGTCAGTGAAAGCAGTTTGTGGGATGATCCTGATGCAAAAATGTTCAGTCATAGAATAATAGAAAATCCCCAAGACAACCCCAAGAGACACACTGTGTGTCTGAGAGCATTGTCCAAACACTTCTTGAGCTCTGTCAGGCTGGCGACCACTTCCCTGAGGAGCCTGTTCCAGTGCTAAACTAGCCTCTGGGTGAAGAACTTTTTCTAAAATCCAACGTATACCTCAGGCCCATCACCAGTCACTGTAGAGAAGAGATCAGTGCCTGGCCCTCCTCTTCCCCTCTTCAGAAAGCTGCAGACTGCAATGAGGTCTCCCCTCAGTCTCCTTTTCTCTAAGAGAAACCCTAATTTTGTGGCATTTTTTGTTCCAAGCCTATGTGTGGTTCACTTATTTATAGTGTTGGTATAGTTTTCACCTAATAACTGTTATTACTGCTTTGAAGAGAAGGTTGACAATGACAGCATCCTGTAAAAGCACTCAAGCCTTAGACTGAACAAATACAATGAAAAAAAAAACCTCCTAGCTGAAGTTTATCGCTCAGTGAGATTGTAACCTCATTTAGCATTTAAAATTAGTCTACTTTTTATGGTTTTCATAATTTCAAAACATTAATTTAAATGAAAGATTATTCTCAAACCTAAATCATATTAAGAACTTCTGATTCTTTTTTCCCTTACACAGAATAAAACTATCTTATTGCAGAGTGGTGTATCCTGCAAACCATAGCTAAAGTAATTGTGATTGTCACAGTAGAAATTCTGCTATTGACATTGTAGGATAAAAAGGAACAGTAAAGTGATAAAGATAAAAAGAGACTATGGAGTATGATCAGATAGTAAGTTTGCTTCTGCAGTCACACTGGAGAAAGCTATTTGTCTGTTGTTGTAATTTGCATTCTTAGAAGCAGGTACTTTGTTCTTTGCTTCTTAATTACACTCTAGGATAATTCAGTGCAACAGTTGCCTTTTTTTTTTTTTTTTCCTATTAGCAGCACATTGTTTTCTTTTTACATGAAATATAATCCTCAGTTAGTAACTGTAGCATTATTTGTGCTGCTAGATGGCAAATGTGGAAACATGCCGGTGTCCAAAGGGTGCTGCCAGGGGCCACAGAGGAAGCTGCCAGCAGCTGAGGGCGTGGTAGAAGGGTGGTTAAGGAACATGAGATGGAGGAGGGAACTGTAGATCACGTTTTGGGAGATACAGGATACGCATCCATTGGAAGCCAGGATCTATTAACTTTGCTGCTCATTCAAACATTCACTGTGAGAAAGAGTGGCTGTATGTTTCTGACTCAACCTCAGGCAGTATTATCAGTCTGATAGCTGTGTTGGTGTTGCCTCCATCCCTTTAATGAGGGTAAGGTGTGAACCCTCTAATTAGGGCAAGGGTATGGGAAACATACATCATATACATACAGAAGCAGCATGGATTTTTAATAGGAAATTATAAAATCTAAAATCCATTAAATAAAAAATCAACATTTCTGGGGAAATTCCCACAACCTTTGAATTGCATTGTTATTCACAGGGGCTTCCTGGGTGTGGGGCAAATTTTTGGGTGATTTCTGTGAGCTCTATTCCCCCTGCTATTTTTCCAGATCCAGGTCTGTGGAGTTAATACATTCATGCTCACTTCCACACTGGCAGGTGTTTTATTCTATTCTCTTCTGAAGCACAGGTTTAGGGGTTACAGTCACAAAAATACATTTAAAAGTGCCTGTTATAGACTAGTACTTGAAAATGATGTGTTCAAGAAAACTGTGGAGAAAGAATAAAGGTAAGGTGCTTTTATTGAGAAGAAAAGGCTTTAATTATTGGATGCATGGTACTGACTTAGTTGGTGCCCTTTGAGGAATTGCACAACAGCTTTTTCTAAAGACATAAATGAATGGCAGAAGAGCATCTTTGTACAACTATGTTTCTTTTCACAACTTTTCACAAAAGTATAGCCTATTGTATTTGGTTCACTTCTGTCCTATTTTCTTCCTGAATAATTAGATTAAAGTGATTCTCTAAGAGAAGAGGAATATAAAAATAGCTGGCACCATGATAGATCATTTTGAAAAGAGAAATATAGTAAGTCTAACTAGGACTGAAGACCACCTTCATTACTATGTCAATTTTTATGTACCAAAATCATTATTTTTCAAATTCAGTGTCCCCTCTTGTTTCCACAAAAACTAGCACTGCTTTTTATGAACTACAGAAATGTTGGAGTGCCTTTGTGAGAAAAAAATATGTTGGCAGGTGGCAAATGTGAGAACACTTGAATTTGGCTTCCAGGCTGAATTTTCATCTGCGTTCTGGACAGAAAAAATAAGCAGCAGCTGACATCCATGCAGTTAGGCTGTGACTAGTCACTGCGCTCTATGGTGACTTTTATTACTTCAGCATGGACCTTTGGACTTAATTTTAAGTCCAGTGAGTCCAAGCCCTGATTATTTGTGTGACTGCCCTTTACAAGAACAGGAAACCTGTAGCTCCTTCTTCTGCTGGAAGCATATACTCTGCAGTTGTTGACTTTAAACACCCAGTTCTTTCTGAGCTCTGCTTGCATGCCCACCTTGAACATCCTGTGGAGCCAAGGAGGAGGCTCCTCATGGAACTGCCTCAGGCTGTGTATGCTCCAGACATGAGATTAGACAAGCCTTTGAGGTTCATTTTTCTTTCTGGAGCCATAGAATCCACTAAGGTTTTGTTTACACAAGTTTTTGAATCTTGCATATCTCCTTACCTGACTTAAACATTTTTTATTCGTGTTTTTTAACTGCACTCTGTGCCTGGCTAATGAATGAATGTTTCTTTTTTCCTTTATAGCATTCTTCTTGATGAAGAGGGTCACATTAAGATAACAGGTATGTGAGGAACAGAAAACTTCATGCCTATAAGCTGATTTTTTTTTTCTGCAGTATATTCCATGCATCCTGGTCTTTGGTTGGAAGGAGTTTGCTGACAAAAACTAGAAGCCAGAAGAGTTTGAGTGTTGGAGCTTCTTTGTTGATTTGTCAAACCTCTGTGCTGCACAGCACATGGAAAACATAGCATTTTCATGGTAAAATTGTGTGTGCTCTTGACTGATGTGAAGCAGGCAGGTTTGGCTGCCCACCACTGTGGATGGAAGGATGCCTTCCAATACGGCTATTAAATCCAGGCAGAGGATGGCTGGAAAGACATCCCTTTGCCACTCTAGAGACGCTGTGTAGCCAACCTTTTCACTGGTGTAATCTGGGAGTATTATTCCTAATATTTTGGTTATCTGTGCAAGAATCCTCACTAGCATTACCTTCCCCAAACCTGAACTGGATATTTCTCCTTATTTAAATTCTCTTCTGCTTTGGGCCAGAACCTCATTCTGAACAGAGAGAATGATAAGCCTATTTTCAGGGTGTATTACAAGTGCCAGCCAGGCACTCCACGTAGGCAGGGCTCCAGCACACACGTTCCTGTGGCCTCTTCCTGCACACGGACAGAAGGGCGCTTCTCCAGCTGGTTGGTGTGTTTTGTTCAAACAATTTAAGTGAGAAAAAGCATTAGTAATAGATTTTGGAGACCTGACAAGTCTTTTTTGCTTCAATTTATGTAGATTTTGGTCTGAGTAAAGAAGCCATCGACCATGACAAGAGAGCGTACTCGTTCTGCGGGACAATAGAGTACATGGCCCCAGAGGTGGTCAACCGGCGAGGGCACACGCAGAGTGCCGACTGGTGGTCCTTTGGCGTGCTCATGGTAATGCAAAAATTGTGCTTCTCTGTTGGAGGGGTGGCTGTAGGAGGGATCAGATCCCTCAGATAAAAATTGCAGTATCAGGGAAGTTTTTTTCAGAGAGGCATTGCGCTCTCCTCAAGCCAGCCTTCTGAAATTACATGTTCAGATGCTAACCTGCAACCCCCCAGCCTCTTCAGTCTGTGTGCTGTTGTTGCTGATGTAGGTGAAAGTCAAGAAGTTGATTTGTGACACTGTGATTCTTTTAAAAGCTGTATGAACACTGTAGGTTTTTGGAAGCAGACATTTGCAGTGTTGTTTTATCAAGCATGGTGCCATGAGCCCAGACACCAGGCATTTGTTACTCTCACGGGGATTTGTTCGGGTAACAGAGGTGGTGCTGCTCTCTCCTGAAGTGTGCAGGCTGCAGGTCTGCCCTGTGCTCAGGGCATGGCCACCACCAGGCAGCTGTGGCTCACAGGGCACCTCACCATGGTTGTCACAGCTTCCCTGCAGAGCCAGGGCAGAAGCAGAAATTAGCAATGTGCTCTGCTAATATGACACCATTTCCTGTGGTATGGAGTTTATGTTTGGTAGCTATATATTACACTACATACCAAAATCCATAGGATATGTTTAAATTTTGTTTACCCAACGCAGACAACTGGTGACACGAGAGGAAGTGTAGGAAGCAATGTGAAAAACAGTGAAAATTTGTGTGGGGGAGGGCCTATATCCTTGATCTAGCAGTTAATCTACATAAATATTGTAATTTATTGCCTGAATTATAAAAGGAGTGGAACATCCTTATCTTGTGTGGCCACAAATCCATTTGTGGATGCTCAGCACTTCTGAACCATATATATTTATTCGTGAAAATCAATAGGTTATGTCTCATAGAATAAATCTATCTCTACCCTTTAACTATCTTATTATATATTTAGTTATGGAGGATAACTGTGTCTGCTCACTCTTTGTCTCCTATTAAATGATGGTGTATTTAGTGTATAGATTATTTTTCTTTCACCAGCTAATAAACTCTGAATAAACTGGAGTACTTCCTCCCTGGGTTATGCTAGACTTTCTTTTTTTTTTTTTCTTTCCATTGCTCTTTTCAACCCTCCCCTAAGGATTCAGTATATTAGAATTAGAAAATATAAGAATCCCTATAAAAGGAAATGAATTAAAGAAAATAAAACCCTTTAAACTCCAAGCTAATGCTTTAAGCCTTTAAGTGTTACCAGACATCTTAGAGAAAAATATGTCAATCAGTTCAGCCTTTTTTCCTTTTCAGCATTTAACTGGTTGGGACAGAAAAATGTATATTTCCACACATTAAACACGTAGGAGGATTTTTTGATGTTGTCTTTCACTCTGCTCTTTTCTCCTTGTTTTATTTGTTCTGTCACTTGTATGTTGTATTAGGAAAGCTGTTTTTCTGTCAACTGGAAAATAATTAAATGGTATTCAAATTATTTATTAGAATTTCTTCCTAAGCACTTTGCAGTATGATGTAAAAAGACAAAGAAAATATACCAGTTGATGAAATGTGCATAGATTGAAAGGAACTGTATGTGATAGTGTAATTTTCATATCTAAAATTCTAATGAAAAAAGGGAACATATTAGGCAGATAGTTATAATGTGGCCTATATCCTCCTCATCATCAGTGCAACCAAACACTCACTTATCTGTTCTGTTCCTTGAAGGGGGATTAATGCTTCAGTATGAAGAGTCAGGTTGTGCTGGCAGCTTCTTGCCAACCCGCATTGACCAGAGCACAGGCTAGAATCAAACTGACTGATCCTTGCAGGCTCCTTAAATGTGGTGTGTTGTGATTATTAATAGCAAAGCAAACTTGTGTGAAAATGACTAAATCCTGGTCTTATTTATTAATTATGTTATTAATTATTTCATTAATTATTATTCATCAGGAGTTGCACTGTCAACAACAGTAAAATTTCATTTACTGCCAGCTAGGTCTTTGGCACAGGCCACACAACTGAAACTGTTACCTGCTCTGTTTGTTTGCTGCTCCGTTTATTTGAATTGTTTTATGGTAGCTTACTGTATGTCAACAGGTATTGATGCCTTGGAGTGGCTGCCTGGAAACGGAGTTTAGACAAGATTAAGAGAATAAAAGCAGGTATTTATTGAGGGCTTTCAAAGGTACACCTTGGGCAGTCAAAAAGCCTCCGAGGGGCTACACCCAAGATGGATGGACGCTGGGTCACAGGTTTTTCACACTTTTATAAGTTTGGTCCATTTGCATATCAGGGTTAATTCACCAATTAAAATTTCAGGTAATGAAGTAATTACCCCAAGTTTTCTCCCCCCGTTCAGAGGCTCAGTTTACATATTTCGGAGCCTGGGACAACAAGGTGTCCTTGAGTCCAGGCCCAGAGAGGATTTTTGATGTCTAACCAGAATGTGAGAACAGTAGCTGACAGGTTATGGAGTTTTAGAGTTACAAACTGAAGCAGTACAGGATCTGAAAAATATAAAAGCTAAATCCTAAGGCATCAGTATAGTTATACAAATATTGAAATTTGCCCTTTCCAGCATTCCAGAAGACAGCCCCTGCTTCTCATTAAATATGTGGTGATGACTGCTGAAACCCAACTATAATTTGTGCTGGTGAATTTATGTGGTTTATCGTGACCAGACAGTTTTCATCTTTTGCCTTTCTGTATCTTACTGCTTTGGAGATTTTGGATAGGATATATTCTGCAAAAGCTTTGCATCAAGAGATCTTCATAAACAAGTGTTTGGCCTAAATTGTTAAACGTTGGATAAACGTTGGATATGTAAATAATACCTTTTCAGCTGCACTGTAAGAGTTTTGATGCCTGCACTACCATCTCTGAAGCCCAGATAAACTGGTCTGCATGATCTAACATATACAGATCTCTTGGAAGGCCTCACAAAGCAGAGCTTTTGTAGTTCATCCTACCAGCTGATTTACAAGGTCACAGACCTTATGGAAATTTTTATCTCTTTCAGTTTAGGGAAAAAAACGCTGTACACCTTTGAGAGTCATGTGAGCAGAGAGGGGAATATAATTAGAGAAATGTCTGTGATGACTTGGTAGGCAGTCCCAAACAAGAAGAAATGTGTTCATATATGTCAGCAAGTAGTGAAGTCTTCACAAGAAGAGAAAATGTCTCTTTGGTATCCAAAGTATTCAGCTCTGTACTAATTTTGTAGTAACTATACAGTGGCATTGGAAAAGTCAATACAAGACATCAAAGCATTACAATGTTCTTTTATAACATCCCGTCATAACACTTGTTTTATTCCTGGTGCAAGAGATGGTCTTCATGAACGTAATTTTGAATGTTTATGCTTGCTGCTGTGTTAAGGGATTCAACCCATTGCAAGCACATATTCATTACGTTTCGCACTCAGATCATAATGAGAAGTAATTAATGCATTTTGCAAATTATTAAACTGAGTTCTCAAACAGCTCTCAGATACCTGAAAAATGACTGGAAGTGTTGAGAGGAGAACCTGGGCATTCTGATGAGAGTGTCTCTCTGCTTTCGAAAACCAAGTGGTATCAAGTTTCTTTGTAACTCTGAGTTTTATCCTGTGCTCACAATACGTCAGCAGGCTTGGGCTGAAATTGTTTGCACAGCCAGCTCTCGTTCCATCTCTTAGGAAGATTCATATGATAGTTACCTAGGCTGAGGATTTTTTCTCATTCATTATCTTCCCCAATGACCTTCCAGGGTCACTTCTTGAATCCATTTCCTCAGGAAATGCGACGCTCTTTTCCAAGGTCTTCCCCCATGTGTACCTTCTGGGAAGTGCTCATGTTTTGCCTACTGAAATGGGAGACTGCCCTGAAAGCTAGAGAAAGGAAGCACTGCATAGTATATCAAGACCTCAGCAGGGGTTAGACTGTGTGACTCCATTAAGCTTAATTCTGTGGTTCGCTTAATAGGTAGCTGAACTGGAACAAAGAATATTTGCCTTTCTTGCACTGTCTTTAGTACAGAAAGGAAGTCGAGGTTGGAGGGAGGTGCAGAGTTCTGAAGTACTGTCAACAGGAGATTGCCCTCCAGAACACCCAGGAAGTGAATCAGTGGGAAGGAAGGAGCAAACAGATGGTTTATACAGATGGGGAAGTGGAGAGAATGAAAACTGAGTCTCCCAGCAAAACTATAGCGACTGCTTTAATAGATAAAAATACTGCAGAGTTCATTCACCCCTAGGCTCAGCTTCTTGTCAAACTGCTGTGACCCATACAGCTCTGTATTTAGGTGCAAGAGTGTAAGCAGCATGTTCTCACTTCTGTTTTCATGTTCAGGTTTAGAAAGATTTTTGATTTTTTGAAAAAGTAAGCAGGAAGACAGGTGGTTGTGCAGTGAAGTGATAGCTTTAACTGATGAGATGAACTATTTAAATTTTTTTTTTCAGTCTTGGTCTTTGATTTTTAACCTTCAACACATTTAGTCAGGACTTTAGTTGAGAAACTAATGCTTTCTTACAGATGCTGCTTAGCTGAGTTCATTGAAGTAAAAAGCTCTGGTACACTTAACTTATGTAGCTGCCTTTCACTTTAAATATTGATGTTCAGTGCATTTCTTCTGAACCTGAATTAATCCCAACATTAGACCTGTGCAGTTGGAGACACGGGGTAACAAAGTGCTGGCCATTACAGCAGCGCAGTAAATATTCCCTGCAGCCTCCAGGACAGTCATTCTCCCTGCTCCCTCCTGCAACTTAAATTTCTTCTGAGTTCCTTCCTTCTGGTTTCCATCCCTTGCAGCCACGGTGCATTTGCAGGTAATCCTGGGATATTGGGGTGGGTGGGAACTCCAGTCCTTTCCCACATAGTCACTGACCAAGCAGTTGCTTATATCTGTATCATCTGCATCAGCAGTGTCAAGCCCATTTATGCCAGCATAAATGAGATGTAGCAGCCACTGCGGTGCCGCTAAATTAGATTTATTGTAACAACAAAGTAACATGAGCAAGTGTAAGTGAACATTAGGTACTTGCCGTGAGCATAAACGCTCTAGAAATCACGAGGAGGGTTTGGTACAGTCTGTACCATTTCTGCTGCTGCCCTGGGAAGCAGTGTTCTCTGCCCCTCATTCCCAGTATATCTGAAAACTTTTATCAGAACTAAGGCTCTAATAGGTCAGAATTACTTTGAAAATGGTATTTAAGCTCCAGTGTCATCTACGCAGGTTTAAAAAATCTCCTTCATTATGTTTCTTTATAGAAGACAAGCTGCTTTTCTCCAGCTCTTTTCTTGCCTCTCCTAACCCAAGCAGAAGTTAATACATTTGTTTTTTTCCAAATCTTGTTTATATTTGTCAGCCATAAACATTTTTTTTTGAGTGGGTTTTTTTTTTTTTTTCTGTTTCTACTATGGGTTTTAGTGCCTTGAGGTAATTTGTTACTAATGAAGATTAATCCTTCAACTAGCTATATTCAATTGGTTATCTGGCTTCTAAACGTCTCCTCTGCCCTTCTCCCAAAATTAGCATAGCAGTTTCACCATTAGTTTTCTTCTGTTTTCTATATTTTTCTTATGGTATAGCTGTATTTAATCTGGACAAAAGGAAGAGTCAGGCTGTGGGGCCGTCTGACACAAGTTTTGGTAATGAAAGGATCCTTCTTAGCACAAAGAGCTTTCTGGGAGCCCTGTGGTTTCTTGTAGAATAAGGTACAAAAACTACAAAAGGCTTGAAGAGTCTTTCCTACCTTGACAGATATTTAATTGTAGCAATGAGTATTAATTATTAGATTGATTCATTAATCTAATTAATTAGATTATTATAGTAGAAGAGATCCAAAGCCTGAGTACAGACATAAACAAGTAACAGTTCACCTTACCCTCAATGGACACTGTTCTCCTCTGTGTCCAAGCTGATTGATGTTCTTGGTGTCTTTATATTTGGTGATGCACAGCCTTCAACCTCCCTTAGAAAATGCAGCTGCCACTCCATGAAACACCATGGCAAGAGCTGTGTGAAAGACCTGGTACTGAATCCAAGTTAGGCAAGCTTCTTTGGCTGGGGTTTGGCTGGTTTTTTTTCCTTCTTACAGATGTGAAATTCCTGTCAAATTTACTGAAAGCACTAATCTGTCTCAAAGGAACTGTAACTGACTGATGTTTCAACACATGATTTAGGCAAATAATTGATGATGATTGTTGAATTTGCTTTGAGATTTGAGTTCAGTTAAATGTGACATTTGTGAGATTCATCACTGAGTACAGCCAGAGGAGCCAAAGCAAGAGAGAAAAGGCACACTCAAACGCCTTGAGAGTGTGTGGTTCAGGCTTGCTTCTCCTGAAAAATATAGTAGAGGCATCTCTAAGTGGTGCAAATATACAATCAAAAAGGTGGTTTGACTCAACCTAAAAAGATGGGCAGTGACGTTGTTGAATCCTTTTTCCTTGCATGGTAGTCCATGTCAAACACCTAAGAATAGCCATACCCATGCAGGCTACGGGTCCCTCCAGCCCAATAACTCATTTCCAGCATTGGTCATAAAACAGGTGCTGGAGGAAACAGCATGTGTGATACTTTTTCCCAAAAATACCAAAACTTGACAACAAGTATCAGTGTAAACAGTTTGTAACGCATCTCTGGAATGGAACAGTCGTCCAGACTTGCTGTGCCATTTTTTTTTCTGAAGCACAGCTTGTTGGATCATTTCTCTTCCTCAAGTTTTCAGTTGTGCTGGAAATAGAAGATGGATGTGGTGTCTTTCAGCCATGCAGACCATCCCAGTGCACATTTGATTTACCATTTTGTTGCTACTCCACAGTTTGAGATGCTGACGGGATCATTACCCTTCCAGGGAAAAGACAGAAAGGAGACAATGGCACTCATTCTCAAGTGAGTATCAAAACTGCTTTTGTTCTTCTAACTGTGAGTTAACTCTACCCTCTGGAGACTCCATAGGGCCCAAGTATGTGAAGGGTAGACAATAATGTGCATAATGAACTTTCCAAAGCTATGCAAGGCGTGAATTTAGTAAGGCACACATAGCTGATGCCTGTGTTTAACTCTAAAATTGCCTTCAGAATAAATAGTAGTAAGTGGATTACTGAGAGGGCCTTACAAAAGAAATTCATCTTACTTTTTGTGATAATGTCATTATCCACAAAATGCGGGAAAGTCAGATTTCTGCAGGACATCTTATATTTTGTAGTTGCCAAGTTTCAAATATTTTCCTTTGCAATGTCCCATTCCTTTAATGTTAAATGCAGACAAAAGTACTTGAAGCTTAGCCTTGCTTAGGATTACATTTTTTTTCTGTAGCAGTGAATGGCCAAGAGAAAACTTTTATTCTCTTTAAATAGTATGCAGTTTAGTACACGTTTTTTCATTGTTTGATTGTTTAAATTCTTCTTGATTCCCAAATTTATTCCAGCAAACTAAAAAAGTGAAAAAATTCTGTAGGAAAATACCTATTTAGGTTGCAAAATTTTTATGAGATTCATTAGATCTGCTCTGCCTCTAAGTCAGTGGTAAAACCTTCCTTAAATTCAGTAGAATAAGATCAGGTTCTCTGTATTGCAGTATGCTTAGGTAGCCTTTGGTCACCGATCTCATGTGTCTGCCCATCCTGACTACCACAATTCCACTGTTTCCGCCACTGTGGGATGGAAGAAAAGTTTGAAAAATCTATTTTCTTTTCAAGTGTTGTGTTCTTTCAGAGCTAAGCTGGGAATGCCGCAGTTCTTGAGCATAGAAGCCCAGAGCCTGCTGCGAGCCCTGTTCAAAAGGAACCCCTCCAACAGATTAGGTACGTGTGTGTTTGATCAGGGCATTCGTTGTGTGCTCCCTGCCTCGTCTGGTGGTGGTGGTTTCTCTCAGCTCGTCTTTTCTGATGGTTATCCTCTTCATTAGGTGGCATTTGGCATTTCTTCCCAGGGCACAGTGAACCTTCAGCATCACTAGAGAAATTTGTAAGGAGCACAGGCAAAGCATTGAAATCTAAAACACGATACTAACTTGTATTTCTATATTTTGGTAAAGAGGGCGAGTAAACCGCCAGCTTTTATGAGTGATTTAAGATAACTGCTGTGTATGATAATATAGGGGACTGAGAAACAAGTGTGGTTTAAAATCTGTGTGATTTAGCTGCAAATCTGAGGTTTCATCTCTCCCATTCTCAAATGCATTTCAGCCCTGTCTCATTCTGTTAGCTGGGTGCAGCCTTACAGTAAACTTTATTCTTTATTACCCAAATACAGCATCTCCTTTTTACTGATGTGTCTCCACCCTTTGTTAATAATCCTGTTTAGATTATGATAAACTAAAAGTATGTATTGGAAAATGTATCTTATGTCATCTGTACCTTTGTTTATGGGTTTTATTAAGAAATTAATTGAATTTGATGAGGTCATGGACAATGCCTATGGCATGATTTCCACTGCCAATTTTGTTGTTGTTCTCCGCAGGGATGAGGGGACAACCCAATCAAGCACAGTGCTGGGTGGCAGTGGGGAGCCAGTCCTGCAGCATGCCACTCTGGCCCCTCTCCTACCAGGGGGATCCCACATGGCCCCCAGAGGGAATGCCCTCCCACTGGTTTTGCCTCTTGATCCAAATGGTCACTCTTGCAGTCTGATATACTATAGACATGAGAGTAGAAAAATGCATTTTCTTACCAGGTTTCAACTGCTCTCAAGCGATTTGTTTGACACTAGAAAAAAATAAGAGTATTGGGATTTCTAGGTTTAATCTCTGTTCAGAAAAATTGAGGGCTGCACCAAATATGAACTCTTTCCCACTCCCTACCTCTGTTTCTTTCTGCCTCCATCTCTTGGTTTTATTCTGCTGTGCTCATTTTGTGCCTTCCCACAAGTTGCTATCCATCCAAAATGGAGCTCCAGTGAAGACAGTGTGAGTCTCTGGATACCAGTCCTTAAATAAAAAGCTACGCACTAAAACTTAATTTGAGCCATAACAATTCTAGCCCTCATATGTTAATAATGAGGAATTGCTAGGGGTCAAGGTTTTAAAACCTGAGGTTTATTGAAATACTGGGAAGGCTTGGAGAAAAAAAAAAAGAAGAAAGAAAGAAATTACTTATAACACAAACATCCAAGGAAATAAAATATAAAAGAGTAACAGAAAAAGAGACCTTAACATTTCAGGGATAACGGTGGAAAGCTCCTGAAGGCACTCTCTGTTTTACCTGATTGAGAATCAGCACAAGGGAAGATGGAAAGGGACCTGTTGATAACAAAAGAAGAAAAGCTTGAATAGTTGGCCTAAATACTGAACAGAAGGCAGTAGATAAAAGGACTGCTTCAACCTTGAGGATTTTATCTTTTTCTGGGAAAGAAAAGTAAGCTTAGACATCCAGTTTTGAAAAATCTTTGAAAAATTAATGAAGCATGCTAAAATAAATTAACTATATTATGAATCAAACACTTGTTTTCAGCCATTGTTTCATAAATTTGAAAATCTGGAAAGTGCATTTAGTTCCAAAATCCAATTTTAAACATCAACAAGATAAAAGACGCTTTTTGCCATTTGACTTTGGTATCTTAACAAACAGAAGTAAAGATTGATGATGTGTTCTGAAATTTTGCTTTGAAATTTTGTTTTGAAGCTTTGGATTATTAATGGAAGAAATACTAGGGTTGAAGCAAGTTTGACAAGACTGAGAAGAAATTTAGTGATCTGGTTTACTTGCTTCTATTTTAAAGTCTGATGCCCATATTAATATTTGTGACAAATTTTTAAGGAATGGAAAGTCTTCCTTTGGTATCCCTGGTTTTGGGCAGTGTCTGTTCTTTTCTGAGCCTATTTGCTGTACAAATAATCTACATAGCACTGCTTTGGTAGTGTTGTTGTAAGTACAACAAATTTCAGATTATGGATAAGCATAATTCTAAATTCTTAAAAGAAACTAACTGAATACCCAGGCAAATAAGGAGTAAGCACTCAGAAGTAAAGCTTTATGATGACAGCGTTAGTTCATTACATTGCCAGGAACTTAGGCAAGGGACTTGCCCTAAGGCCTGGGTCTGCTCAGGTAAATAAAATATTTATTATTTAACATGATTATTTTTAAAAAATCAAAAATTTATTTTATATTAAAAACGTATTATTTAACAAACTCCCTATGCTGCTGAGCAGTATAAACTGTCCAGAGTCCTTATAATGGAGAAGCTTGGCCAAGAAATTTTAAAATAAAAGCATATGCCAATAGGGTCAGAGTAAAAGCCAAGGAAATCATTACTATTTTCTTAATCCCATGTTCTCAGGGAAGATACATTCTGCTTTTTCATGTAGAAAACTTTGGGGTTTAACTTTATAAGATGGTGACTTTAAACAAAAAACAGCTTTCACCTTTGTCAGAGCAACTGTAAATATTTCTTGTAAACCTTAGAAAAATATTTCAAAAAGTCTAGCCCACTAAAAAGATTCTGAAGCTGTGGAGACACTAAAATTTTATTATCTGAAACTAAAATTCTGTAAACTCTTTCTGATGAATTTGAGTATCCAAATAATCAACTTTCAAATTTCATAGGTCTCCTTTTTTCCCCTTAATATTTCAAGGCTCTTGTTGTCCATAATGATTCAATAATCAAAACCAATTAGAAATAAACATTCAACTCTTACTGTTTTCAGGCACTTTTATTACAGGCATAAAACTTAGATAATTAAGTTCTCACTTACTGTTTTTATATAAATGCTTGCACTCTATAATGTGTTTAAACTGGCAGTTTGATCTGAAAGAATTATTTATCTTCTCGAACCTTCATGGGACTGGATGGCACATAAGAGTATTTGCAGGCAGTAGGTTTGATTGTGCTGATTATTCTTGACTGATAGGTCTTATTGCTACAATGATGTTGAAGTGAAGTTAAAAACCCAAACTCACTAGGAACCTTGGGGAAGGTGAAAGGTTTGTGTTCACGCAGTGTGCTGTTTGCTGAATACCCATCTCTGTGCCAAGAAATGTCCATCTCCATGAAGCAGGCCTTTCCAGTCATGACCTCTGTAGTTCTTTTCTTTTCTCCATGAAAGCACATCTCTTTTCAGTCCCCCTGTAGATTTGTAGATGGTAGATGATGAATGGCTGAAACATGAGCAAATCCAGAGAGACTCCAGCACAAGCACAGATGCTAATGTCTCCCATGGACTTTTACAGGGGGATCAGGGCTGTCCTTCTGGCTCCCAGAGCTGTTCCTGAATGCACCCTTGGGCTACTTCCCTCCTCCAGCTGAGGAGAGCACCAGGCCACATGCTGCTGCCTGCAGCCACAGCACACAATCCAAGAAGGAGTTGTGGGCTACACCAGCGGGTCTCATGGCACGGAAGGTCAGGGAATAAAAACTGCAGGGAGTGCTGAACCTTCTCCATAGCATAAAATCAGTTGCTAAGAATTGGAAGTCATCCAATCTTTACAAAATTAGGCTATTACTGTCCTAAATTTCCTTAATATATTAAGCCCTTGCACTTATCGATATATTCCGTCTGTGCCGGAGCTGAGGTGGTCCCAGCTGGGAAATGAAAATTTTTCAAACAAATGCCTGCCTCAACTACATGCTTGGATTTCTTACTGAACACTGCAGCCCCCCACTAAAAGAAGTAGCTGTGGGTGGACTTTTTTCTTAGTTCTTATTTCTGTGGGTTTGGGTTTGCTACTGTGCTACAACAGTAGCAAAAAGTGTGGCTTTCAAATAGATGGTCTGAAAAAAAGCATGTCATTCCCGACACACAAGGATGTATCCATTAGCCTAAGCAGGAGGGAAAGAGAAGTAGTGGGGAAGGGATGGAGCAGAGAAAACTGAATGCATTAGCAATTATCCTCGGTCTAGGATATGCTACTAGTGTCTTACAGTGTCTGAGCACTTATCCCAGTCCTGCAAAAATCGGTCTGGCACTTGGGTTTCATCCTGATGTGGTAAAGAACATTTACTGCACATTTCAGTTTCCAATCACCACCGCTGAACTCAAAGCATTTTTCACAGATATTTCTTTTCTGAAGATTTGCTTAATGTAATTCTTCTCAGAGTAACTCTGTTGGTTTTGTGTTTCTGTTGGCATTGCTAAAATCAGAATGAATCTGCCAAGAGAATCTTGCAGACTTCAGAATGTGCACCGAACAAAAATATGCTAGGGAAGTCATAGAACAAGTCTTTTTCTAAGACTTATTATTTTCTTGTTCTGTACCCATGGCCTATAAACAACTGCCTAGGGGCATGTAAGAACAGGATAAACATATGTTTTGCTTCACCCAGATTTTCTCCTATTCTTTCTTTAAGGTCAAGCAAGGGGTTTCCTGAAACTCTTGTGGTTTGTCGATGAAGTAATCTTCAACAGATTTCTTTTCAACAGACTTTCCTGGCTTCCCCATGAACCCATATAAGTGTTTTACACCACATTATCTTTTCCAAGTAATTCCACATCACACAACTATCTGTTTCCTGAGGAAACATCTCCAGGTTCTTCTGAACCTGATTCCTGCTAGCATCGTTTAGCGATCTCTTGTATACTTCTTTGGTCATCTGTTTCCAGGCTGAAAAGTCCTGACCTACTCAGTCATTCCACAACATTCCTCATTCGTTCCATAACATTCTTTGCTGACCGTCTTTGATTTTTCCTAACTTTAATAAGTATACCCTTTTACAGGGGGGTTACACAGTGACAGTGCAATGATATTGTCCTTTTAGTCCTCTTTCTTTTTCCAAGGTTTGATTTCATGTTGTGTTTGCCTAGAAATGTCTGTCTGTCATAACCCACAGACTCCTCAGTGGGGCTGATCACCTCTGAGCACGTAATTTTGTATGGCAGGCTAGGATTCTTTATCCTCATGTGCATTGCTTGTGTTTGCCCATACTGAAAGATTAATGGGATGGGGAATTAATCAGGAGATCATCCCTCTTTGTTGTTTTCCAGCAGGCCTGACAGACAATCCTGCATGTTATGTTTACGAAGTGTTTGCTTTCCGTATCCGTTCTTCAGTGAATGTTAAGCAGGCTGCAGGAAGCAGTTCCTGATCATTGCATTTTGACAAACATCGATAACGGTCTTGTACACAAGGAGAGCAGACATCACATTTTACAAAAGCTTCAGTTGGCGAGGCCTTTTGTAAAGCTGCTTGTAATGTTGATCTTCCCAAAGTACAAATACTGCATACATAAAAAGCTTAGTCCTCTGAGGTGCTGAGTGCCCCTTGCTAGGTGCTTAGGAATCCCAAATCCTTTTGGGAATTTAGGATGCTCATCATGCTTGTGAAGAAGTAGGATGGGTACCCTTCTGGAACTGATTCCAGAAGGCAGTGCAAAGCCTTTGCTTCCAGTTTTTAATTCTCCTTGAAATGAAAATAAAAGGTGCTACTAATAAGGTCAAATCAACCCCCAAAATGGCATTCTAAATCCTCTCTGACAGTTCTTTAATTATTACTGAGTACCTGTTTGGTTCTGTGATAGCACTGAAGCAAATAAATTGAGCTAAAGGAATAAAAAAGTCAATCTTCAGTGAAAACATAAGGCAAAAGTAATGAAGGAATTAGATTCATTACGAGATCTCAGAAGACTTTCCCTAAATTTCCTACAGTAATGTAACAGAAATTTAATAGTGAAGGGAACATAACATAACATAGAGAGTGATGATTTTGGTACTCACAGGAATTTGAAGAGAGTATTTGAAGAGGAGGAACCTAAAACCCTGACTTCCCTCAAATCATTTGGAGCCTTTTGGTATTTTGAGTCTCTACTTGCCTGTATTGCAGCTTTCTCTGCCTGTGGAGAACAGTAGCTAGTCAAGGTTTGAAGGTCAGTGTGGATAGAAGAGCTGTCACTGGTGGAGCCTTGCCAGAGTATCGGGATGTCCTGGGGCCTTTCCTGACCTTGTTGGTGCTTGCACTCTGCTGTGGCTAAAATCCCATGTCTCATCCAAAACCTTGGCAGCAGCCTCAATTAGAAAAAAGTAAAAGAGTCTTGGGATCACATTTTCATTAATGAAGTGCCTTTGTCTATCTATGGGAGTTTATACTGTAGTGGCAGTTGCACCATGCAGTATTTCTTGACTAGAAGAAATGTTTAGATGGGGGCTCTCACTTTATCAGAAGAAGAGTGGGGACGGGGGGGGGAGACTGGAGAAGAGATGTCATGCTGCTGTCTTACAAGCATGACTTCATTTTGATTCTTTCCTTCTCTTCTCAGGTGCTGGATTTGATGGAGTGGAAGAAATTAAACGTCACCCTTTCTTTGTTACTATAGACTGGAATGTAAGTGGAGCAGCATTCTTTTTTCCTTAGCTACATTGTTTGAAGACAAACTGCCATGCTTAAGAATAGAATTGCATTCTCTAACATTGAGAGCCTATCCTCTCTAACACAGAGGAGTTAGAGCCTTCTCAGTGGGTGCCTATGTCTCTCTTGCATGCATGTTGGCATCAGTACACCAAATTGGAACAGTTGATCAAATTAAATATGATTCAAGTAAGACATGTCCGATGTGATTAACAGAATGGTAAACAAGGATTTATTTTATTGCTAACAGCTAGAGCTCATAAAGGTGGTGGTACAGATTATCTGAGTATTTGATTTAGCCTCATAAGAGGTTAAATCTCACATTTTCAGCATCGTATTTGTTCAAATTGACTTAGACAAACCTGGAGGCAAACATTTTTCATTCTTGATCTGGACATCTGCCAGTGCATCAGAGCTCCCGTTTTCCACATCCTCTAGCATTTTCTAGTTTAATTTTATCCAGCCCGTGTTATGGTATTGTTGTGCGCTTCAGTATTTAATGCATCCACTTGTGAATAGTAGTACAATCAATAACACTGATGCAGGTCTTACAATAAATTCTGGTAAAACTGCATGAATCTGTGTGATACAGCCATTCCCAAACTGCTGCTCAGGACTTTGCAGTAAAGCTAATTCCTCTGTGAGAAAACATTTTGTGGTGCCCAGGTAGCCTTTGAAAGGCCCACAAACCCATTTATTTTGGTAAAACTCATTAGAAAAATCTAATTTTAGTTGCTTGTTGAAGAGTTGTCATGACTCATAAACATATTAAAACATAATCAGTGAAAGTGGATTTTGAGACTTTCCTATATAATCAAGCTGACTTTTAGTCCCAGTACGTATGTTCTGGAGTCCAGAATCTCTTTCCTCTTTTGCTTCTTACTAACCATGTATGAAGACTTTATATTTATGAAAACAATAAGTGAAAATAAAAAAATAGAGATTCCAAAAGACATGGGTTGTTGATTGTGATGATGATTATTAAAAAATAATATTAATAGAAATAAAAATAATATCATTTTCTATATTCCTCCGATATCTCCACAGTCCTCAGCTCGGCAGTCAACATATAGGTCAGATGAATTCATCTCCATGTAATAAGAAGCACTGAACAGTGAGAGGGTTTTTCTTGCTTCTTTGTTTGCTACTGGAGCAGCCCATTAATTCATCATAAATAAATGAGGCTCTCTCTGCATCTTGGAAAGGTTTTCAGAAAAGTCACTTCTGTCCCAAGAGAATACTCAAGACCACCTTCTGTCATGATAATTGGTGATTGTTTCAAGCTCTGTTCTTTAGGGAACAATTTCACGCCTGTCCTAAGGAAACTCTACAGTCCTCCATCATTTGAAAAAGCTCTTATGGACAGGGAAATATCTACCATGAAGAAGATAGGTATGCTTGAACATGCCTTGGAGCTAGAGAGGAAGGTGGATTTAATTGCCCTTTGATGTGTTATCCAGCCCTCTAACACTGCTGTGAAATATAGCTGTAAAAATCCATTTTAATCCAACATAATTAGAGCTTATTGCACTCTCTTGGAGACAGATCATTATTACACCGATCAGCTATCATCTTTGTAATATATTTCCTCATTTTATCCTAATTTTGCAATCACTCATGGAGATCTTGGGAGGCTTATCTCATTCCAGCAGCTACAGTATTGGATGTATTTCAGAGCAGTGTGAGCCAGCATGGCCCTGAGCTGAAGCCAGGACTTTGACTCTCAGTGATCATCCAGCCAGTTGTTAACGTGTTCTCCATGGACAGAAACAGAACAGGGCCAGAGAACAGAAGTGGATCAGACATAGATATTTAGCACTGATCTCTGTACAGTTGCAGGAAAAGACTCCCTGGTGCCCTCGTTTCGTTCTCCCATCATGTATACAGAATCTCCCACATCAGTTTGCAGACAGTCAGCAAACAGCACTGTTGAGATGGGACAGAAATGTTGATTTACTTTATGCCTTGGTAATATAAAGACCTCGAAGAGCAAGAGGCAAGCTCTTTTGGAGGACTTCTCTGCTACTTTGGCAGCTATGATACACAGGACTGCTGGGACTGACAGCACAGAAAATTTCAGCAACTGTAGTAAAACAATCCTCCATCAAAAGCCCCCTTATCATGAAGGGTAGGAATGGGTTAGTGTCTGCTAGAAATGCAGTGTGAAATAGGTTTGATTTTAAGCATGATTTTTCCTACAAGAGTGACATCATAACCAGGAACAAAGCACCAAGTTGCATCACCTAATTTTAAAGAGAGATTCAAAACAGAAATGAATTAGCGTCTTCCTTCTAAGTCATGTGTGAAGTCTTGATGTTGCAGTGATATTAGAACTGCAGACAGAGCTGTGTGACTCGGGCTTTCATTTCACAGTATTTTCAGAGCTGTTCCCTTGCGTTTTGGATCGGAGCTGGTTATTTTCTCTGTCACTGAAGTGTTCACCTGTTGGGGCAGTCATTTCCCATATTTCACTGTCTTCAAGCAGACACAACCAGATACAACGTCTGGTTTGGATGAACACAGCAAACACAGTGGAAACAACATACACAGTGCAGGAATGGCCCCTGTCAGGATGCTGCAGATGCAGCTGCCAAGAACAGCGTGCTGGTAGCATGTGACCACTGCATGCAGAGGCAGTAAGGGCAATCCTGGAAAACAAGAGTCTGGCCAGGGAGCCCTCCTCCTCCCAGCCTTTCCCAGAAGGCATTCCCATGTTCCAGGGTGCCATTCGTCAGCAAAATGTTCAGCCACCTGAGGTTTAACTTCTGGCTAACTCCTGCAGTAAATGAACTGTGGACAATCTGACACAGGATTTTTATGCCCAGCCTTAAATTGTGGCATGAGACTCTCATTTTTACAGCTGTTACCCTGTAACAAAGCCCTAAGTTCCTACTTTCCAGAGTGAAAAATAGCTGGAGGTTTCTGAAAATATCAGTCTTGCCGCTCTGAGGCATTTAGTAGGCACCATGACACAAATTCAGGAGATCTGTTGTTAAATGGATGGACTGTCTTTCATGACCAAGGCTGGAATGCTCAGGAAAGAGATTAGATGTCCAGCTCCTGGACAGTTTTACCTGCTTATTAACCTTGCACCTCCTTTTCTTCAAGACAAGCAGACCCAAAACGAGTTGACCTCAGATAATTTCAGTCATTGACTCTGAGAAAGCACAGTCCGGTTCCTGATATTTTACTACTGTTTCTTCTTCCCAGCTCATGCATAATGAATTTCTGGCTTTTCATTGAAAATGAGAAATGAAATCCCTTTTTGCAGACTGCTGTTGGAGGAGTGAGATACTAACAGTAGTTTTTGTTTGGATGACAGGCTAAATTGGAACTAGAGCAAATGACATGCTTGCAAATGAACTGTCAAATACAGCTGAAGAAAGGAGTGGGAAGAAAGTGGATTCCAGTTCTTTTTCCTTTAATATTAATCAGAGATCAAGCTAAACAGAAAATGTGAATTATTTAATTGCAGGTTTTACCAACAGCAAAAATTAAAATCCTGGTGTCTGAATTCTGCTAGCTTTTATGTCATTTGCAGGAAATAACATTGAGTCATTAATCTAGGAGAGGACAAGCATTGTAGAATGTAGTTCATCCTTTTGTCTGCTTATTGGATTTTCCATGACAGGTATATGTATCAAGGGAGTTTATTCTCACACTACAAGTGCATCACTGTGGAGGGTAGCATCTTTCTATTTCTAGAAGGTGTCTAAGGAATAATTCAATTCTTCATCAAAGAAACTCAGTTGAGGAAATGACTAAATAGTTTTTTAATGAAATTAAACCATTTTCCTTTTCTTGATATTTGCCAGGCACATGTACAGAGCATTTACATCTCTGGGGTTTTTAGGAGCGTGTTTTCTTAAAGATGATGAAAAATTAAGTACATATAAATAAAAAGAGAAAGAAACACAGTGTTGCAGCATTTTATTACTAGTCTCTCTTGTGTATTACTTAAGTTCCAGCTGAGGAGGTGTTCATCTGAAGATCCATATTAGGGATCTGGCAACATATTTTGAGACAAGGTCAGTGGCACCTGGATGAAAATTAGTTATTTCAAATAAAAATGTTTTTGTCTGAAATCAGAAAGAAAGTTGATAGAAGCTCATAGTTTCTCAAACTGCAATAGAAATGGTTTCTAGTTAATTCACAGGTACTTATTATCAAAGTCTCGGGAGGATGTGAGGGGTTTTTAAGTAGTCAGAGGCATGGATATGTATCCAGGTGTGAATATCGAAATCAGTGTTTTCACACCTTGGAGTCCATCTCCCTCATTCTGTGGATTATGCACTCCCTCAGCACAGCCTCTGGATCCAACAACACTGTGATATGCAGTGATTCCTGGTACCTGTCAGTCACATTTTTCTGTGCTAAGTCAGTGCTGTGGCCAGTTAAAAAAAAAAAAAAAGGTGATGGGATGTGGGAGCTTATTCTTTACTGGGAAAGAGAAACAAATAATATTCTCAATAAAACATGAAGGGCTAAGGAGTGCAGTTCTCCTTTATGGATGTGGAAACAATGTGGAAGAAATAAAAACTTCAGCTTCTTACACCTGTGCAAAATAACAAACATATAATGATCCTAAGTACCCAGCCTGAAATTTAAATGCTCCAGTTAGCACTATCATATCCAAAGTCTCTTTTGAATGTCTAATAAGATGCCCCAAAACAAAAATTTGGATATCAAAACTGGAATTTAAACTGGGAAAACTGGGACCCTGTTCCCATTTAAACAGATTATGGAACTCACAGTAACTTTTGCATACAGTGCTAAGACTACCATGACTTAGAAAGTACATAACTGCTTAAACTTTACCAGAAGTTGTGGCCAGCCTGATAGAAATGGTCAAAGGCACGATTTGAAATTTAACTTGCTGTCATTTCCCACTCTGGTTGGTTTCTGTCAGAAGAGGTCACACTCAAGATACATCATCCTTGAATAGTCAGGGGACCATAGTAAGAGATAATATATTAATACATTTCCTAAAATTAGAAATATTCTTGGAAAATCCAGAGGGATCTCAAATCCTCCAGGAGATTCCCTCTCTATGTGTATACAAAGTAATGGCTGTAATTCTTACTATTTTCTTGGAAAATCCAGAGGGATCTCAAATCCTCCAGGAGATTCCCTCTCTATGTGTATACAAAGTAATGGCTGTAAATCTTACTATTTTCTTGGATCAGCTTGTGTCCCACTGAGTTTTGCAGTCTACAGGATGCAGTTTTCTAAAGGGAGAGGCATTCTGTCTGCAGCAGGCCTTCGTGTTTAACTGTGTTGGGCTGCCCTGTGCTTCAGTCTTTTGGCTTTGGTTGTAGTGGTTCACTCAGAGAACTGGAGCCAGTGTGGGATGGAGAAGCCCACAGATGATACTACTCTGCTTTTCCTGGTCCTCAGTGGTTTCATTTAGTTACCCTATTCAAGAGCTTGGGGGGGAAAAAAATGTTTTAGGCAGTTTACCTGTTGCTGTTCTGTTGTCTAATTTTTATCACAAGCAGGTAAGGAAATGGAAGAGGGAGTAATCGGGGTTGTGCTCGAAGGAGTGCCTTTCACTCGCACAAGCAACTTGTTTCCATCCCCTCCCAGAAAGTGTATTTGTGATTATACATCTTTAGGTGGTATGTGACTCATGATGAATCTTATATCCCTCCCTAGTAGTGGAGGATGTGGGTTAGGGATTCAAAATACAAATGTAGCTCCAGCAGCACTTAAGGAACTACAGACGGGGGAAGGAATTAAGAGGCCAGAGAGAATATGGTTACGATAATGAGAAGAGAGAGCAATTCCTGAGTGATGTACAACTCTGAAACATTTTCCAATTTTTGGACCTCACAGGATGAGATTTGCAGTTGATTCGGGGAGGAAGCATGTGCATGTGACCATATTGCTTTCTGCAGTAGAAGCACTGCAGTTCTGAAATAAGACAAATAAAGGGAAGCTGGAAGCAAATAGCTTTCTCAAGGTGAAATGCTAGCAACAGAAAAAGCTTCAGTAGGTGCTGAGTTCTCTTTTTAAGTTCTGTGCAGACAGAAAAAGATGTATGTTAATTTCTAGGTTGATACTGTTCAGCTGATGAGTGACACTTCCTGCTTAAGATCGCAATTGGCTTTTAATTATTTGGAAGACTGACTTTCCATTGTGGCTCACAGCAGTTATTCATCTCCTTTCCTCTCTGAAGATTTGGAGCAGTTTTACGCAAGCAGGAACTTTTTATGGCCATTAATTATTGCAGAGTCATTTCCAACCTCACTGTTTCCCTCTCCCAAGGAATAATAATTCAACCACAAATATATCCTTTATGTTAAGGCTAATACTATGCTACAGAATTTTCTGCTTCAAGAACCTTTATTTATCAATGCAAAATCAAATTCAAATTATGGTGATGTGTATATATCTTAGGTTTGACCACATGCTTTGTATTACAGAAGTTAATTCACCACAAAATGCACAGTTAAAAAGACTCTTCCTGCACGCAAGGAGCCGGACAAGCATTTAGTAATCTCCATTAAATATTTTGAAAAATCAGCTCGTTAGGAAGTTTTTTAAGAGCTAACCTAAACATATGTATTGCAAACAGTCATAAAGTTGAACTCTCCAGTTCTTATCTTGACTTGAAAGTTTGGATTAAATGTTATATTTATGCTCAGACATGTTAATTATGGGGAACTCTCTGTTCTGCCAACTAATTCAGCCCTTTGAAACCTGAGAACAAAAGCATTGCTAGAAAGGAAATGCAGTCTAGGGACTGCAACATGGGGCAGGGAGTCAAACTGGAGCTCTGTTCCCTGTGCTGCCATCAGCATGATGTTCAATTTTGGCCATTTCATGCAGAGATGGTGCAAAGATGGCTGAAATCATTAGGGCTCTTTCCATTAACCCCTGTAGGCTTTGGGTCTGATCCAGACATCCTGCACCTCAGTGTGTGTGTCTGTGTGTGTATGAATGCTTGCAAAGGAGCATGGTGTAGAAATTTCTTAAAGTTCTCTGAGAATGAGTAAACAGGCCACAAAGTCCCTTGTAATAAAGGCAGGATGCATTAGGATGAACTTAGGGTGCCTGTTACTTAGGTGATGCCCTACATGACCCTTCAGTCACCAGCAGAAACTCGCACACCTAGCAGCACTTACCTGTTATATGCCTTCCTCTCTTCCTTATGTTTTTCTTGGTTTTCCTCCTCAGTTCAAGCTACATGTAGAGCTTCTATGTGATTCCCTACCCATCCACAGTGTTTTCTCCCTAGCATCTTTTGATGGGAATTTCATGTAATCATCAGCTGTAAACCCCCTTCCATTTTACCAGATATGCTAAAATAACAAGTCTCTTTTTTAGGTTGTAAGGACCAAGCAGCCAAGCCTGTTGCTCAGCTCAGTCTGGCAGCATGTCAAACATATTGCTGGGTCTTGACAAATAATAAATGCTAAAACACTCATGGCTTCCAAGCAGTTCTTTGTGCTGATTGCCATTGCTGCTCTGCTGAAGTCACCCTGTTTCCTGGCCTTACCATTGCACGTTCCAGCCCTGCCCTCAGACCAGTGAATTTCCAGATGCCCCAGCTGGAATACTGTTCCAGTCTATGGGCTATATTTTTGCCAGGAACATTTGTGTTTATATGCAGGATTCCAGCAGCTAAATATGCAGGGCCCATCCAGAGCACAGATTTTAAGCCGATCTGTCAAGCAGGAGCCAGAACCATGGATACATCATCCTTTTCTGTCAGTCCAGCAAGGACAGCATGGAGCTGAGAGAGGACACCCTAAAGAGGAGCGGAGTCTACCTCCAGATGCTGAGGGTGTACACATTGATGTTGATTGTGATCTGTTCTTCTCCTTGTAGAAACTATACAGAAAAGAAATCAAGCCGCCTTTCAAGCCCGCAGTGGGGCGGCCAGAAGACACCTTTCATTTTGATCCAGAGTTCACGTCTCGGACCCCCACAGGTTAGTAAGGTGGCACATGGGTAATACATCTTTTCAGTTAGTGATTCATTCTTCCTTCCCCTCCCTATTCCAACACAGTCTAAAAGTCTGATCATCTGTGGCATTACAGGGTTTTGCCATATACTGCAGGAAGCAAAGACTGCTTTTGCTTTCCCAACAAAAGAAGCTCATAAGTATTTCACCAGCTTCACATTAACTTGTCATCAGGAAGGACAGATTTCACATTTTTAAAAGGAAAAGTAACTATTGCTTTGCTATTTTGTTACTCATCATTGCTTACACTAGCTGAATTTATCTTAAATTACCTCGGCTTCAAAGAACTTTGCATCTCTGCAAGTTAGTATGTAATTATGTATTGCATAGATGTTTTAATTATGACATCCCACAGACTATGGACTGTTGAAAGTTAACGTGCGGTTAAAAGCAGTGAAGAATCATCAAGTTCTCCGGTCAGCAGAGTTATGCCAACAGGAAATTCCCCCCACAATATTTAGAAAATGCTTGCAGAGAGAATGTTGTTCCTGTAACTTCTATTTCCTAACAGAAATACCACACTTTTTACTCTATATATATGAAGGTGACTGTTGCACGAAACTCAATCTTTCCACTCTTTTAAGTGGAAAGCAAGAATATCGATAATGTCAGAGCGGTAATCCCATTTATAATGTTGCCTTCTGCTAGACAGATATGGATAACTTATGGATAAGTTACATTATATTTCTGCCTGTGATATTCCTGTAAGTAATAAGTACCTATTTATACTTTCTGAAGTGTAAGAATTGAATTAGATGTTGTTTGTAAAACACTTTGAAGATGGTAAGCTCTGTAAATATCATGTATCATGTAAATATCATTGGTTGTACTAACCAAGTATTGGTTGTACTAACCAAGTATAAGCTTCAACCCTCAAATTGCCCCAGAGCTGTTGTAGTGAGAGGGAAAGATCTGAGCTTTCATTATGGAAACACCTACATGGTAACACGTGAATCAGAGCTGAGATTTCCAGCAGTTTTTGTTCAGGCTAATCATGACCTACACCATTTTTTCTTAAAACTAGCCCAAACTTCTGTTCAAAGCCTGGCTCAAATTTCCTTTCACGAGGTTTGAAATAATGGTATCTACTCCAAATCTTTTGTGAGTCAATTCCTTTTTTTTTTTTTTTTCTTTGCAAGGATGTGCTGACTATAAAAATATTACATACTTTTTTTTTTTTTCAACTAGAACATCCCCACCTGTCTCCAGTATATTTTGGTCTTGTTCTGATATTCCTATTCCACTGCACAGAAGCATGCTCTTTGGTTACCAGACATCTCACCCATCTGATTTTAGCTTTAATTTAGATTTCAGAGGAACTGATTTCTCTGAAATATTGGAGACTGCAAGTGAGTCTGGTCTTGAGAGATGTGTGGTCTGGTGCTGCCATGGGAAGTTCCACTGATGTGCAAAGAAGCATTAAGAGTTTGGATTGCTTTGGAAGCTCACACTTCATTGGTTTTACTGGTGCCTGGGGCTATATTTTACACTCTGCATGTTACTACTGTTGCCTAATTAAATTTGTTATTTCGTACAAGACACTGACTTGGAAGATTTGTTTTGGGGTGGTGGCTGGAGAGGGGAGATGGCCTGCCTCAATTCTGCTTTGGGCTACCATGGATAGTGGCCTGAGAATCAAACCATGTCATTTCAAAATTGGAAGTGTGAATCCATTTACACTTCCAGAACGATGGAAAAGCCCTTGCAGAATGGCAGAATGTTTTGCAGCCACTGACTGTTGTCTGGTTGGGTCAACCAGAATGAGGGAGAGCATCACAAATGTGTTCAATACTGGCTCACATTGCTGATGGAATAGAACAATAACCTTTTTTATTTTGTGGATTTTCTATCATGGCATAGACCTCAAACAAACTAACCCTGTTACTGAGAACATCCTCAGGTAGAAAGCATTGTAATAATTCCTGCTTCATGATCATGCAGTTGTGTTCTAATGAAGCTGTCAGAAAGAAACTACCAAGGAGGGGATACAGAAACATATAGTCATTTTACACTATCTTTATGAATGAGTTCTTCTACCTGGAGGCAGGTTTACGTCAAAGTTTTGGATCCAGTAAATCTTGTCAGTCCAGTGATTTGCTGTACCTCAGAAATTTCCTTTACCCTGGAGGCTGAAACAGCATTCTGTGGATTCTTAACCTCAGATCTAAGTGTGCCAGAGATGTGGTTTCTGACACTGACAGATCATTTATGTGGGTATAGTTTCCCATCACTTTTTCTCAGAGATTTGTCCAAGTTGGAGTTGCTTTTTCTGGCCACTTGCTTCCTGAATTCACCACTGTGGACCCACATCTCATTTGTGGTGACTTAGCTCCTTACAGGGAGCTGGAGTCTGAAGCAATCTAGGTTAGAAATGGTGATTTGAACAAAGACCAAACCAAGATCGTTCTTGTGACCCAGTTTAGATTTCAGTCCACAAATGCTTGTACGGTTGTGATTGATGGGACAGCAGGCTGTAACCAGCAGGGATATTTTAGACTGACTTTACAGCTGAGAAAAAAGTATGTAAAATTTCACCTGAAGTACCTAAATATCCTCCTTTGCAAATATGATGTTTGCTAGCCCCAGTGAAGCATGATGAAGCAAATTACTTAAGAGTTGTGAAGACTTTGAAAACCCTTCAACTTAGATGCTCTAGTGGAACAAAGCATTACGGCTTTTTAACAGGAAGAAAGATAACCATTATACAAGATTGGTGCTTGTAAGTGGATCTAATTCAGACATATGAAATGATTCTGATTTATAGGGCCTAGAAAAATGATTTAGGTTTCTGAGCTATCAGATAGTTAGCATGATTTAACCATAATTTTGCACTTAGCAAAACTGTTTTAATGGGTAAATCAGTTGTTGGCAATGAGTATTTAATAGTGAACACTAAATCATCAATAGTTCTTCTGCAGTATTTGCCCAAGTGATTGGCAGTGAGTTATGAAGGAACAGTTATTTTTAAATAGAGCTGACCTACCACATTAGTTTTAGAGCTGGATCACAGCTTTTCTGAAGTTCAGAAGTGTTCAGATGTGAATTATTGTCTTTCCTTTTTTAAAAACAAACATTCTTTCCTCTTAATTAATCCCTCTTGTAAAAATCACTGTTGTACATACACCATGGCAGGAGGCATCCAGTGACGCAAGAGGTCTGGTGTGATTCATCCGTGTTTTTGTGAGGAGAGTGCCCATCAAAAACAGAGATAAGCAAAAAGCCCACGTCATTTTACCTAAAGA
This sequence comes from Dicrurus megarhynchus, assembly GCA_013399195.1. Classification (NCBI taxonomy): domain Eukaryota; kingdom Metazoa; phylum Chordata; class Aves; order Passeriformes; family Dicruridae; genus Dicrurus; species Dicrurus megarhynchus. Next base: position 1,040,554 of record VXAD01008914.1, read on the forward strand.
CAATCTTCTTCATCTGAACTCTTACTTGCTGTGCAGTAAGAACAGACTGACTTCTGACTCCGACTCCTGTCAGAGCTGAGGAAGCTTTGTGATGAGAAACAGAATTAGCTGCAGTCTCAGTTTTGTTTATTCCCAAGCAGATCTATTGGTTTTACCACATTCTGACTTCAGTTCCTCTATTCATTTGACCAGTAGATTTATACAGGGAGTGTGGCCACTGAGGAGTACACATTCTCACATATTTTCAGGGCCTGTGAAGCAGGTGAGTCAGATATAAGGCTCAGTGGGGATGAATTTTCTTTAGGTAACTGGGTATTTACACACTTTTCTACAAGGAAATAGCTTTCTAAAGAAAGTTTAGCTGTAACTTTGTCATGGTAAATCCCATGTTGCATTGGAGGAAATGTGAAGGGAAACGGAGAAAAAACCCCACAACACCCCAAAAAACAAGTAAAAGGTTGGCAAATTTTACTACTATAGGTTGTATAATACCCAGCCAGTTACCAAGGAGTGGTTTACAAAGTGATTCTTCTTCTTAGGAAAATACCTGGGATAAAACATACATAGGGGAGAAAGATCTCTTTAAAGGTTTCCAGAATTTTAAGTGAAGCACAGCTCTTCTTGTTTCATCATGCTGCTTCTCTCACTGAGCAGTGCTGCAGGTACGAAGCACTGCTCTCTGGTTATTTCATTGCAAAGGTAGAATAATTCAGGATTTTTTGAACTTTGGCCATTCCTTCCCTCCTTTTGCCATGTCAGGGGAAGGAATGAGGAGAAAATCTCCATGAAGGTTAGTTAAAACGATCCCAGTTGTTTTGTTCGCCTGAGGACAAGTCAGCCACTGTCTTCCCTGGAGTAGGTCCCAGCTCCTAAAGCTGCTCCAGAAGGTTCCTGTAAGGCTACAAACCACCACTACTGGAGTATTGTGCTTTTACATTGGTTTCACGTCTTCTCTGTGTTCTCCTGACCCACACAGCAGGACACTTCCGTCTTTGTAATTTCTGTAGTCCAGTTGTGCTGCAAAGGACAGATATAGCAGCCTGTAGCTTTCTTCCACTCCCTGGAGAACCTCTGCTAAGCCCTGCAGGGTGCCCTGCCCTGAGTCTCCTGTCTCTGTTTCTGAGTCTCTCTGCCCTGTGCCTTCTCTCTCTCTGTGCACTCTGAGGACAGGCAGTACTTTGCCTAAGAATGAACATGCACTGTGAAAAAATCCCTGTATCCAAGAGGAGACATCCTTGCAAAAATCCCCCTGCATTGTTCAAATCCAGAGGAAAGGAATGGAGAAGGCACACCAAAGCTTTGATATGGAGATGAATTATATTCCCATGTGTCTGCCAGTTTATCAGATCTGCTTTGTCTGTTGTGGTGCCATGCTATTGCATTTTTGTTCTTTTGTGCAGCTCATGAGGCCATTTTCTTCCTTCTCCTGCAGATTCCCCAGGTGTTCCTCCGAGTGCCAATGCTCATCACCTTTTCAGAGGGTTCAGCTTTGTTGCCTCTAACTTGGTGCAGGAGCCTGCACAGCAAGATGTGCACAAAATCACTGTTCACCCAATTGTGCAGGTACTGATGCTGGTTACATTTCACGTCTGATGTGCAGATACGTATGTGCATAGTGTATTTAATGTTCTCACTGGTATTTCACAGCTGCCTAGTGTAGGAAGGAGGTGTTTTACATGCAGCATGTAGGTGGTGGAAAACGAGAATTTTTTCGCGAAGGCTTTTATTTATAAAACGTTCCTCACCAGCTTTGCAAAGGAAATAGGAAGTGCACTTTGTCACAACTAAAATGAAAAGTACTTCTCAATACCTGAAACGGGATTCCAGTTTTGCATGCAGGGCAGGTAATGAAGTGTTGTTTTTTTCACTGAATGCATGTCATTCTCAACAGTTTTGTCTTGGATTATATGACACAGTCTGTGCTGGCAAAGAGGTTTGATGGACTACTGCTATAGGCTCCCAGAGACACGGAGCCCAAGCTCCTGGGTGTAAGAAGCCACCCTACTCCTGTTGCTATTGCACAACAACCTGAGTGTACTCACCTAAACCAGAATGGCTTGATGGGAAAACATGCCAGACACTTGGTTCTTTGCTGCCATTCCCCTAAAAAAATCTATCTAATTTTACTTGAAACCAGAAATAAATTGCTGCAAAAGGTTCAATACATCAGAGGAAAAGTGAATGACGAGAAAGAACTGGGCTGCTTAAAGATGCAGCTAATTCTCTCACTAGGAAAAAGCTCCTTTTCTTACCCACAGCCACAGGTATACGTGCCTAAAAGAGGGACACCCTGCCTATGGTTTTCATAGGTTTTCATCTCTATTATAATTATTTACATATTATATATCATACTCTTAAAGATGGTCTTATGCAACAGTAAGTGAAATGTTACCCAAGCAATTACATCCCAGAAATGTTATATATTTTTATGTGATTTACTTTGTAAAAATATATTAAATACTAACACATGCATGTCTTATGATTTAGCAGGTTCTGTGTGGACTTTGCTAGCAAGGTTACATTTTTAGACAGAGAAAATCCTGAGGATTTTTAGAGGTGCTGGTCATTTCTTGAGTCCTGGGATGGAATTTGCAACAAAGCCTCAGATTTGGGGTTCACCATTGAACAAGTCTACCTGCCCAGACATTTTCCAAATATGAATTAATGGCTTAAAATAGTAACTTCTCTCTCACAGAGAAACCACAGATAAACATACTCTAGACAGGACCTCCAGTGATCTGGAGGTACTCTCTATATATGGGGTATCTCTCTTGAAGACTATGAAGCTATTAATATTTTAGAAGTTATCTGCCCCTCAGTTTATATTGTCAAGATATGTGGGTTTGTCAGGAGATTGGGGCCAACCGTTTCCTATGAATTTCTAATGGATGGTGAATTTCTGCATTCCAAAAATAGTTTAGAAAATCACTGTGGTTTTGCTACTATTTCTACACAGACAATTCCATCTTACAGACTGGAAAAAGGTAAAAAGGGAGGAGACACATTTATTTGTTTAAGTAAGGGGCTTCATAATTTTTTAACTGGACTTAGAAAAGCTGCCAAGGACAAGAGAGTTCTGTGAAGGAGAGATCAAGCACCTCCTTCACAAGGAGGCTAACCTTTGCTTTTACATACCCATGTCCTGATTACCTTGTTTCTTTTGTCTTTCCCTACAGCAGTTACATGGGAACAACATTCATTTTACTGATGGATACGAGATCAAGGAGGACATAGGAATTGGCTCCTATTCAGTGTGCAAGAGATGTGTTCATAAAGCTACAGAAACGGAGTTTGCAGTGAAGGTAAGAAAGCCTCTGGCAGATATCAGAAATGCAGCTGAGACTGCTCTACCAGCCTGGGCAGCAGTGGGGTCACTGGATTTTTTGTTGGCTTATTTCTTGTTGCTGGGTGTTGCTTGGGACTTTTTCTGTTTTGTAAGATGGCAGGTTTCATGATAAGTTTTATCTTTTTTTCACACTTCAATCTCACCACATAGAATTCCTCAGTGGAAATTAAAGTAATAACTTTAATATTTCATTTATATCAAGTATTGTGGACAGATTTGTCAGTGTAATACAGCCACAGTGAAACGAAAATAGAGAAACCTCATCCCTTGAAGAAGTCTGCATGCCCAAATCTGACAGGGTCCGGTATGCTCAGCAGCTGGGTGTTTGGGGTACCTCAGAGGATCCAGAACAAAGCCAAGGCATGGAGACACTTAAAACTCCAGAAGAGTTCAGCACTGTGATTGCTAGGTTTATGCTCTTTCCCATTTTTTTAACATTTCCTCTTTTTACTCCTTCCTCCACTTGTTACAACTCTTTTCATGTATGTAAATACATCTTGATTTTGACTGCCAGTGTAGGCAACATGTGCAGCATCTCAGTTTCTGACACAGTGTGAGTCAAATGTGTAGCACAGATTTGGGGTTGGAGACAGTTGGTGGGTTTCTGTTTGTTCTGTCTTTCCAGCACATTTAGTGCTGCCTCTTTGACTATTACTCCTACCGATATATTCATTTTACTTTTCTTTCAATTCTATTGTAATTTCATAAAATAATATCATTTTGTTGTCAGAGTAGCTCGCTTTCAAAAAATTGCACAATGCCACCCATTTCAAGTAATTAGATAGCACAGGAGTTGCAACTGATATTAGCATAATTATATATCAGTCCCTTTTGACATGCATCCTTTAACTCTCTCTATAAAAATCACTGTAATTAGGCTCTTTTCATTTGTGTTAGTAAGTATAATTTTCCCAGTGTTCTCAAGTACATAACATTCACAGGAAGAAGTATCTGCAGTGATAGTTTGTGTGATAGGCAGCAGCCCCACTTGCCTTGCACCACCTCATTAAAAGCTCCCTCTTTCAGATGAACTGCCAGCATGTCAGAGAATATCATCCTGTCTCCCCCAGGGGAGGCTGGTAGTAGGGAAGGAGTTAAGGAAATTATGTGGTGGCATCACTGTGGGAAGATAAACATCATGTCACTGTGGAAATAAATAATCCTTCCATGCAGACTGCCACTCACCTTATTTACTATTGTTGTGTGGTGTCTTACTGAGACAGGAGATTACCTGGCCAGAGTAACTTGAGTCAGAGCTACAGTCAGAAAACAAAACTTTTCCTAGCCCAGAAGAAGAATATATTTATTAAAATGGAAAGTATTTCATCCCTTTTCCTTTTGCTGATCATCTGCTACTAACTGGGGGCATCTTGTAGAAATAATTAGATGTCTAACAGGGTAAAGAAGTTTTTTGCTGGTGTTGTAAAAGCATTTGAACAGATCTGGAATTTCACTCTTTTCAGAGCTCATTGAGATTAGGCACGTTGCTCACTGAGGAGCTTTTGGAATTTCCCCCAGACACCTGTCAGCACCTGTAGGCAGCTGTACTGCCTTTGTAAATCCAGTCCTGGAGCCTGCTGAAGACGAGAATTTTCTTGCAACCTATTCCCTTTTCTTCCATGTCATCTGTAAAAATGAAATGCTAATAATAAACTCTAAAGCTATTTTAGACATGCCCTCAGGCTCCTAAGTGCAGTATTTCAGAATTCAGACATATCTCCACTTCTGAGAGCATTTCACTACCATGCAAGAGAAAAAACCCTGTAGACAGTCAGATTTCCTGCAAACTGAGTCTACTCTGAAACTAACAGGCACCTATCTAGGTCAGTGCAGGTAGATATTGGTTTAGCAAGCCCATGTGTCATATTCTACTGCACGTACGTACTCTGAGGAGGTTTTAAAATTTTACTCTTAACTTTCCTTCCATCTCAGTCTCAGGTGAAAAAAGTCAAAAGTTCTGAAATACAAGTAAGTATTTGTTCATTCTTCTGAATCATAGAATATTCTGAGTTGGATGCTTCATAAGACTCAGGTAGAAAGAAGAGAGATGGGAAAAAAAATGTTTCTCTGGTGAACCTCTATTATGTTTCAGATTCTTGTGCTGTAAGATTGATCATCTTGAGTACAGCAGGCCTGATGATTTTCAGTAGCAAAGAGAACTGTCATTGTCGGTCACAGTTACAAACTTCACGTGGACATATATGTAATGGTGAGGTCAAAAGCAAAGGCAAATCAGATCAAAGTATTAAGGCACATCAGTATCTATAGAAAATAAGTTAATTAAGTAAAAGAATGATGGTAGAGGAGATGGGAGGGGTTTCTGTGGGTGGAAGAAAGTTTGCAATGGAAGCCTAAACAGATTAAGAGCTCTTGTTCGGAGTTCAGAGTTCTTGGTGAATCAGATTTTTCAAAACCTGCCAGAGATGTGATGCAGTTAGCATATTCCAAATGTTTTTCTTTTCTTAAAACTATTGCACAGCTTTCAAGCTTGGAGCACTAGTGAAGCTTTCAAGCTGGATTTTTGGATCTGCTTCTTACTGACAGCAGATTAAGTGAGTTAGAAAAGGACTTGGTTTCATCTCCCTGTTTCTGAAGGTTAATCTATTTAGATTGACTCCTGACCCCCAGGAGAGATTAATAATTAATAATTATATTAATAATTAATAATTATATGAGGTGAATAATAGCCAAGTAGAAATTTCTGCTGCTGGGCCAGTTCTACCCCCAGTACTGCCTCCAATCCTGCCCCAGACATTGCAGAGGTGGGAGGCTTAGGTGCCAGATTCAACACCTTGATGTCAACTGCCTTCTTCTCCAGGTCAAAAGAATATCCAACTGGTTAAGTCTTGTGGGTTTTTAGTCCCTCCATGCTGTTAGAGACAGGGCAAACAACTAGGTAAAAACACAGGAGATACACTTTTCCCTCCTTTGAAGAAGAGACATATAATAGAGATGGTCCCAATTGACAAGTCCAATTTTGCAGCTGCCAGTATTACAGTGGAATTTGGATCTTGAAACACATGTGAATCTCCTGGCCTTTTCCTATCTCTGTAACGTACTAACCAACTGTTTGGCTCCAGATGTTCCACAGTTGTGAGCAAAGCCACAGTTTGCAGTCCGTGTCTGCCACCGGGTACAAGTTAGTTTATGCTAGAGTCTGAGTGGATCCTACAGCTCATGTATAATTCTGGTACTTGCAGAGCACTGAAAGCACATCTATCTAGCATGTTTTGGTATGTGCAGACTGCAGAGAAGGCGCATTTTAATTAGCTACAAAAATTCAATACCAGCAGAGAAGTGATGCCAACATGCTATCAATAAACAGAGATCAGTAACTCCTGAGAGCTCGTGTTAGCAGGCATGTGTAATCAAACTGGTTGTATACATCCATTTATTTGCTAGTAACAGTGAGTGAAATAGTCACTAAAATCCATCTAAATTCCAGAGATTTTTCGTAATTTCCTTAAACTTCATTTTCCTCTTCCATTGATGTTCCCAGTCTTGATTTCGTTGTTTTGAGGTGGTTGGTGTAAGTAGATAAAATTGCACAGTAATCTGAAGGCAGGAGGTTCCACAGTAGTATTTAGTGGCTCTACATTTTCTCCTTAGCCTGTGCTATGGTTAGGTCAGGCATTTGGTGCTGAATGTAGTAAAGAAAATAGGAATCTTATTCAGTGAAATAAAAAAAAAAGAAAAAAGCCAGTCCAAACATCATTAAATCTCCTTGAAAGTTAAGATGTCTGTAGATCTAGAAAGATTTGCTTAAAATTGTCTCTCCTTAACCATAGAAAGTCACTGAAGTGAAAGAGGCAGTGAAAATTTCAGGGAAGGCTCTGTATCTATTTTTGTCTGTTTGGGAGGTACCTAGTGTCTGGTGGAAAATGGATAAATATATCAGTATTTAAATAGGCAGGTCAATGGAAAGTTTGCTGGCTGACCTCAGATTTCTTGGCTCTGAGTCTGCCAGCTTGTCAAACCAGCTGCTTGTCATCTACTGCTTGTCCAACCTTTCCCCTCTCTGCCTGCACCAGAACATGGTACAGGGGTCAGGCCCCAGGGTATGTGCAGCAGTCTCCAGGTCAGAACCACTGGTAATGCATCCCCTTTAAATTTAGCTTTGAAATTTAGCAGAAGTTACCTGCTGGTGGAGCAGAGCACTATCGGGACTCTGAAACAGAGAGGATGGGCTGAATGGGCATGGATCAGATGCTGAGGTCCTGTCTCAGCTCTCGTTCAGTCCCTAGTAATGCAAACTCCCCTTGACTTTGCTGGGTGGCTGTCACAGTCAGGTTTGTATGGCTAAGAGTAGGCCTCTATCACATCTTCCACTTGGGGAAGAAATGGCATCAGGAAGAGTATAATGTCATGTAAAAGGACCTCATTATAGAACCTGTTAGCCAAGTGAAGGGAAATAAGAATGTCAGCCGTGCTTCCGGAAGCCTCTGACTGTCCTTGCTCTTCCCCAAAATGGCTTATCAAATTATCTATGAAGAGCAAATTTTTTGCCTTTGCAAGATCATACTAATGATACTGAAAGATACTTTCCAATATTTTATTGAGAAAGTGTCTCTGACTACTGTCTTCCCAAAATTTTTCGTTCCTGTTTGCTTTCCTTCCCTGAATATGTAATGCAGCTACTCAGTGTTCTCAAATAATTCATAGGATGGAAATACAAATATTTGAATACCAGCATCAGACAAGCATTTAATAAATAGGTTGCTAGTGTAGTTGCAGTTTTATTAATAAAATTCAGATGCAGACCTATAGACTTTTATCTTACTAACATGTTTGCATAAAAATGAGTTTTTCTTGTAGTACCTGAGTACTACTGAGGAATACGGAACCCTGTGAGATTGTGTGCTCTTTTGGTATCCATGGCTTAAGATAGAATATAAGCAAATTAGAGAAAATCTATAGCAGAAAACATGCAAGAATTGCAAGGCAAGCTCCACCAAGAGAGCTACAAATATGTGTGGTGTAAGACAGACAAGAGCCCAGAGGAATGCAATCAAAATCTATAAATATCTCTAAGGTGATATAAATGATGGATGACAACCATTTGGCTGCTAAAGACAGCAAGGGAAGACAGAATTAGCAACATACAAAAAAGGGAGTTTCAGGGGAAAAAAAAAGTCTGATTGTGAGAGCAGTTGGTAAAGCGGGCTCTTCAAGGAGAGGACCGAGACGTCTTCCCCCTCACATGCCAAGAAGTTGGATTTGTCATATTAGTGGAAATGTAGCCTTACAAAATGCAGGGTCAGAGGTACAAGACCCCTTCTTACCCTGATAAACTACAGAGAACACTTACCAGGTGGTCCCATGAAATTTGGTTTATGAAGCTGGGCATCAGGAAATGATGTGGCCCAGACACCTAAGTGAAAGATGGTTTTGAGTGTCTGAAGCACACTCAAGCTTCTTGGCAGTGGGGCACCAGATTCTGTAGCCTGTAGAGTGCCATGTAGGAGATACAGGCTTCAGAGCAGATTGAAGCACAAATCTTTGTCCTTCTTTGAATTGGCATAGGGAGGGCTGTTTTCCAGAGTGCTCTGCAAAGAAACCAGCATTTATAGCCCTAGTAAGGGCTAGTTACCGTACTAAGAGTGATTACAAACAGCATGGAGGGTGTCCTCTAGATGTGATGGAAAGAGAAAATGATTTACAGTACAATGGATGAAACAGCAAAGGGTGATGGATTACTGTTGTCTATGAGGATCTTATGTCTGATCTGTGAGAGTATTTTTGAAGGCTCTCTTGGTTTTCCCATTTCAAAAACCTTATCAAAGGGCCTGATTTCCATGCTGGACTAGGGCTGTTCTGTACACTCACCATAACAGGAGGCAACGTAGCGTATTTTATATGGCGTCCTCATTTTTTAAGACTTGGGGTTTCTGAAATACCTGCAAAAACTTCAATGAGTCTCACTTTTCTATTGTTTTGAGTGTGTTCAGATAGGAGTTGGACTCAATGATCCTTCAGGTGTCAGGATTTTTGGGCTGAATGGGGTCAAGGCATTGTTTAAGTCTTAACAAAATAATCAGAGAGGGCAGGTAGAAATACAGAAACATGTGCAGGTCACCTCTTAATCTCAGCTTTGAAGCAAATCTTAAATGTGTAGTGGTTGTACATCTCTGGTTTAAGGATTCCTGCAGCCTCCCTCCCATTTCATCACAAAGCTCACAGTGTCTCTTTCCTTGGCATGGCTGAACCTCTGAAGAATGTGAGATTATGGTATTTCTCTCTGCTAGCTAAATCTTTTCTGAGACCTAGGATCAGGCAGCAGTTTTTCTACAGCTTAATAATATCGTGTTTCTCTTTGCTAGTTTACTTGCCAAATACCTAAAGTATTTTGGACAGAATTTTGTCCTTTGTGCCTCTGTTTCTCTTTTGGGGCCATTCAAACTATGTTTCTTTTATTTGTCTTCCATACTGATGTAATAATTTTCCGCTTTTGTAAATTCTGAATATGATAGACTGGTTTCCATCCCTGAAGCTTTCTGTAGAAGAAGGTGAGAGCAGCATTGCAGTTATTTCACGGACTGAAAACTCATCAGTCTGATCCAAGGATGTGTGCTGAGCAGAGCAGACTGAAACAGAGTGCAGAGCCTTTCCCACCAAGCTATTCTGCCTCCAAAACTGAAGACTTCTTCCTAAAATGAGCTTTTCTGTTTCATGGGAGCTATTGATATAAATTTGTTAATGCTTCTGCTCTGCTTAGAAAATGTGTGCTACCGTATAAGTGCTAATTAACAAGAACAGTTAATTAACAGTTCCAGCTGACAGCTTAGGAGTGCTAAGTCAGCAAACAGTGTCAGCAAGGGGGCATGCTCTGTGTGCAGAAATGTTTAATGTCTCACCTGCACAGCTTGATCGGATGGGCAGTCCTTATTTCAAAAAAGTATGGCTAATTAGGCCTGTTTCTTCTAATCGTCATTTCTCTATTTTCCTGAAAGATTTAAGCATGGATGGAGGGAATGAATTTCTGGAGCTAATCAAAACTGATAGCACAGCAAATAGTCCCTCAGAAACTATCAGGCTTGGAAAAGTTCTCCTTAGAGACATCTTAAATGTAAAATTATACCATGTTCTTTTAAATAATATTAGCCTTTCTGCAGTGATTTTCATCCAGCTTGAGTTATTTGACATCAAAAAAGGAACCAAATTAAAACAGATGCTTGGCCTGAATAGGGATTATTTTTAGAAGGAAATATTACTGAAATGGAAACCTGTACGTTTTCCAGCAGCACAGTACTGCAGAACTCACTCTCCGTGACACTTTCATTGGAATTAGTATTGTAGATGAAACTGTCAGGTTGAAATCTCTGTGTGCTGTCACACCTCCTTTTTTCAGAAGAGAAGCACATCCCACCTATAGTCAGTTCCACTAGCGGTGCCCTGAATTTTCAAATACATCACAGTGTAGATATAATGTGCAAAGGGACACAAAATTCATTCTCCCTTTGCTCATCCCTTCCCAGAAAAGGAAAGGATTTTTACAGGGACTATCACATCACACTATGTAAAGAATCTTTTCTTAAAGGAAATTAACCCATGCTTACTCTCCAAACAGACTACAGAAAAAACTTTATATAACTGAAAATAAAGCAGCTTTAAAAAGCATATAGAACTCTCTTCCTCCTCCATGATTTTTTCAGAAAGCCATTAAAAGTTCCCTAGTGCAGGTCAAAAGGAGCTTTACATCATCTCACTGCCTAAACACAGTGGCAGCCTCAGCTGTGGCTGTACAAGTTATGACACCTACCTTCTGCTGGACTTTGTGCTGCTGGAGCAGCAGACTGGGACTGTACCAGTAGCTCAGCTGCCCCTGTTCACACTCTGGTATCTCAGTTTCAGCTGCCGGGAAAGGTCACTTGGGGCAGCTGAAGACAAAGCAGAGGCTGATCCCATTTGGGACTGGGGGCAAAAAGAGCTATGCCTTATGTCCCTGGAGCATGACCCAACAAAACTCCTAATTCAAAGCTCCTCAACCTACTTTTTATCTATTCCTGTGCTGCAGGGTGTGCATTCAGTGCTTCCCTGTGTTTGTGGGTTTTGTTGTGGAACGGATCTATGAAATAAAACGGAGAATTTTTGCTGCAGTCTGTGGTTGTGGCACACACCGCGGTGTTAAGTGTTAAACCACTGTGACAGTCTTGGGTGCATTCAGCTTCCCCAGGAAGGGAGGTGGTTACCGCCACCCATTTCAGGTGACATGATCAGACAGCTTTTGAGTCCTGTTTCACTTAAAGAGAAAAATCAAGTCACAGCCAAGTAAATGTTTTAATATAGTCTTGTTTGGTCATTAAAGATGCACAAAGTCCTTTCTCCCCAGCACAGAAAGACCCAACAGAGCAGTTTCCTTGCTGCTAGCTCCAGCTTAGCCTGGCCAGAGCCCCATCCTTTCTCCTCAGGCTCCTATCACTGCTCTTCCCATCAGTGCATCTCATGTTTCTTTTCCATCCTCTTTCTCACTCTCTTGCTTTTCTCTCACCTTTTCTTTTAGGCTGTTCACTTTCCAGAAAGCAAAGGCAGTTAAACTCTCTCCTCCCACCTCTTGCCTTTTTCCAGTCTCACAACTGTAGTGATGGAGAGCTCCATGTGAGAAACACAGCCATTCTCCATTCTTCTCATGCACAGTCATTCAGGTTAATTTCAGTGTTTGAAAAGGCAATTTGTATTAGCAGGGCTGGTTCAGAGAAAGCAGATTAGGGAGTGCTCACACGTACCATTTCTTTGGCAGGGCTGTAAAGGCTGTAGGTCCCAGCTGGTGGGTGGTATCAAACAGCTGAAGGCTCCAGCATCTGCTAATGGCATAACTAGGTCCAGAAGAAGACATTTATCTATGCAGTTGGAAGCGTGCAAATACCTTCACAAAAAGGATCAAGCAAATATATATATACTGTCTATTTAGTTGCTGTGCCAGTTTCAGCAAGGCTTTACCCACACAGAATTTTATTGATACTCTCTTTCATACTCATCAGTCTGCTCTGGCAAGGCTAAAGCCATTGAAAACCCATTAGTAAAGGGGAATTGGATGATTTTTTTCCGTGCAGAAGACTTGTAGAAGGACTTGTAAAAACTGGACAGATGCGTTAATTGGAATTTTGAAAATATTCTGTCCTGATCCTTTCTTTGTTTATAGAGAAAGTGTTCAGTATTGTCCTTTAAAGGAGCTTGACTCATTTTGAAATATCTTGAGGTTATTACCCTAAATCCCACTGAGGAAAGAAAATGCACCTTTTTCTGTCAGTTGGTCACACAAAGGATATGATAGTCAAAGAAAAAACAAGTGCCGTATCAGAACAAAGGGCACTATTGACTGTGCTGAGCCCATTTTACTCTGGAATTGTTTCATACACTGTTTGACACAGATGAGTTTCTGAACAATCCCTGGGTGTCCAATGCACAGAAAAAAGTCTATTTGCTTTATGGCTCAGTTTCTTTCTCTTCTGAAGGGCAATAGAAGACCCTTGTGCGTCATAGCTCTTCTTCGCCCAGGTACAGTAGAGCTCACGTTACATTTTCAGTAAAGTTACTTACACATTATGGTGGCTTTTTGAGTTGGTCTTCTTCACCACACATCTAAAGAGAGAAATAGAAAAGTATCATCATTACATATTACTCAGATTCTCAGGATGTCCCGGTTTGAAAGCAAACCAGTGAGACTCTGAGTCAGAAATACAATTTAATAGGAAAAGAAAATAAAATAAATGCAATAGCACAAAAGAAAACCACTGACAGGGTCAGAATACAACCTGACACCCTGTCAGTCAGGGTGGTGGTAGCAGTCCAATANACTAGTAGCTGAGACCTTCCCTTAGTTCTGTGAGTTCCAGAGAGTGAAATTCAACATTTTAGTTGAATTCAAATCAGAATGAGTTTCCTAAAGAAAAGACTGTTGCTGTCCTATAGCATAGCAACATACACCTTGCATGTCACTCACAGAAGTCTCAAGCCCTGTAACAGGCTAGTGTGGTTTGAAATACCCTCTAGCTGTCTTGTTACTTGTTAGTTTGATATTGTTCCTCCCCTGAGGGGTCTTTAGTGGTTTACTATCATGTACCTTCTTTCATGATTGGTTCATTCTGTTATCTCTACCTGATGATGTAACACCTTAAAACTCTCTGCAAGAGAACAACCGGGGTCTCTCTGCTTTAGCTCCCCTTCAAGCTAACTGGCCCCTGCCCTCTCGAGGGCAGGAGAAAATAAACTTGGAATGCAGCTGACAGAGTTTCCACTCTTTCCTCCGTACCTTCCTCTGCTTTTCATGCCTACATGCTGTGAGGAGGCGTTGGGCTGCACTGGTAAACTGAGGCACGCAAACCTCAGTTACCATCAATTCAGTCGCTGGTTCACGCAGGCATCGGACCCCGTTAACCTGCGAGCCGGGCTGGGAACAGCCTGGCCAGCAGATTTTAACAAAAGACATCTTTCCTTGCACGGGAAGAGTTGCAGGACTGTCACAGAGAGGAACAGAGAAGAGTCTATATTCATGCAAAACACAGTGTCTCAGAGGAAACAGGGACAAGGGTGGCAAATGCTCTTTTTTACCACAGGAAATTCTGGGTGGATTTAACAACACACCAAAAAACTCTCTGAAAGGGTTGTAAAGCACTGCACAGGCTGCCAAGGGAAATGGTGAAGTCACCATCCCTGGAGGCATTTAAGAGACATGTAGATATGGCACTTGGGGACATGGTTTAGTGGTGGATTTGGCAATGCTGGGTTAATCGTTGGACTTGATGATCTCAAGAGATCTTTTCCAACCTCAGTGATTCTATGACTTCATAAAAAGGAAGATCAGGAGAACTGGGTATCACAGCGGAGTTCTGGGGCATATTTAATGAACTGCTGTGGCCACTGCAACATACAAATAAAGAAACTGTGCATACTGCAGCCAGTCTGAATTGCAGAGAGATTTCTGCTGAAGCTGCAGCAGACATCTCCTCTGCTGCTTTATCAGTTGTGGGCCAAGTGTTAAGTCACAGGCACGCTGAAGAGAGGCGCTGTCAGGGTGACAGTCTCTTGCTGTGGAAGAAAAAATAGTTCTAGTCTGTCCAATCAGACTTCCCAGGGACTGAGAGGAATTTGGCAGGGCCCTTCATAGCTCTGACAGTGATTTGTGGTGTGGTTTGGGGTAGCTTGTCCACGTAACCAGTGTATCGCAGATTGCGCACACATTAAAACAAAAAGCATGCGTATTTAGTGGGAGTGTCGTGCAATTTGTATTTACATTGCATATTGTGAGTTAGAAGCATTGAAAGTCACCTACTGCTGTTACTACTACATCAGCAGCAGAGTGCTTCGGGTTATGTTGGTTTTAGTTTTGTCAATAGCTGAGACTGTTTTTGGGTTGGATTTTTTTTTTTAGGCCATATATATGCATTTATAGTCCTGAATTATTAAGAGTTGCTTAAAATTTTCCCCAGCTCTGGATATTTCCTTTCACAGGGAACTGCAATAGAAAAGGAATCTGGAATGTATAGCTTGCTACAGTAGCATAGTGATAGTGGTATTTCACACTGGTGGTAATACTTGCCACAGTAGGTTCTGCTGGTTTGTGCAAGCCAGGCAGATGCTAACAGGGGCACATGTGAGTTACTCCAGTAACTTGACAAGAGGTACATTAGTTTAGCCAAGGAAGTGGCCTTGAGGATCTTTTTGTATGTTAGAGTTACTGTTTGAGTGGGACACATTCAGTCACTGTGGTTGTATTCCTGAGGAGTCAGTTGGCCGGGACTTCATTGGATTCTTGATAATGTCTCAACTAAACTGGGAGAACAACAGCAGAATTATTTTTTTTCATTCACCTGTTCTTGAGGTTTTCCTTTTATTATTCAAATGTGGACAACAACCATCTACCTGCATCAGCTGCCTGTTGCACTTTCATTTGTCACACTTCTATTAATCCAGAACCAAACCACTGATAGGGCATCAAATGCATACCTGAGCCATGGACAGCTACTGACCATCGTTATCACTGCACATACATGCCAGTCATGATGGCTATGAAACCTCTGATACATATGCAGTTATGCATTATTATGGCTAATGCATACGATTCTACTCATGTACTTGAATTTGTATCACCATAATTAAGCCGTGAAAAATGCATGCATTTTATAAAAAAGCAGGCAGGCATTTATCCTCATTAGCAAAAGAGGTTTTTAAAAAGCTGTTTTTTCCCTGCTAACACCATCATTTTAAATCTGTGCTCTGTGCCTAGTTCTTGGAGAGAACTAACCCCATTAAAGTTTGGAAGCCTTGAAATCCAGGGCGATAATGGAATTATGATTTTCTGAAAATGCCACCCATTCCACCACTTTGGTAAACCTGTTACTCAAAAGTACTGCTGTTGTTTTCTAGCAATAAGAAATAGAGCTGAAATAGTGTACTCCTAATGAGTTTCCAGTAGAATGAGTCTTTTGCCATTTCCTGTGCAGTTGCTTTTGAGATTCCAAAATGCAGAGACTTCCCTTAAGATTATTTTTTGTTTCATATTGATCATTTAAATCTGCAAAGTGAGAAACATTAATCAATGCACTCAACTGGACAAATGACTAAAGCTCTTTGACTGACATCCCAAATATAGGTAACAGAACCACTGAGGAGAAGTCACTGCTCTCCTCATAGCTGGCTTTCCATGCAGTGGTGCTCTCTAAGCGCCAGGTGTCGTGTTTTTCTAAGACCTGCTGCTACAAAACTAAGAAGTGTGCATGTCTTACTATACCTTCTGATAAGGCAAGAGATGTTGACTACATAAAAGTGATCTATAAAGCAGATTTCTTTCCAGTTTAGGAATGGGTAAGGAGTTTGGTTATATGGCCAAATGCAATCTGTGGTCACTGTGTTGTTCACTACAGCAACTTGGCCCAAAGAGCCAAGTAATTACCCATAGCTTCAATTCAAATCTCCCCTGACAGAAATGTCTGTACATTTTTATTTCTGACAAATACATATGACAATTACTTTTTATTAATTTATCAGCATATATACAAGCATGTGCCAATATTATGATTCCATCAATTTTTTATGTCAAAGAGGTCATTTTAAAACTATGATTATTTTAAAACTCTCAAGGTTGTTTGATTTCTAAATGACACTTCTTGTAACTGCCATTATTTATGGGTAAACAGAACTGTAGGCATCAAAAAGAGGGCCTACGCCTCCAGAATCTAAACTAATTATTGCTCCATCTGGCTTTGGCAGACAGTCAGCATGGCTCTCATTTGCACATGTGCTCTCCTAGAATAATGATTAATAGAGGAATTTTGAATTTTAAATTGTTTAAACCGTAGGAATTGGTTGATTTATGCTTAGTGCTGCTAACTAGTATTTGACTGCACTGTGCTTCATTTATCCCAGATAATTGACAAGAGCAAGAGAGACCCCTCTGAAGAAATTGAGATACTTTTGCGATATGGACAGCATCCAAACATCATTACTCTTAAAGATGTGAGTATTCTTTGAGCACTTCAGCATTAAATGATTTTTGTCTTATAGTCAGGCTCATTTATTAGTCCATGTCTGGAAAATTCTTCAGTTGAAGGTCAGAGCTAAAACCAGACCCATTGAAATCAAGGAGAAAAACATGACTTAACAAATTACTGGATAGCATTTGGAAAGACTGCTCAGGTTATGCATTCTCCAGTTACTGTCTAACAAACCATAGATAAAACCAAAGGGGCACAGTGCTGGAGAACAACAGAATGGGTTTGGGTTTGCAGCACTATTTAGAAGGAGATCTCCCTAGCTGGGTGTTTTGGGGCACTGCTGAACACACACAGTGGTGCTGCTGGACAGGGGGATGATCTTTCACGAGCAGAAGCCATTCCCATGCAGCCTGTGAGGTCTGCTTTGCTGGGGAGAGGAGAGCTCACAGAGTCACTGTGATTTCCCCCGATAGTGTTTTAATGCCAGGGACTATTTACCTTCTGCTCAAGCAGCATCAAAAGAGATGTTTTTATTTTGCTGCCTGAAGTCTCACCTAAGATTGTCCACATCATGTCAGATTCAGAGTTTACAGAACAAAATCCTGCTTGTGTCAGTGGCCAGTACATCATGGTTTAGACCTCAGAGAATTTTATAAAAATCTGCTAATCACGTGCGCTCAGGAAAGTCTTACCTAATTCCTAAGTGTTAAAGAGTATCCCAAAATCTGTGCAAAATAAGGTTTTATATTCCTTTCCAGAAACATTTAGCACTGATGACTATAATACTGCCTATTATTGCAGTATAAAGGATGATGACATGAAAATGTTTGTCCTTCAATTTAAATGATAAAATGTCTTTTACCAATTGACATTGACATTGAATGTAAATATGTCTTGTAGCTGATATCAAAAATATATTCACCAGAATTGCAAATATAAACTATATAATATCATTAGATGCAAGTGTTGGCCAACAGTATAATACAGTTCTTTAGCTGATCATGAGTCAAAGGGAAATATTGATATTTGAAATGGCAAATGTTACCCTGTGGAAGTGGAAAGAGAGAACACTACTGAGAAGAATGACTGGGTGAGAGCCAGCAGACATTTGAAGCTGTGTGGAGTGGTGCTGTTTTTAACAGCTGAGCCTGCTCTGCTGGCATGATAGCAGACCAGGAAAGCTACATTTCTGTGTGGACAAATCAGCAAGCTGCTACAGACACAAGAAAAAAGTGATGACTTAAGTCATTTTATAAAGTTTTCTTTTTTGTTGTTAGGCATAATAAGCACAATCCCCACACATTTGCTGACATTTTCTTCTTCCAACATCACACACAAGCAAGCCAACACTGTGATTAAAGGAACCAACCTTTACCAAGAGAATGGGTCCAAAACACGTATTTATCGTATTACTGTTGCAGGTCTATGATGATGGGAAATTCGTGTACCTGGTGATGGAGCTGATGCGGGGAGGCGAGCTGCTGGACCGCATTCTTCGGCAGAAGTGTTTCTCAGAGCGGGAGGCCAGCGCTGTGCTTTGCACCATCACCAGGACTGTGGACTACCTACACTCTCAGGGCGTAAGCGTTGCTTTTTTGGCTTCACTGCATCAACCTTCTTAAAATACAACTATATTTAGAAATAATTTAGAAATAGAAAATAGTTGTGATTTTGCTTCTCTGAAATGTAAATATGTTTCATAGGCTTTTTATCCGTTTTCCACTGACCTGAAGCATGTCAAAGTAGTATTTTCTTTCCCACACTCCAGTGACTTTCATGAAGTTCATGTACCTTCTTGAGATATTGGTTGTTTACTTTTTATCGCAATCATTATTACAGGACCTGAACTTTTAGCAACATTTCAAATAGGGTAGCTGAATCAGCAGATAGGTAGAAAATGAAATGCTCAGCTGTCCAAATAAAGTGGCATTTTGAGCAGCTGATGGGAAAGACTTCTGACATGCTGTTAAAATCTGACTTTTAAAGTCTAAGCTCTTTATATACAACAGTTTGAAAATCTCTCCTTTTCTGCATTTCAGGGACAAGTAGTTTGGATAATTAGTCAAATATTTATTACTTTTCCTGCTTCATGGTTAAAACAAAGTGCATTTTGTGCATTGACTTCTAGGTTTTCATGGGAATTTTTCAGTCTTGCTATAACAAATAAAGGTTGTTTTCCTGCCACTGAAATGCAGCATGTCTGGTAAAACACACAGTCACATGAAGTTCTGTGAATACATTTTGAAATTAGGAAAAAAATTAATCCCTCCTTTCAGGTGTGAGCCACTCACATGGACAGTCACAAGAAGACCCTTACACACTTTCCTCCTATGACGTGATTTCTTCTTCACCTTTCAGCTGAGTATTCAGGGCCATCAAGCTCCAGGAGACTGCCACCAAGATGTTTGTACAACAGCCAACTTTGACCGCCCTCAGGAAGTTGTCTCCCCTTAGAGCAGCAGCCTCCATCTTAATACACCAGCAGAGGCTGTCAAACATTTTATTTCTCATTTTAACAGACTTTTTTTTTTCTTCATTTGTCCAAGGCTTTTAAGTAACTTTTTTTCCAAAACTTAAATATTTTCAGCATGAGCTCTTGACCTACCTCAAGCAGCAGACCAGGAGTGGCAGCCAAGCCTGAGTGCTCCCTGACCTCCTCTTCTCACTTGTTTCTCACTGTTCTTTCTTAAGGTGGTGCACCGAGATCTCAAGCCAAGTAATATCCTCTACATGGATGAGTCAGGAAACCCAGACTCTATCAGGATCTGTGACTTTGGGTTTGCCAAGCAACTGAGAGCAGAGAACGGGCTGCTCATGACTCCCTGCTACACAGCCAACTTTGTCGCTCCTGAGGTAGGATCACATTTCAAAGCCTTCAGTAGTAAGTGTATCCTAGGAAGCATTCCTTCCTCCCTTGCTGCCTTTACAAGAGGAACCAGGCAGAAACCCGGCTACTGGCACTCGCACAGCCTCTATTACCATAACTTTCCTATTCCTGGTCCTGTCACGGCAGTTATTTTTCTCCTGACAGAAGCTGGTGTCTGTCTTGGACTGCTGCACACAATGCTTTGGCTCATTACTGGGATAAATATCTTTTTTTCTCTAGCTTCTTCTGATCAGAGTGCTTTCCCTCTGGTGCACTGTATCAGAACAGGATTAAGGTTTAAGAGGGAAATCTTGGTGTCAGAGACACTGTGGAGTCTCCTTCTCTGGAGATTTCCAAAAGCCATCTGGACATAACCCTGAGTGCTCTAGGGGACTCTGCTTGAGCAGGGAGGTTGAACTATATGACCCTTCCAACCTTAACCATTCCATGATTCTGTGATAAGACTGAAAAGAAAAATCCTTGCATGAAATCTTTACTGTGCTGAAATCAGTGAGAGCTTTATTGTTGACTTCACTGAGGTAAAGAAACATCTCTCTTCTTGGCCTTTCCTAGTACCAATCCCCCCTATTCTGGGGGATGTAGGAAAGGCTTTCTTATTTTTACAGACAGGACAATGGAGGAAGACCAAACAGCTTGTCCTGAGCACAGGAAGAGGTGGCTCTGCATCACTGGCAAGCACTGCTCCTTTCATGCAGCCCTGCGGGAATGGGCTTGGGTCATACAGCTGTTTCATGGCTTGGGCTCTTTCCTGTATTTGACCCATGAGGTGTCCATATCTGCTTCCTCACAATGAAGGAGCAAGAAGTTAATTTCTTGGGTAATTGCCCATTTCTTGGAGTGATGAAAATCAAAAATTTTAGTACTTGCAATACACTACTTCAAATGTGTGTCATCCTTTGCTTGTTTTGGTCCTTATAAGAAAAACAAAAAGCTATTGTCTTCCAATACTTCATCCATTCTCTACTGTCAAATACCAGTGTCTCTCAGTTGGTATAATCTAGCAATCTTTTTTTCTCCCTAAGTCTTCTCCATTCAATGTTCACCTGTGTGGTATGTAACTGGGAAGAGAAAAATAGGATGATCTTTCTGTACAAGGTCCTTTCATGATACCAAAAGTTACAGCAATCACAGCCTTTCTGCATCAGAAGGAGAATTTGTTATACTGAGACCATTGCTGGAGCAGTATAAATGCAAAACAGATTTTTCTTCAGCAAAAAAAATCTTCTATTGCCAAGATAGATTGGTTTGGGTTTTTTATTGCTATTTGGTTAGGCTTCCATTTTAGAAATGGGAATGAGCTGTTTAAAATTTATCAAAGTACATTGAAAAAGTTGTGTGGCACCACAGCCATTCAATTTCTAAACCACGAAAATAATCTTGTTTGCAAGATTTGCAGCACTCAGATTTCCTCCAAGGTACAAGATGCTTAAAATAGGTGTAGCTATTTTTCAAGATTGGCTATTTTGTATAGTGTCTGTAATCACAAACATTGCCAGTTTCAGATCAGACTCTTCTGATTTGAACCGAAAGCAGGAATCACACTCCCAGACATTTGTGATGAGTAAGACAGGTCCTGCTAATGCAGGAGACATTGGAGATTAATTGAAACATTACCAGAACTGGCAGAGAGCTTACATAAAGCTTTAAGTGCTTTTACGTTTTACCTGTGATATAATGCTGCCCTCCAGCCTAGACTTAACTTTCACGTCCGACGGCAACGTCTGCCACATGATCATGAAACTAATTAAGGAGGCAGAAAGTCAGCTGAGGCGGTGACAAAGATGGCAGTGACCAAAGAAGGAGGACATGTTTACCCCCTTGGATCTCGCTTTATTTTGGAAACAGTTAATTTGGGGTTTAGGTGATAGCAGGAGCAAAGATGAAGGCTGTCCGAAAGAGGCACGCTGCCACCTAGTGCGAGTCGTGCTGCATGAGAGGAGGAAGGAGCCAGGCTGTTGTACTACTGATGCAGTAGGGTGCTTTTGGATAAAGTAAAATTATTTTATTCTGTAGTTTTCCTACAAAATTCGTGAACTACTGCTTTGTCATTTGAAATTATGAGGTCTTTTTTATTAGCTTCTGTACCCATTCGCATCCCTGCTTGTCACAACTGAGAAAAACCTGTATTTGTAACACTGTTAACCCAGTAAACCAAAGCCTATAGAAATAAAAAGGGGTTGGATAAACACCTGAGCTATTATCAGAATTGGATGAACCCAGGGTATCATTATCTCCAGGATACATCTCCACAATGTCCTGCTACGGTGTGGCACTAAGAACCAGCTCATGCCTCTATTTCAGATCCCACTAAGTGACCTAAACTCCTTAACTGGTGGTAAACTTTTTGGCATCCATTACAGCAGGACAGCACTGCATCTTTTGCAAAGCTCTTTCCCTGACTGATCTCTTTCTCAGACACATGCCTGTTACTGCTCCATAACATCTCCTGCCCAGATCAAACACCAATCTTTTTGGCCAAGGTTTACCACACTTTTCTCCCATCAGCTCAGTGGTCTCTTTTAAAACACAGACCTGCCAGAGACATTTTCAAATAGCAGTGACACTAACTGATAACTCCGTGGGTCCTGTTGTTATCTGCGGGCTGAAGTTACTATTGATAAAAAGGTGTTTGCCAGCAAAGCTTTCCCTAGGCACTGGCACAGAGTGAGTGTCCCTGTTTGAGGAGAGAAACAATGGACTCTACACGATTCAATGTGAATCAGGCAGAAGCCATTTTATTGATGAACTACTGTCCCCAATATACAGGTTTTGCTTTCTCTACATGCAATCATGCATAATTATTATTGGTTAAGGCCTATTTTCACATGCTACTTTATGCTTTATGATTGGCTCTTGTATGTGTGTCACATCGTCTGTCGTGTATGTCACAACTGTTCTTCAGTTTGCATTTTATCCTTTTCTTCCTTTGCTTGTTCCTCATTCACATCCTCCCCAATGCTGCTTGATCCTTTCTCACAACCTTCCCATGGACTTTTTCCCCTGTATGTGCTTAAGTCCTTCTGTCTTACATGCTCTGGTTCTTCTGTTTTATAGCTGGTTCACGATGTGTCCATTTTCTAGTAAAAACATGGTTTCCACACCTGTTATCTAGCAGTGCTCCTGCAAACAGAATGATAACACACAGCGACACCTCGCCATCACTTTGGGGTTGTGTAACCTCTTGCTTATTAACCCACTCCACTAAGTATCATCACTGTCCCATTTTTCTGTCACTTACCTTGGGCTTGATTGTCCGTGGCAATCAGAGGAAAACAGAGAAGGAGTGAAAATTTAACTGTTCAAAACACAATAAGAATGACCACAACAAAAGATAAACGTTGGCTATTCAGTCTCACTGAGGAAGCAACTGAGTTTGTCAAATAGCAAAGAAGTTGTTCCCATAAAAACTAACATTAATAGAGGGGCAATGAATGCAAGAACTAAAATAGAAATAAAAAAAATCAGCCATAAAGCCTATATATTATGTGCAGGAGAGAGAGGAAGAAGCACAATTTTACCAGCTTTGTCAACAGGAGGAACTGCAGCTTTTTCCTGGTTTTGTTGCTGTGGGAGTTTTTTTGGTTTGTTGGGTTTTTTCCCAGGTAGCAAATGTTCACTCAGCAGCATACCTGGCAGATGGTTGCTTTGCCACTCATCATTTATAAAATCTGTCAAGGCAACATTTTCTCAAACTGTTTTTCCTTAGCAGAATTTGATCTTTTCTGTGATAGACTTCAGCTACTTAAATCACTCCTGGGTAATAAGGCTGCAGGTCAGAGAAAGACTTGCTGAATTTGTACATTCCTTTCTCATGTGCTTTGCAAAAAGATCTATCTACCAGTCTATCTGAAGAGGACAAAACTCTCCTTGTGTGTCAGAACTGAATAAACAGAGAGTCATTTGCTTTTGTGGGAAGATCTGGAGGTGGTCCCTGAGCATAGTTGGTGACTTCACTTTCACTTGGACCTGCACTGACCCAAACAGGCATTTCTTCCAGTGTGCACTAGCACAAATGAAATCTGGACCTAGTTACCCTTACTGCTATACCTTACCATACTGTATCAGTATTGAACCTACTGGTCAGATCTCTGCTGACTACCACGGGTCTTGTCTGCCCCACAGGAAAAGGGGATCAAGTTTTAGCCTGCTGTCTGTTAATTCCAGTTTAAATGTGGCCACTTTTCTTTACGCAGAAGTAAGAGAAGACTTTTAGCTTTCTTTGCAGCTGTCATGCATCTTCATTAGTCTGACATTAGATATGCTTCTGTGTGCATCCATTTGCTGTATCAAATCCAAACTGAGCTCAGTTGGAATACTTATCACCGTCATTTAGCCCTATGATGCATCCACAGTGTTGTTGGTAACTTTTATGTTAGGAGGATATGTTTCAAAGTATTAATGAGCTTGTATTTTTTATGAAACATTTTAAACCACTGAAATATTGTTTTGCTTTCCTGCATGTTGGATGGTCAAAGGAGCTCCCAGACTTCCCAGCTCCAACAAACTGCACCCATGTCTCTTGCTGTAAAGGGAAAAGATGTGCTGAGTTTGAATGCTAACCAGCTCCTTCCAGCCTGGGCTTTGCCTTGCTCCATAGCACTACTGCACTTTTTGATCCCAAGGCAGCCACCTGTTCAAGGCAGATATGCAGCTAAGCCCTGGGAATGTCAGCAGACACAACCACTAATCAGAGCTTTTTGTAGATCAGAAGCTAAAAATTCAGGAATGCAGATTAACCTATTTCCATCTCTCTCTTTCCTTCCCACAGGTCCTTAAACGCCAAGGTTATGATGCAGCCTGTGACATTTGGAGCTTGGGGATCCTGCTGTACACCATGTTGGCAGGGTGAGTGACCAGGTTCTCCTAGAACAGCAGTCTCCAGTGGGCTCAGCACTGCAGCACTGATTAAGCCTGAAAGGAATCACAGACACGGATTTTGGCCTCCTTGAGAAGTGTGTTCAGTTGTTAAAAGCAAGAAAATAGATGTCAAGACCTAGAATTAGAAAAAGTTTTTTCTAGAATCTTTGACACTTGACAAATTGTTTATGTTTTTAACAGAAATTGCCTGTATGCACTGAGACCTAGAGGGTTCACTCACCACTTAAGCAGTGGGAAAGTTTTCCATTGGGAGAGGTGCACAGGAGTATGAAGAGCCACATCATGTTCACCTTATCCGTGGAAGAATGTTAATTCATTCTTTTGATACATGTATTCTCTTCAGCTTCATTATTCTTCATTTGTTACTGTTATTGAAGTGCCTGAGCACCTTTGAAAGCTAAAAAAACCCCACCCAGACATAGTTTTCAGATGCTATTTGAAAAACATGATTCAGAAAGTAAACTAAGAGATCAGCAAGAATAGCAACAGGCAGCAGAAACTTTTGAGAGGTACTTGGCAAAAATACCCCTACCAATGTGTTGGTTAAGGGAAATATTAACACAAGAAGATGCAGGGAAAGACACAGATTGAAATAAGCAGTGAAGGATAGGAATAAGATGTGCTGGGATGATTGGGAAACAAAGTGTGCAAACCCAATCTAGAGTTACCAGGCCCCTGCATTTCATTTCTCAGAGTATGGTATGTGGACATTTATCACACCTAAGTGCAGCTTACAGCTTTTCAGTGACCTCTCTAAACTGTTTAATCTGTTTCACGATCATTCAGCTGTGACAAGAAGCTTGGATTCATTCCTAGGTTTTATACAGAAAACAAACAGTTGGACTCTGACTTTCTGTTATTTGCATCTCTTGCCTTGTGGATTATAGAAAAGGTGCCAGGGGTCTCTATCTCATCTGTTCTAATCTTGATTACAAATGTGTTCAAGGTCAGTTGAAATATATTGAGACTTTCTGGAGAAGTCTCCCAGTCTGCTAGGATCTCCAAGAACCTTTTCCTATTTGGCTGATGCCCTAGACTGCTACACAGCTGGCATCAGTAAAATAAAATTAACACATTATCCACAGTTACATTTGTTTGGTTGATCATATTCAAAATGTTTCCTTATTAAATATGAAGAAAAAAAGTCCAGATATATTTGTATCAGAAATACAAATAGCACAACTCAGTGGGTATTAAATTTACTGACAGGTGCTAGTAACTTGTATTTCACTTTTCCTGCACTTACCAGAGAAAATAATAGTAACACAATCAGTTGAGGAATGTTTTTTTAGGTGCAACAACTGCATTTATGAATGGTCTTGTTCTTACTTACTAGAGGAGATTAGTAGGAACTGACAAGTATTTACATCCAGGACTTTTTTCTCCTCCTATCATCACTATGAGCAGAGAGGGCTCAGACAGCCAGGACTAGAGCACAGGCCAGGGATCCTGTTACTGGAACTAGTGACAGACCTCAGAGTTTTTGCCAGTCCTTAACTCGTACTGCATCCCTCCTGATAGCTAGAGATTGGAATGACATTACGTATCTCTTTGGACTGAACTGCTACGAAGTCTGAAATGTTTTTGAAAATGAGAAATACAACGTGAGGATCTGAATTTGCTACCAGATATAGGGTGGGATAGGAAGCTATGGCCAAACCAACTATCTTACAATCTAAAAACCACTCTGGCAAGTTTTCAGAAAAGACAGATTGAAGGAAAAATACAAAAATCCAAAATACCTACTTCTTCTAAACCTACACAGCTGTTCAAGATTGCAGAGTAAAATTTGGCCTGGTAGATTTTAGTCAGCTGCAAAAACCTTATCTCTTGTCACTTTCTGAAGACAAAAAGTGTACCCTCTGCATGTGGCACTGATTTTGTAAAGCTGGGTGCATGTTACTAGTAATTTCTGACTGGCTAGACAAGGAGGTAACCTATTGCAGGTAATTTCTTTTGCCCAACTGACTTGCACATTATGGTTAATGAAGCAATGCAAAATAGATTAGAAAGGGTTCTTTTTTTTCTTTTCCTTTTTTCTGTTTCAGATCGTATTTTTTCTCCTTCATAATTTTTATCCTTCTTGCTGTTACCAAGGTACTGGTATTGCCAATAAAGGTGATATTGGCAATAAAGCAGAGTTAAAACAGGGTAAAAACCTGACTATTTTTACAAAGAGTATGTCATTCTTAAAAAATTATAACAGAACAAATATTTAAAAAACAATTAAGGAATCAGTCTTTTGCTCTACAGATCAATATGAGGAACCACCAGCCTGTATAGTTTGAGTGAAAATGAAGCATCAGTAACAGTGGTACATTCTGGAACCAAATTCCTGTTGTAATCAGTGGCAGTTTATACTAGAACCTAGAAATCATGTACTTGCAAATTACATGGGTTTTTTTCTCTTTCTCTCTCTTTTTTTTTTAATAATAGATTCACTCCTTTTGCAAATGGACCAGATGACACCCCAGAGGAGATTCTGGCCAGGATTGGCAGTGGCAAATATGCTCTTACAGGAGGAAACTGGGATTCGGTATCTGATACTGCAAAGGTCAGTGAAACCCTTTCTCAGATGTTCTCTCAAGATTTATATACCATGGAACAATTTTTTTGATGCAACTGCACTTTTAAAAGAAGTGTAGGTTTGTCAATGCCACAGATGTATATTCTATACATGAATCACCTTTTTGCTTCTCAGTTAGCCAGGAGCAGGCAGTTTTAATTCCTGTACAGTTCACAGTTTAGGCTGCTCATCTATCACAAAGCATGGAAACCCCAGGAGAAAAAAATCATCTGGTGCTGAGATCTTTAGGCATGAAGCTGTGCACTAGTCTGTGAGACAGGTAAATGGGCAGGAAAGTTGCAAGCTTCCAACTGCTCAGCATCAATCAGAAGCTTTGACAGGATTTAAAGATTCTTGCAAGAGATTTCATTTTTAGCAACTCTTAGTATCCACTGGAATAACACTGATACATTCCACCATAAAACTGCAAGCAATCCTAGTAATATATTAATCTTGCTACAAGAACCTAGGAGCCTCACAGTGGATTATTTTTATCAGCTGTCCAGTTTTGAAATTAAAATGTTTAGATGTTGTAGAACTAACCTAACTGAATTTTAGTCACTTGAGTGTTAGGTTCCTATTCTAAGTTCCTTTTGTAAGCATGCTTCGAGGTCAGCGAGGAGATGCCTCCAGATGGCATCCTCTCCCTAGGTGTTCATCACTCCTACAAGGTCACCAGTAATTAACACTCATCCAATAAGATGAATACCCTCCACATTGTGTTGACTGGATTATGAGCTGAGAGTTGAACATTACACTTGAAAGTATTGAAGATAAGACCTGACACTTAGAGAATATAAAGCCTGTCTAAAGTGCATCACTCTCTCCATTGGACATGCTAGCAATGACACTGACAACAGGAAGATCTCAGTAAAACTGGCCCTGCTATTAATTACTTTTTCCCTTGTACTGTTTTCTTCCTTTTCAACCCAGGACATTGTGTCTAAGATGCTTCATGTAGACCCTCATCAGCGCCTCACAGCAGTCCAAGTCCTGAGACATCCGTGGATAGTGAACAGGGAGTACCTGTCTCAAAACCAACTCAGCAGACAGGATGTTCACCTGGTGAAGGTACCTCCTACACCCTTCCCTCATCCTTCCTTGCAGAATGAGCTGTCATTTGTGTAAATAGTCTGGAAAGTTATAGAGGAGTTGGGAAGATTATTTGCCGCAGAGGCTAAATTTAATATGGCACTGTATTAAGAGCAGAGATTTTTGACTGCTCAGTATTTTTAACTTCAGGCAGCATTGTAATAATCTGGTAGCACATACTGCTCTTTACCACTTTGAATCTGAGACTTTCTGGCTGTCTGCCAGCCTACATGGTATCATTTCACGGAAATTGTGCATGTGTGACAGTTCTTTCAGGAGACTGAATAGGGGAAGGGAAAAGCATCAAAGAACTTAATTTCAGCTCAAAGTTTTCTCCTTCTCTATTTTACAGGGTGCAATGGCAGCCACTTACTTTGCTTTAAACCGAGCACCTCAGGCACCAAGGCTGGAGCCTGTATTGTCCTCCAATCTGGCTCAGCGGCGAGGCATGAAAAGACTTACCTCTACCAGATTGTAGCAGTACCCCCAAAAAGCCTCCTTGAAAACCCACAGTTTATTATTTGAGAAATTCATCTTTACTTGGCTAGCAGAACTTTTTTGGACAACCTGCACATGAAATTGCCAGAACTAGCAGAAGCCCACGTAAGGCAAAGTTCTCATTCGCCACATCTTTTTTTTTTACATTCCAGCCAGGGTCCTGAGTTTAACAACTTCACAAAGTTGTGCCAGTTTTTCCAGTAGCTCTGTTTCTTTACTGAGATAAAGCCAAACAAAATAGGTGAGCTCCATCCTTTCCACCCTAGGAAAACTATTTTTGAGTCTGTAAGATGTTCCATGGGAACAGTTTTCATTTTGTTTCTCAAGAAAAGCACTTTTTGCTACAAAGAACACAGTCGGGTTTGAATGCTGTTCCAGCATGTGTCATGATGAAGTGACTTGGCTGGTCACCAGTAGACATCTACTGATCTCCACTCACCCCAGGAAGAGTGAAGGCTGCAGAGACACATGAATAATACCTTATTTGAAACAAGTGCTATACAGCATGAGGGAGAGAGAGCTGCTGGTGGTGGAAATACCTTCTATTTTTGAGGAATCTTTTGCACTTTGCCCCTGCCTTCTCTGGAATGAAGCTAGCACCTCTCGAGGAGAGTGTGCCACCAGCTCTGACTTGCTCAGAAGTCTCAGAGAGCAGAAAACCTCTGTGAAACTCGGTCTTCTGAGGAAAAGAATGGGTCTTATGAGACTGTGGGAAGGCATTCATGTAAAGCAGTGTGAGTAGGAGCGTGTGGATCAGGCAGGAGAAAGGTGTCTGGTCTTGGCCAGCAAGCAGGTCTGGGAGGACTAGGTGAGGGGGCTGGGGAACCAAACAACAGGCAGGGAAAGGTGTGAGTGGCTTTGAGGACAGTAGGCAAAACTACCCAAAGGCAATTAGTGTACAGGTGGCTGGGGGGCAAGCTGGCACTCCCTCTCAAAGCAGGGGGCAGTCCCTCTTCAGTGCCTGGTGCAGAAGACAGTGGGTGGCTGGGCTGCCCAGGGCCCAAGTGGGTCGATGCAGCCGCCCTCCCTCACCATCACCCAGTCTGCTCACTGAGAGCAGTTCTGGCAGGCCAGAGTGCCACCCTGGGGCAAGAGAGGCCACTTCCAGTCATTGCTCCCTGCCCTCCCCTGGCTGTTCACCCAAATCTGCCTCCGTCACCCAACATTTCATGTCCCTGCCTGGGTGTTCTGCTCTAGCAGAGCTAAATTCCCCATGCCACGTGTGTGCAGAGAGTACCCACTTCTGAAGAGTTCAGTCAACTCTGTTACAAGCTTTAATAATAATAAATTATGAGGAGAAATGGGAGGATGCTCTGCTTTTATATTTATATGAATATGTACATGTGTATTTATATACATATAAAACAAAAATTCTGTGCCCTAATACCTGGATTTTCCAGGTCCAGGGAAAGAAAACTTTTGTTGAAATGGTCTCTGCAAAGTGGACTTTTTTCTCATTCCCTGGTTTCAAAGAAAGCAAGCAAGGTTTGTGGTGCCGGATGTGAACTATTTTTTTATTCTTTTTCTTACCCATCTTGGCTTATGGTGGTCACAAGCTGACCGGGATTCTTCTTTGTACTGCTTTTGTTAATTTTTATTTTCTGAGTGAATTTTGTCACCTCAGATGCTTTGTGGGAAAATCTACTGTGCTGTGTTGGCTTTTTTCTGTTGTGACAGGGAAAAAAAAAAGAAAAATGTGAACATGGAGCTTCATATGCTAGACATGGTAATTTTTGCTTGCTGGATAGTTTGTGTATCTTGGTGCTGAACTGGAATTACCAGATCACTGCCTCAGAGTGTCCAAGGGGTTTCATTTGCTGTAGTAATATTCTTCCTAAAACTAGCTCTGCTTCAATGTTGACTGAAGTTTGTTTGCTTGCATTAGTCTATTTTTAAATTTAAATTTATTCTTAATAATTTAAACCGATATTTAATGTTCAAGTTTATGTGCTGTGCACAGAGGATCGCTGCAAAGCAGCTCTCCTTGAAGCCCTTCTCTTTTCTAAAATAAACAATGCTGTGAAACTTCACACAGAGGCTGAATCGGCTGGGACTGATGAGTGCAAGCGCACAGATGGGTGTCCGTGGTTGTGCACACAGCAGCCCATATTCTCTCCTCTGGCTAAGCTTTGCTGCCTTTAGAATTTTCTGCTTGTTAGAAGTTGAGTCTCACGTGTTTCTGCTAACAGCACACTGCGAGGATATCCACTGACAGGGATATCCTGGCTGGTGCAGAATAGCTCTGGCCAGACCATGGTTCTCTTGAAGTGACTTCTGTCCTGGAAGAAGGCAAGCTGGGCATAAGGATGAAAAGGGCAACCTGGAAGGAGGGCTGGATTTTCTGGGGTCCCAGCTGCTATGTGCTGTTTTAACAAAATGTATTTTAAATGGTCAGAGTAATTGTATTGTATTGTATTGTATATGGGCAGAAAGAGTATTGCAAATATTATGTACAGTTTTTGTCTTCCTCCAAGATTTCCTGGTCATCTTGCATTGGTTCAGTTTGCTTTCTGTCACAACCACTGGAAAAAGTCTTAATTCCCTCTAGATATACTCAGTCTTAATTCTTTGTGCATTTTTTTCAACTGAATAATATTGTAGGCCAAGCTTACAGGATGTTGCTCTTCCCAAAGTTTAATGTTTTAATCTCTTCCTGATTTACCTCTTTCTAACCCACCAACTATTAACATAGAGACACATGCAGACTCATACATCTTAATGCTCATTCATTACTTTTTAAGCCTATAAATAACTATAAGCCCATACATAGTAGGCTTTGTTTATTAAAGTTTTGTTGCCAGTGCATCCAGATGTGTGCATATATGTGCCTGTGTGTAAATACATGCACAAAAATAGGGACGGAAGTGTAGTCAGCAGTTGAGGTGATACTCGGAGAGTTTTGTCTGCAGTGTTCTTTGAAATCTGTCATTGATATTGGTGGTGATTGCTCTGGGTGTAGAAAAAAAGGCTGAGCCCATCCATGGAGGAAACTGTCCCATCCAGACTCCCCTCTGTCCCAGATGTGCATCCCTGTGCACTTCCAAAGGCAGATCAGTCTCTCCCCTGCAGTCTTGCCATGGGAAGTGCTCTTCTGAGGCTTTTCTGACCTGTTCCAGTCAAGTGAACCCAATTAAACCATTTCCACTGTCCCAGCTCACTTGGACTGAAATACGAGCCTCCATCAGCAAATCCAAGGGAGGCAGAAAGGGAGGAATATGCCACTGGCAGTCATTATTTCAGACTGATAGCACTCACCACTTCCCCTGGCCCAGCTGGATCCAGGAGAGGATGCTAGGCTGTGGCCTAATTACTGCAATGGCTGCTTTTATACCAGCGTCTCCTTTCTAGACTCCTGGCCGTGGTATAGCTCGGCAATAAGCACTTTTTTTTTTCTAGGAGAAAACAGAAAAAGGCTTAGCCTCTCTCTTTGTCTCTCTTTATATAACCTTAAGAGACTTTTACTGAATGTTATGTTTAACTCCTGAAAGTCTAAAAATCTCTTTGAATTAGAACATACCATGTTGCAAGTTTTTAATCCATAAAGCGACCTAGTGCCTTAGGCTATTACAAGTATTATAGTTACATTTTTAACCATCAGGCTGCACAATGCAATGATTGTCCAAAGCATACCACAGTGTACCTGTCACAGACATAGTCAGCTCATCTGCAGACCCACTTCAAAATCAGTCACAGAATGGTTACGGTTGGAAGGGACCTCTGGAGCCCATCTAGTCCAGCCCCCCGTTAAAGAAGGTTCACTTAGAGCAGGACCATATCCATGCAGGTTTTGTTGTTCAGCTCAGTAGAGAAGTGTCTGCCTAGCACGGAGGAGGCATTTCCCCACATTTTGCAGAGCTGGACCCCACCTCTGCAGCTCCAGAACTCTGAAGAAGTCAAATGGCTCTGATGAAGAATATCACACGAAGTGTTACCCCAGTTCCTACGCAGCACCACAGCTTGTGTATATGGCAGAGGTGTGGGAGATGCTGCTCCAAGGGAGAGCTGACCCCTGCCCCAGCCCCTCATGAATTTTCACTTGTTTAAAATCTGTGTAATTTTTTCTAAGCAAGTTTTAACAGCAGATAGCATTTATAAAGCCTAACTATTTCGGCAAATGACAAGTGACACTCACAGACACATTGTAATTAATCTCTACATTTGAAAAAGAAGTCTATCTGAGAATAGATTGTGGTTTGTTTCTCCAGAAAATAATCTTCATCAGCTCCCTGAGAGCCCAGGGTGCTGGGGATAGTCCAAGCACAGAGGGCTGAGTGAAGCATGTCTTTTGTGACATGACGTCATGACATCACATGTCACACTCACAAAGTACAGATTGTGTGTCCCTGTGCTTCATCTAACCCTGGATGTAATATTGGGCTCTCTTTTCAGCCAGACCCTTTCAGCTCTCTCTAACAGCTTGTACCCAGCTCTGGTACCTTCAGATGCATCCAAACCTTGGTCAAGTATGCAATTGCTGTGTGTTTGTGATACGAATTATGACAGGGCTTGGAACATCCACTAGGCCATGGATGGCACAAAGGTTTCTCATGCTGCTGGTCTACTGAACTTACCCCAGCATGTGCAAGTGCTGACACTAAAAATGGCAGCCAGTCACTTTCTCTTGACTTCAGCTGCTCATCTGTCCTTTCACACCTCCTTTACCCAGGTCACCACGGGGCAAAGTAAATTGTTTGTGCGTCAGAACAAATGGCTGGAGACAGCTGGAAGGCAGCAGAATCAGTTTAGCCAACAGTGCTGTCAACTCTCTGGAGTGGCTACAAGTTCAATGTCACCTCTGTTCCTGAGTTACACTGAGCAGAGCCCAGGTGTGGCTCAGAGTCAGCGCTATAAATGATGGGATGTTTGTACAGCAGTAGGTTCCCAGTGCCAAGCGCCGTGCATGGAGAGTGGGACAAGTCCAGGCTTCTGAAAATCGGCCAAAAGTTCATATAAACTGCCTGTAACCAGAAGGTATAGGGCCACAGATGGCATGTCCTGGGGAAATAATGTTAACTGTATGTATTTTTGCCACCAATAACTTAATAAGAATGATAGAAAACCTCCAGGGTTTGTTTTTAAATCATCCATTTTTATAGAGGAAATTCTTTATTTTGAGGCATGTTACAGCTTTCTTGATCCCTAGAAGGAGTAAGGCAGTCAAACACAGAAGATACAGCAGATTCCTAAAGCAGAAAATATATTGTAGCTTTCACTGGAAAATTATTTTCAGGCAGATGTTTTGAAGCCTTCTCTTAGGATGTGTGTATCAGAAATGCCAAAGCAAATATTTAGAAGCAAGGTTCTCTTGTTGAACATCCAGAGATGACACTTTTAAGCACGAGCCACGTGAGCTCCAGGTTTACATATCGGAATCCTAAAAGACAGGCAAGCAGCACAACCCTTCAGATATTCCTTACATTACAAAAAAGGCTTAAAATAATGTTAATAAGATGCTTTAGTAATAGTTCATTAAAAAAAATAAAATGTACAAGCCCATTTTTCTTTTCTCTTTTGAAATATGCATCATTTTCCTTTAGAAGTGTATATTCTTACCTCCTAGCTGACCCTGATCCTGAAATCTTGTGTTGCCTGAAAACAGTGCAGCTAAGCTGCTTCTGGTACCTCAGCTCCTGTGTGAACAGTCCCACACTCCTCCCTCCATGTCTGTCCACAGCAGACACATCCGACAATTGTGCACCCTCTCCTATTCTGAAAGTTAGCAAAAACATGAGAATTTAAACTCAGAAGATGAAGTTAAAAGTAGGTTCTCAGTGTGTACAGAATTAAAACTCACAGTATTCAGGTGAAGGGTGGATTGAAGCCTGTGCACAACAAAAATGTTACGGAGTAAATAAAGTGACAGTAATTCTTGGAACCAAATTTTAGCTAAACTCTCTTCATAGATTTTTGTGAACCTAGACCTTGCATTTCCAGGTGCAGCTAGGTGACAACACATGTATGTCAGCCAGCATCTGATCATGTATGTCATCACAAGGCTTGCACATGAAAATATTCTGCAGCCCGAAGCTTAGTGTCTGAAATTAGGATTTTGGCCCTTTTTGTCATCCTGTATTGTGTTAACCATGATGTTCAGTGTTGAACTGTTCAACCACTGCTTCTTGCTTTGGTATACAGTTACAGAGTCAACTTGTGCTCCATTATGTCTCCTAAATGGATGTTATGGACATGTTTTTCAGAGATGCTGTAGCCTGAAAGGAAAATGAGGAAAATGCATGCCCTCTTTGATAAAGGCAAATTTTGAAAGGAGAGACTGGAAATACACATTTGAAGTGCAGAAGATGAAAACCAGTTGCTAAAAGACTGTTTCTGATTTGCTGTTCAGAGACAAATTTTGCTGCCTTTGCTCCTGTGTTAATTCCTTAATCCATACGCACCTTCAGTGACTCCAGTGGGAGAGCTTGGAGTCAAGTCCTCTTTCCTGTCGCAGTAGTGGAGTCTGGCCCTTAGGTGATGATGTGTGTAAGGGATTTACTTGGGTAGTATTAAGTTAATTTGACAAAATATGAACCATGATCTAGCACTTTGTTTACAGGCTCCATATTCATGTTTACAAAATGATGATTGCTGAGGCTCATGCTTTTTATGTTTCCTGTATGAAAAGGGCAGCCAGTGTACAGATATTTGTTATGTTTACCAGCGTTTCTGAATAGATTTTTTTTACAGTACATGGTTTTATGAAGTGTAATATTTTTATAGCAGAATGATGATCTTTGGACTTTCTATATTGTTACCTACAATTGTTTGCAAACAAGCTCTTTGCTCCCTTTTTTCTGTGCACTGTATCCCATGTTGCTGCTGCTAATGTTGCTGGCCTCAGCTGCTGCTGCCCCACCACAATGTGGGCTGACAGTATTGTGAAACTGTGCAAACTAACTTCAAAGAGCTGTGATTGTGCTGAAGGGCTGGCTGCATGCTGGGTTCCTCCTGGCAGGAGGGATGGGGAGCTGTACCCTACCAAGGCAAGAGTTTACTGTGGATGGCCCCCAAGGAGAAGCCTCAGTGCTCACCTTTGTCTGTATTCTGCCATTTTGGTTTGGCATGCCCATCCTTTCCTTTCTTTATAAAGAAATAAAAAGAAAAGAAAAAAACAAAAAGGATCCCGCTTGTTTTTGCATAATTCATTTCCAGTCCCCAAGCACTGGCCGTGTTTGAATGCCATGTGTTGGTCACATTAAAAGCACACAGTTACCTATTCAAATTATACCTCGAACTGTTACCTCTGTGCAGCCTGAATACTCAAACCTCTGCTTTGGGAAGCAACAAGTAAGTCTTTAACACCCATCAATCAGACAGTTCACCCACTAGACAAATTTAGGATTTCAGTGACAGACAAGCTGCGTCAGCATGAATTTCCCTTGCCCCCTTGAGATCTTTCAAGGTACCATTCCTCTGGAAACTGCTAGTTGCTGGCAACCAGCCTGCATAGCCTTTTCTGCTTGCTGGACTTACTAGTGACTACAAAAGCAAAATCAACCCCTCCTACTTTGAGGGATTGGTTCTGCTTCCCTGGCATTACCACATCTGAGCCTGCACACAGTTACAGCGGTGTTCACATCTGGATTGTCATCAGACCTGGCAGTATCACAAAGATGGTGAGTCTGGCTCAGGTTCCCTGCAGGAACAGCATGTGGCACCAGATATGGAGAAACAGCATGTGATTTAGGTCCAAGCAAGCAGAACCGAGCAAACTTGGACTTCAAGAATGTTACTCACAGGATTTCTGCTCTGACCATAGGCAGTCTCATGCCTCTTTTCTCCTGCCAGCTGCTCCTGTCCTACTCCTGTCCTTCCTTTCTTTGCTCTGTTCATGAAAGAAACTTCCTGCTCCTTTAGTCTTCATAATCCTTAATCACTGGGATATGCATGTCCCTCCCCATCCTCTTCCTCTGCCCCCCAGCACCTACCATGAGCTATTCCACCTTCTCTTACCAAGTTTCTGCCCTACAGGTCCATCTTGTGGTTTTTATAGCCTCTTCTGGTGGGCAGGCCAATGAGTCCAGTACACCTGTCTTTATAGGCCCAGTGGTTAAAAAAGGAGGCTTCTCTGGAGAACCATAATTATATACAAGAACAGTCAAACAGGAAAACTGAAGAGAAAAAAAACCAAAAAGCAACCAATCCAGGCTTTCTCTTCCATTCCCTCTTCTAATTCCTCTTGTAATATAACCATGATCAGGAATGAACCAAGTTCAGCCTTGTTGTTGTTATGTTGGACATACATTAACTTTTCACAGGACCTGGTTAGGAAGCCATGGGTCATGCCAGGCCGTAGGCAGGCAGATGCAAGTCTTTCCCTCCAATGCTAGAAAATGAATAAATAAGATGTCTGAGAGAAAGGCTTTCCACAATATACTCAAGTGCCTGATCAAGAAACAGTCCTTCCAGGAAATCTGCATTGGCAACCATCTTAAACCTCTGCACTTAAAGAAAAAGTAACCATGCTTTTCCCCCCCCAAATGGAGAGGTACAGGTTTGTTTAAAATTTAAAAAAACCTCAAAACAGTAGCCAACAACTCCCCTCCGACTTGTAATTTTGCTCTTTAGTCAACATTCATTTCTTTCATGTATCTTTCCCCTCCTTTATTCCATCCCAGTTTGCTTCACTCCCTTTCCATCTCCCACAACAATGTACTATGAGAATTGTCCTGAGGCTCGGATAGTCCTGTTATATGCCTGAATAGCATCATGTTCAAGGGCAGCACAACTGCTGGCTTGAGCATCTCAGGCACTACAGCGAGGCAAACAAGAGGCAGTAACAATAACAGCTCATGTCTGAAGATCACAAGAAGCAAAGATTTTGCATTAAAAGCTGTGAAGAAGAGCTGAAGACAAGGATTTTAGGCTATGTCAAGCTTTTCAGGTTACTCATAGATAACTTCAGTGAATTGGCTGTTAAAGATGCCATACTCCAACTGTCTGGAGACAAGATGAAAGAAAGGATTATCTGTCCATTCATCTAGATGGACAGGAGCTCTGGTTATTTTCTAAACAACCAAAGCTGGCCTGAGATCAATTCCAATTTTTGTCAAGGAAATTAGTTTATTAAGAGGCTGGTGACTCACCATCTGTGGTAAGCCTGTGCATTGTTTTGGCTTGGCACACTCCTGCCTAATTGATTCTTCCTGTCCTTCAGGGTCTGTGGTCACCGGTAAAAACAGCTGCAGCTGTAAAGCGTAACACTTTCCCTACGTCAGAACTTTGCAGCTTCGATTTTAATGATAGTCTGCTTGCTAAGGCATGCAAAGGAAGACTCAGTGATTTCCAGCGCATTTACCCAGACTTTCTGTCACGTTATTGTCTGGGCTCTTGTCTCTATTGTAAATTCTGTTACAATCAGTTATTTGCTTTATTCATCCATTTCTTTATTTCACCTGTTGGTACTAGAAAAACTTACCCTTTAGGAATGTCAGCTGTCACAATGGGGCTTAAACACAGAACAGAAACAACCTGCCCTTCCCTTCAGAGCAGTGACAAGAGTGACCCATCAGCTTTTAGAAACTCTTGGCAGTGGTGACTTTTGCTATCTGGTCTCATTTCAACCACCAGTCTGCTGCCATCAGTTACACTGTTGAGTAGCACTGCACATCAGCTTCAGGGCTGCAGTCTTTGGATCTGTGGACTAATACACACAGGTATAGAATTTGTCCAGAAAGGAACAACATGCTCCTTGATGTGTTGATGAGTGTGAATAAAGTGGAATACACAGCTGAGATGTAGGCATGCCTTTGGCCCAGCCAAAAGAAGTGCTTGTTCAGTTATGCAAAGGTGAGGATTATTTATTCTGCAATTCAGATGCAAATTGTTATTACTCTCCCAAGCCCAGGAATGACAGCAGCTTTATGAGAAGCTCATGTCAGATATCCAACATGCACACAACTTGCACAATTCCCAGTTCCAAGAAGTCTCCCAAGTGACTTCACGTTTTTCTACCATCATATGGTCTGTTAGGAAGAATACGGTGTTTGTCTTTGAACCAGGGTGTGTTGTATATTATTATGTCCACCAACACATGCAAAAATCACTGTTCAATGACCTTTAAACTTTGTCTATTTTTCTACTGTTTAATAGCCATTCAAGTCAAGAATACCCTCATTGTGATGCAGTCAGCACCTAAAACCTCAGCCTAAGACAGGCTGAGTGCCTTTCTCAGCCACAGAAGCTTTCTTCCAGATTATGTTTCATTAAGTAGAATGCCTAACTGGGGAAGATCCATTGCAATTTGCCATATCTTATGCTTAAATGCCAGTCTTCTCAGTCATATCATCAACAACCACTTGATTCTCTTAAAAATCAGTCCGTAAGAATTACAAAAAAAACCTCACCATTGTAACTGGAAGCTTCATCCCCAGCTTCTAAAGGAAAGTGGAAGAAGAGATTAGGCAGTATATGTTAAAGGTAAGAAAATGTCATGCAAACCCCACCATTCAGGCCACAAGTATAATTTTTAAAATGGCACCAACTAATACAACTTTAATATATTTAAATGGTCCAGAGTTCAGATGCAGGGAAAAAAAACCCAAAATGCCTGCCATGGAGATTATTAAAGACCCCGATCTGTTCATCTTAGCTTGGAGATGGTTGAGAGGTGACTTGATTATTGTCTACAAGAATCTTCACAGGCAGAAAAATCTAGAGCACAAAACCAAGCAAATTTCTGGGTGCAAAATTCATGCAGCTGCAGAAAGGAAATAAGGTAACTGTAGTTTCAAAAATGAGGCTGTTATTCATTGGAATAAAACATCAAAGGAGAAAAGGGTTTTGTGATTCCCTTTGTATCACTTTTAGTAGGATCCCTTAGCAGACAAAAGGTTAGTGCAGAAGCAAGTGGATGACTTCAACAGCCTGCAGTAATCTGGAAATCAATTTCAAATGCTGCAATGGTCTCTTTGGGCCTCAAATATGACATGCATTCATATCACCCTACCACAAAGCTGGCACTGAATGAGCAGATCAGGACTGATGGATGAACTCCAAAGATTAATTCAAAGATTTTTAAGCCACAAACAACTGGAACAATCAACTTTCTCTCTTTAAATCTGTATATTTACTATGGCACATGTGGAGAATATTTGCTGTCTTCTGACAATATAGAATATCACTCTGAAATTTTGTGATGTTTATGACTACCTATAAATGTTAGTTTAGAACAACCTGTTCCACACAGTTGGTGCAATATGGTTAAAACCTGTAACAAGACTAGGCAAATGGTGTTCCCCAAACATAGTAAAAAACTCACTGCTTTAAAATCCAAATAAATTACTATAGCATTAATAGTGCACTAATCCTATGAACCACAGGAGGGCCTTAAAGAAAAAGATGTCAAACACGAGTGAAACCTTTGAGAACAAAGAGATAAATAAGGCCTTAATCTCAAATAAGATCTCCAATTATAATTAAGCTTTTAAAAGAAAGTGAAAATTAGACCACTAAATCTTGAATTTTTACATTACCAAGGCCTAGAGCTGAGTGGCAACTCGTGAACTGACTGGCTTTATGCAGCTTCTGAATATCTATGAGAGGTACACTGAGAGAGAGATAGAGGCTGCAAAATTCTAATCACAGCAACCTGGATGTTAAGGAAAAAAAAAAAGTAAAAAAATGAAGGAAGGAAGAAGGGAAATAAGTTATCAAATAACAAGTGTAAATGCTGTTCCTAATAATGCATAGCAACTGTTAAAGAAGGTGCTTCTCAAGGGAAAACACTACCCCACTCCTCTCCTCAGCTTCAAGATGGTGAATATTAGCAATTCCCAGAAGAACTATTTTAGGTAAACCTAAACACTAAGGATTACATCTAGTGAGACTTTTTCCATCTCTGACAAACACTGCTCTGACACACAGCAGCCTCCTTGAGGAATGATGTGGCAGAAATTTGTGCAGAGCAGCCCCTCAGTATGGAAGTGCTGCATAGCAACCCCCATCGGGGCACCCTCCTGCAAAGTGACAGTCCCTCTTTTAGTCCAAGGAGCATTAAATAAGCCCACACTGCTAGAAGCTTGCATCATGCTCCCAGGAGGTGGTTGTGTGGGTTTGACCAACACCAGCCTAAGGAAGGAGCTGATGGAGTTCCCTGCTCTGATCTGCAGCACCCTTAGCAAGCACTGGGATCACTGGGTTTCCTTCCACGTGATGCAGAGATGCTCCCACTGCCTCCTCCTGAGCTTTCAGAGAAGAGAAGGAACTGCTTTCAGCAGGTTATGAAAATGTACTTCTGCACAGCCTTCAAGAGGGACTTTCTGAGCAAGAAAGCAGCACAAAAGGCACAGAGGGGAGTAACAGTAAGGGCATTGATCTACTCCACATATCTTCTTGGTTTGGTTTTGTTGAGCTTCCTGCCATGTGTGAAAGGTTTGGCTTCTACTCTGCAAGGGCTAACACTCCCTCTGCGTGCAGGGCAGACACTACTGTCCAGCCCAGGTGCCAAGGATCAGTAACTTTTGGATATAATATTTAATTTATAAGGCCCTTAGTGTGAAAAGCAAGATATCTCTTGTAAAAAACAAGATAGTCCTTGTGAACTGAAGCTGTAGCATCACCAGCTAATACTAATGATTATTGGAAATATCAATACCCATATAAAGATTAACTCAGACGTCCGTGGGACAAAACATTTCAAATCTTTCTAATAAGAAAAGATCATCTGTACATAGTTTGGAGGTTGTCTGTAACTACCCAATTCAATTTGGCACATGCACATTTGGGTACATGAGTAAAATGCATCCATTCTTCTAAAAGTATACATACTTGAATATTTAATCTTTTTTTTTTTTTTGTCTGTTAGGCCTTATGCAAACCTGTGCCACGTCCTGAATGACTGTAGAAGTCCACTATGACCTCTTGTTTATTTCACTTCAATCCCAGTGTCTTTGGAAAGGACTTTGGCATGTTTACCTTCAAGTTACTCATCATGTATGCTCGTGGTTTGTTTATACGCTGTAGCCTACTGAAATTTCCCCCTTTTCTTTTAGTTAAAGAAATAGGCCAAAGGTGATTTCAGGGTCTCTATCTGGATACACATCACCAATTCAAAGACCTTTGGCTTACTCTAGTACGTCAGAGACCTCTTAGATACCATCTTGCACTCATATTTCTCCAGTGAGTGAGAGAAATCTCAGTCCATCAAGAGAAAAACTGACCCTAAGTTTAACACTAACTAGGATACTGTAACTAGACTGAAGTGAGCCCTGGTGTAATCATGCATTTCTGTCTCAAATGTGATAATCTACTTTTTTCCCCTAGAATAAATCTACCAATATTTCTGTTCAAAGTTTTCCAGTGGCAGTAGTTTAGGTGGTTGTTCTTTAAATGGAGAAGAGCTGAAAGAGGAGAAAAGCACAGAATTGTACTTTTCTGTCAGGAACACTCCCATGCTCCTGGCCATCCTCCAGCCTCCCTTAGGTTGTTTAGGCTGAGGAGAGTGAAGGTACCAGGAAAGAGCATAAGGTCAGTGAATTTATTAGTAGTGAACCATGCCAGAAACCTGTATTTTTATCATGTTCTACTAAATTTATACTACATACAGCTCAATAAAGACCCATGAGTCCTGAGGAAAAGATTACATAACTAAAATGACTGCCATTATTTACCAGTGTCTCTCAACTTTGACACCTCACTTTCTGCCATCAGTCAGAACTCTGACTTTACACTTTTCCTTAGAATCAGTGGGATGTTTGTATTGGTTAAAGCATTTTAAAAAGGACATACAAAGCTTGGAAGAAAAACAGTGTCTAAGGCTTTTCATGAAGCACTAGTGTTCCAGCACACACTTTGCTAGGCAGTAGTGGAGAAATTAAATCTCCTCACAACTTACTTGAGAAGTTCGTATCACGTCATTGATAGTCCTTCCTCAGAAACTGGAAGTAGTTTTTAAAAATAGAACAGAAGAGTATTTCTGCATTGTTTTGGTTTTTTTAATGCTGTTGGATTTATCCCCAAGGCAGGTTTTCCAGAATGAGGAAACCAACTCTGCTTTGCAGCCTGGTTTGACACCTGCTAGGAGGTACAGCCTGCAGAGCAAGCATCACCAGCCCTCCCATTCTGCTCCTCTGGACATGATAATTACAGAAATGAAGTGATTATATGTCATTTAACTCTAACAGAAGCTTCCCCAGCTGAATGAAGGACGTGAATTTTCAAGGCAGTTTTACACAAAAAGGCTCTCTTACCCCAGCTGACCTGACTTAGCAGTATAAAGTACAGAGTGCATCTGACTGAACAAGCAGGCCTCATCCCTTCCTTCCCAAACACAAGATAATCCTCCACAACTGCTTCAGGGATACCAGTAATGCAGTGGTGTGGTACTAGAAACAACAGTTTGGTGCTTCTTCTCACAGGGAAGTATCCACATGACTATAAAAAATGTAACATTTATTGTAACAACTTCTTTACTTATGAAAAGAGAATTTTATAAGTTAAAAAACAAAGACAGTTTTAAAGGTCCGTTTATTGACTATGTAGCCCAGTACCTGTATCCACATTACCCATTGCAAGTATAAATAACTTAAAACCTAATTTCTTCTAAATAACCCTAGCAAAATAGCTTTATGTTCAAAAATATAATCTATAATTATCTAATTTGAAGCAATATTATATATGAGTAAATTGCAAGATGAACTTCAGCCCTGAAAATGACTTTAAAACACTTAGTATCAGTCTTCATGACAGTAGAACAAACAGCGGTATAGACATCACTGCTACACATATTTCAGCAGGAAGCTGGCTTAAGAAATTCCAGATTCAATTTTGTCTGTCTCTTTTACCATGTGTGACTAATTGAGGACTCAAAGCAGTCTCATCACATAAAGGCCCCATCCTCCAGCTGCCTGAAAGTTCTGCTCTAGTCATGCAGGGTGCCTCCTTCATCTACAGCTGGTTGACTTCTAGGAAAAAATTCCCAGGAGAAAACTTGCCCTTAATAGTTGTACTGTAAGTTTAAGCAAGGGAAGATACTGTTTGGGATTTTTTTTTGTTTGTTTGGGGTTGGTTTGGGGTTTTTCCCACCCCTCACACAAGGTTTGATGCTGGCAGTCAGCTCAGCAGTTGGGAGCTGCCCCACCCTTAAGCAGTGGCCTCCAGCCTTCCAGGCAGCTTCTCAGGCACTAAGAAAAAGAACAGCTTCACTACAAACCCAGCTGCCTCTCTGCCAGACTGCTGTACTCTGCTTCCCCTTGTCTGTACAATTTTGGACATGACAGCTTTTCACAGCACAGGACTAGCTGTTTTCTATGCACACATGATATAGACCAGAGCCTAGAGCTTGTGTAGTTTCTACCTACAGAGTTTATAATAACAGGAATAACTATGCTAATAAAAGCTTCAAGTATTCAGCCCCACCCAACTGTAATCTAATCATGACAGACAGGCCTTTTTGCATGTAAGGCAGGGGAAAGCAGTGATAATTGCAAAAACTGCCTGAAATGCTTGTCTTCTATGCTGACTTTATATATATATATATATATACTTTCATTTTTTTTTCTTACAGGTAGCACCCT
Organism: Dicrurus megarhynchus; assembly: GCA_013399195.1. Lineage (NCBI taxonomy): Eukaryota > Metazoa > Chordata > Aves > Passeriformes > Dicruridae > Dicrurus > Dicrurus megarhynchus. Next base: position 1,084,763 of record VXAD01008914.1, read on the forward strand.
TGCTTTAGTTCCTGCTGCCCAGTTATTGCTTGGCTTGCCTACAATCATTGTTAACCACAATAGCTGCTAATTAATCAATATTTATGTCTTGGCAATGGAAATTTTTTCCAGATCCATTCTGCATCTTTTCTACTTTTCACTTCTTGACTCTGTCCGTTGCAATGCCTACATCATAGCGTTCTTTTGGCCATCATAGAGCAGGGTCTTTTTCTAGTAGTTTTGTAATTACACCATTGTCCTATTTGCAGGGCCTCAGCTGGAGATACATGGTTTATTTTGCTGTTTGGTCCCACTCCAGATCCTGCTGGAACTGGAGATGATGAAATGTACTAATTTATCCTACTTGTTCAGGTTTTACACAGAAACTGTGGATCTCTCAAATGATATATGCTGATTTTGTGCAATAGTGTGCTTCACCATGAGTCACAGTGAGAACTGTTACCTCTAGAAGCTGTAGCTGTATTTTTCAGCACTAAGTATTTCTGAATTTCAAAAAGTGTTTTTTTTAAAATGAGGTATAGCTTCTTCTTGAGTTATTTAGTTGTTAAGCATTTATTTCAGTTTTCTTTAGACTAATACTAAAGTCCTATTTCTACTAGGATGCCTTCACAAACATGTCAGTGCTGAGCATGCATTTTACAGATGTTATTCATTATTTCTATAACACAGACTCCCTTCTTGGCATTCTCAGGTGTTCAATACTCAGTTACTGCTGTGTGCTCCACTTGGAGTGGAATTGCTCAAGCATCATGCCAGCATGTAGCGATAATGCATCCGTAATCAAAGATGCAAAGAGAAATGCAAGTGTCACATCAAGCTGTGCTCCCACTTGGCTCAGTTTGAGATTGCAGCTGATTAAATGTCATAGTGTCTCTAGTCAATCTTGTCTACCTACCATGTGACTTCTGTCCACTTTAAAGAACAGGTATTTCGTTACAAGGTCTAGGAAGACTGTCCAAGCAATGTATCTTTTCTTCATGTTTTTCTGCAACTTTGGAGCTACCATAGCAGGGCAGTATTAACACCTTCAGTCCTGAAGTCACAGGCTCTTGAACAACTCGTTTAATCGTTGTTCCCTTGTCTGTCAAACAACATTCCAAAAAATGGCTTTTTTGCAATTCTTTTCACAGATGGGAAAGGGCACCACTGTTTTGGTCTGAAGATATTTGTTAAGAATTGTACCAGATACATCCTTTAGGGCTGATTTTGTTGTCAAGCTTAACTACTGCATAGCTTTAGTAGATTGCTCTGCAATGTCCATTACTGCCAGGCAGGTAGAACACTCCTCTTTCCCACATGCCACCATGCGTGTGCCTGCAAAGGCATGTCAAGAGGAAGACAGGAGATGCCTGAAACGGAGAAATACTGCAGGCTGCTTTACTCAGCAGCTGGATCTGCATCCACTGAGGTGCTAATTCCTGAGATGCAGTTCTGGGGATGAGAACAGGAAGAGTCACATATCTCCTGCAGCTAGAAGGATTGCCCCTGCCACCCTCACACCCAGAAATGGGGAATGGGATATGGAGACTCTCTTCTGAGGGAGACAGAGTATTCATTTGCTAAACAGACCAATCATCCAACAGCTCACCTCCTCACAAAGGGCAAAATTTAAGATACTACCAAAAATTATTAAAGCTCATCCAGCCCTGGCTACCTTATGTATGTGTCCTTGTGGGCAAAACCACCAGCCTGAGGTGCACTAGCACTGAAGACTTGTGGAGCCAACAATGGAGGAGCCAGGAATGCTCTCCTCCGTCCCCCCAGCCACAGGCAGCAGCTCAGGAGAGCACAGACGTGTGCTGGCAACAAGACATGATGAGCTGCAGAACTGCTATCTATGTTATTAGACTATCCTATGTAGAGTAACTGCTGGACGACCATAGAGTCCATCAGCTAAAAACCCGGAAGGGAATTCAGGCACACCAACTTTCAAATCCAGTGAGGAAAAGCTGTAGCTTAATGACCAAAAGTAACAAAAGTCAGTAAGCAAGCTAAAAATGTAGTGACCTGGCTAAAGGCTGAGGGAAAATAAGAATAACTGGACAGCCTAATAAACTTCAGAAGTATCTCCTTGCAAAGCTTAGAAGTACAAAGCTAACGAGAAACAAAAGAAAGCAATGAGAATGTCAGGAAGAAATTCCAGGAAGTGGCAGGCAGGGTATTTGTGAAGATAATCTAAGGGATAAAACATTGCAGGGGACCTGTCTGTTTGAAAATCAAACCAGCTACTGTTACTTGTTCTGATTAGAAGAAACACAGGAGCCACCCTTCGACATACATGGCTTGTCTTATTCACAAGCACACAATGACCGAAAAATCAAAAGGGAACAAGTAAATAGCCAAAAGGACATATGAGTAGATGAAAATAAAGAAATGGTGTCAGCTTGCAGATAACAGAATCAGAAAGGTTTGGCTATGAAATCAGTTTCAACTACCATGGGACATAAAAGACAATTAAAGGAGTTTGATAAAAGCATTAGAAATTACAATAAGACAAAGGAAGTTGCAGTCATTAAATAATGCAGAAAGACCCCATGACAGATAAAAGCAGAAGTGTGGTAAAAATAACCCAAAATAGGTATGAATTTAGCGTGAAAAAAATAGAAAAAAGCATAGTTCAGACTAGGAAAAAAAAAGGTGGAATGTATTTTATAAAAAAAAATGTGTGGTAAAACCTAATGAAACTTGCTCTGAAGTCCTCCAGGCCCTCACAGAAGCAATTTGACATGATCAGTTTGAGATGATCAGTGACTTTCCTCCAGGTCATGGAAGGACAGAGCAGTCCTGCACTGGAGAAGAGCACGTGTCTGAAGAGAGGGGGTTCACAAAAACTCAGCAAATTATAAGTCAAATGGCCTAATTCTGACATTAAAAAAACCAAACCAAACCAAAACAAAAAACACCATGAAGAAAAACCTGCTACAATAATTTACTAAACTACCAGTTAATGTTCACTCAGGGAACAACATGCTCAAAAGTACACCTAACATGGACTTGTCAAGAGCAACTCATATCAAATCCAATCTAATTTTTCTGTTGAACAGGCTAAAAGGGGTAAAAGAAAAGCTATGGATACATTGAGGAGATCTTTTGTATGGTTTTTGATATCCTTACAAAAAGCCTAAAAACCATATGCAAATAAAAGCACTATAAATACATACAGAACAAAAGCAAACTCCAAATCCTTGCTAACTGGTTTTGTTGTGTAACTGGTAGAGCCTGTCATGTGGGACTGCTTTCTTCTGGACACGTTTCAGGTTAATGATTTTTCCATTAACTACTTTCAGAAAAAAAAAAAAAAACCAAACAGTGAGACACTCTCAAAATTGGAGAAGAACTGAAGAATTGCTTTGCTGGTAAGGCTTTGACTGAGACATGGTGACTCTTGGCTATGCCTTAGGAAATGGAGTAGGCAAAAGGTTAAAAAATGTAATAGCCTGTGAGAAAAGGCTAAAAGAACTTGTTTGCTCCAGGAAGAAAGACTAAAGAAAAATGCCTCCCAATGCAGACAGATTTTTTTTTTTTTACTCCCTACATGGAGTTAGGAAAAAAAAGCTTTACAAATTTTCGGTAAAGGAGAATAAGACTACATTTTTAGCCTTATTATGTAAGGCTAAAAATTAGTTCTATAACTGTAGCTCTAATATTAATGACTGAGCCTGGCCATCTAGGATATGTGGAATCACACCACATGAGACTTTTGTTTGAACACACAGAACTGATTTCCACAGACCTTCCTTGTGTCAGTGCATGTAGAATCAACTGGAACAAATGATTCCTTGAGACCTCATTTAGATTCACGTTGCTGCTTTTAAATAGGAGTCTAAATAGCCCACAGAAATATGCTGGGCTACATTTTTGCTTTTAAAATGCAATATGCCAAGGGGATTAAAATTCTTCCACTCACACAGCAAAGCAGGCGTTGTTGTGGGGTGTCAGATCATATGCTAAATATATATAGAAAAAGGAGAGATTACCCAATGCTTTTCCTCAAACCTGCTGCTCTCTTAAGCAAACAATGCAGTGGGAGAAAGGTGAAGAGAGGTTTTTTGTTGGGGCTTTTTTGTACGGTTTTTGAGGGGTTTGGGTTTGGTGTGTGTGTTTTGTGGTTCTTTGTGGTGTTTTTTTTTTAGTTTTTTGGGGGGTTTTTTTGGTTTTTTTTTTAACCTGAGATCCTACAGGGAAGAGGAAAACAGAAGGAAACAAAGCAGCCATGGCGTCCAGGGCTTCTTGCAGAGCATAGCTGTGCCCCAGGCTGCACTCTCAACCCTGCTCTGGACTGTAAAAACTGAGGCTGCAAGTCTTTGGAAAGCAGGCGAGATAAACATCCATTTTCACTATCTCTAGTGCACTGAGCAAAGATAAAAGAATTTGTTTGTATGGCCCAAATTTTCTAGAGATAGTATTAGCAAGGTTAGAGTTTATCTTCTCTTCTACATAAGTAACCTCTGCTCAGGTATGAAATAGAAAGTGCTGCTGAGAAATGGGATCTGAGACCATTCCAATAAAAATTATTGAAGTAATTATCACAGGATCACAGGATATCTGGGGTTGGAAGGGACCTCTGGAGATCATCTAGTCCAGCTCCCCTGCCAAGGCAGGGTCACCCAGAGCAGGTGACCCAGGGACGCGTCCAGCTGGGTTTGGAAAGTTTCCAGACAGGGAGACTGCATGACCTCCCCGCTCAGCCCGTTCCAGAGCTCTGCCACCGCACCGTCCAACCGAGCCCCTCCGGCACCCCCGATCCACCCTCACGCCCCACTCGCGCCACTGGGGGCGGGGCCACAGGCCGCGAGGGGCGGCGCGCCCAATGGGAAGCCACCTGCCGCCGTCCCGCAGCCAATCGCGGCTCGGGAAGCCGCCGCGCGACGCTGCCCCGCGGGCTGCGGAGGAATGCCGGCGGCTCGGCCCACGGCGACCCCTCCTCGCCGCGCTTTGCGACGCTTTCCCCCCCTCCTCCCGCCGCGTCGCTTTACGGCCCCCTGCCTTTCCC